>JAQFVV010006810.1:265894-330679 GCA_028023455.1 Epiperipatus broadwayi | reverse complement strand
CCTGACCACCAGGCACCAGTCAAAGGTCATACTAGTAGTGGCATCAGATGTGTTGTCATGTAGATGGCGCTGTGACATTTGGGCTTTAGATTCGAACTTAGTATATTTAGAAGGCAACCCCTCCTAGAATGTTCAGTTTCATGTCTGGGGTTTAAATTCTGCAGGGTGTTAGTGAGATAGACGATTCTGACTGTTACAATATATATATATTGTGCCCTTTTCTATAGGTCAATGATGGTTATAAATGGTCAATTACTAAAAAATTTTAAAATTAATGTTATATAGTATTTAAAATTATAGACTATATTAAGCAGTATAAGATTAATATGATATATTTAATAATAAGTATTGTGATGGTGAGAATTGTATCTAATTCTATATTTTTCTAAATTGTTTTTCAAAATTTTATATAATTATTTTATATAATATAAGTAGCAAATTTATTAAGACAGATAAAATTAGACTAAACACTGGAAATGACTACGTGACTGTCTGGAATATTCTATGTATAAGCACCGGTTTAAATTAATACTAATAATTAAAATATTTAAATAGTATATTATAGAAGTGGATGGAATTGTCACACATCATAATAAAAATAAGTAGTATACATCTTTATTAATTATTATTTCAAAATTGTTTTAAAGGTAGTTAAATTGTAATAGATAATAATTGATTTAAAAATAATAATGAGTTAACATTTAAGTCTATTATGTCATGATTTTAAAACTTTAGAAATTGTTTATAAATCCAAGTAGGGATTGACCAATAAAAAATAGATCTTGGCAGACAACCAAAATCGCGCCAACTAATTGTATAAACGGGGGAGAACAAAAATGTGTTGACTCCAGAGCAGAGGTAAAATTTTAAGCTCTCTAAATTTTTTTTTTCTTCAATTTATTAGTCAATTTTATTATAATTTTAATAATATCTTTGAAAAAAACCAACTGACAATTTAAAAATCATCCGAAGAGAATCTTAGAATAATATGTTTTAAAAAAAAGTTTTTCATAGTAATGTTTCACTAACTTTACAGTAACCTGCCAGTGGATTCTATCGAAATATAATCGGAGTTTTCAATAGAAAATGGATAGATTCTTGAAACCAAGTTGTAAATTCTATAATGTTCCAAATATGTTAATATTATTCGTTGATATAGTTTATATAGCGTATCACTATGAAAGCTGTTTTCATGCGTATAAAATCAATGAAAGAACATTGTGCGCAAAGTTAATAAAGATAATGGAAAATAAAAATAAGTATTATTCGTATAAGAATAAATGGACAAAAGGAATTTTAATATTGAAATAGTTTGAATTGCTTTCTTTAAGATGACTTGAGAAAATACTCTAGAAAATAGTTAAAGATCGGAAGTAGTGTATATAAAATAATAATGAATGAAAGTGAAGTTTACCAAGGAAAACACTTACCTAAAGAAAAAAAAAAAATAATTTTACAGAAGAGAAATATAAAATATTGGATCCATGAAAAATGCAATTGGTACCATAATTATTAAATAATTGTAGTTTAGCTAGAAATAAAGATGCATCAATGCGCCAAGGTAATATTCACCAGAACATTAAAAAGCTTTGTGGGATAACTAAATAAAATGTTTTCTAATAATTTTGGATTAAACACTAAAACTAAAGATCGTCTAAACAGTTTATTAAATGAACTAATTTATTTAAAACTTTAATAAGCAGAAAGGAGAACATTCGGACAAAAGAAGAAATAATAAATATTATGGGACTAACCAAGATATACCGTCAGAAAAATATGTGATTATGGTTTGAATTATTTTCTTTACTAATCTAAGTTAAACATTAAGTTTTAGATAGCGATAGGAAAAACAAAATACATTAATTCATGATATAACATTATATGAAATAATATGTTTTGATTTTGAATTTTAAAATAAAATTGTATGTATGTGGAAATTTGTATATTTGCGATGCTCGAAGAGAAAGAAACCTACTACGAACTCTGATAGGAAGATAAAGATTGTTTTTGGTAACATTTATAATTATTAATGATATATAATGTATGTTTTATTTATTTAGATCAGCTGGGAATCGAATGAATGTAGCGCAAAAGTTTTATTGTTATTATTGTTGTAAAACGCATTTTTGAAAACAACACTCTAAAACACTTTGAGATGTGAGTAGATTTTTAAGAAATATGCATACGATAATCATTTTATGTGTTATTAATATAGTTCAATATAACCGATGGTTATGTGATATTTTCTGTTAATTTTCCGATTGGGATATTTAAATGTTATTTTAACAAAATGTAGATGTTGAACCTACAGTGTAATAAAGCAAGACAAATTGTTCTTATGGAATAGGGAAATGTTTTTTATATTAGCGAATTTTGTTTATTGTTTTAAAAAAGTAGTTAGTATTTTATCGATGTTGGATACAGTAAAAATCTCGAGAGATAGTTTGGGTAGTGACTTGGTAGTACGTGGTAATTCGGAAACCAAGAGGATGTATTAAAAACTAGGATGCTACAGGGAATGAAATAATAAGTAGTTTTAGATGTTAATCAGTGTAGTTAACAAAGCCCTACGACTGGTACACATGTTGTCTTGGACAGTGGTATTTTATATATTTCTTGTGAGTCGTACTAGATGTTTGGTAAAGCTGAGTAAATAGCTGCCACATCATGCTTATCGCCAAGGTTATTAGACAATGAATGTCAGACCTATTCACACTGTTCCATACATTTTGAAGTATATTGCGGATAAGTTATCTATCTATCTTCCCGATATCCTATACATCTTTCACTATCTTTATCTGTATTTCTTGCAACTACATCATTATATGATAAGTCTATTAAAAGGAAAACAATAGATATTTTAGAATGTATGTCATGCTATTATTTGGAATAAGAATAGTTAAGTGTTAACGAAGAGTAGATTATGATTATTGAAAGAAAGATGCAAATATCTTAAGAAGGGAAAGAGTTAGAGAATTATTTTAATTCTTTTTAAGAAATGAACTATAATTTTATAAAAGTATATCCAAATAGAAATATACAAAAATATTAAATATAATTTCATGTTTTCTTATTGTTAATTATATTTTAAAAAATATAAGTATTGCATATTTAGAAAAATACAATAACATTCGATAATTATAGTATATGTGAAACTGTAACAGGTGATAATTAAACCCGTGTTATAGTATTATACATGAGTATGGCTTATGGAATAAACGTATTATAGTTTACGAGCATTGGAGAACAAACGTTAAAAGTAATAATAATATTTGAATAATATGCGGAGTGACTTATATAAAGTTACAAGAAAATGTAATTTTCTTTTAAAAACCATATTGATTGTAAAATTATGATGTTATAAATGATGTTTATCCACATAGATAATTTATAATACAGTAACTTTAATATTAAAAGGTAAAGAATGGTGTTACCCATAAAATAGTTAAAATAAGTGATATGATAAACCTAATGAGAAATAAATAAATAACTTTTAAAAGGCATAATAAGTTTAATTAACGATAAAAGAAATATAAATGTGTATAATTCAGCTATTGTAGTGTAAAGAAAAATGAGGATATCCCTTGTAAATAGATGTAGATGGATTTGTTTGTTTTATTTATTTTTATTGATGTTAATAAAATTTTAAAATTTGTTTATTAAAACTTGTGTCTGAGTTTTGTTTTCTCTACATCATTGCATGAATTCACAGGGTATTTTCACAACCATTAAACTAAGTAGATGATTGTTTGCACAAAAGATAAATAGAGAAGTATGTTTAATCTTAAATATTTATTGATGTTCTTAAAATTAAATAATTATAAAATTGCATTGCGTTACTGGTCATCAATCCATTATCCTAATATTTTGCTAAATTATATGCTATTAGTTGCCACTTGCTTTATTTATCAGATTATCTAAACACTGCCACTTATTAATTTATTTTATTACTTAAAGATAAAAAAAGGGAATATTAGATTATTAACTAATTTATTACGGTTATAAATTTGCGATGAAAGAAAAGCTGTACTAGTTGGATTAAGCAATGAAGATTGTGATTATTATTGTTTTATTATTAATCTAATTTCAGAGTAGTAGATTATGACATAAAATCCCTTATCATATTTTGCTACCATATGTTTATTAACATATGAATAAATTTAAGAACCTGAGATTATTTCATTTGAGCTAGATGATTACTATTATTATTATTAGAGATAAAAGATTAATACTTTAATTGTTAAATGAGTCTTAGTGATTAGAAGTTGCCAAAGTCATAAGAATACTATGTAGTTATTATGTGTAATATTAGTATAAGGGGGGATAGTGTTCTTATGCCATTGAGGTGGTATCCTGTGGGATATTGTCTCAATGTAATCTACCTTGTCACCAGTATTTCCACTTCTAGTCTCATGAATTCCTGAATATTTATTTGAGTTAGTTTAAAACAGAACCTAAGTTAATTTTAAGAAACTTGAGCTAGTAAAGCATTTAATTGAATATTTCATTAATTATTAGAGCTAGAACCCAGTTAGGTGATTTTCACTATATTATATTTATTTTGGGGGAAGTGGAGATGCGGAACGGGGCGGTTAGATTATGGCCCTCAACGTGATTGGCCTGATGTGTAGTGGAGCTACACACGAGGACAAGGGCAGAATATATATATACAATCTGACAGTTCAACAATCCTGCAGTCTTCTCAGATCTATGATACAATGATATAATGTTAAATAAAATAATATAATAAAGTAATGCAATTAATAAAATAAAATATTAAAAAAATAATAAAAACTAACTAAATAAAATAAAATAAAGTGGAATAAAAATGAAATAAAATGAAACAATTCAGATAATCTAAAATAAAATATACAACATTATATTGAAATATGATATATATTGTACCATCTGGATAGGACCTTCTAAACCAAAACAGGATCACACATGATTAAAATATTTTTTATATATATTAAATATTAGCTCATTATTTTACTCGAAAAATTATTAGACACCACACACACACACATATATATATATATATATATATATATGTTCATATATGTACAGTCCAGTAGAAATGTTAATGAATAAAAAATAAATAACACTTTCACATGTGTAAATCTTTGTATCATTATAATCATCAATTATCAATCTGGTGCAAGATGAAGGTCTTTCCAAGTTCAATTCATCTTCTCTGATCTTTAGCTTCTCTTCTCCACATCACCCCTGCACACTT
The DNA here is from genome assembly GCA_028023455.1 of Epiperipatus broadwayi. Lineage (NCBI taxonomy): Eukaryota > Metazoa > Onychophora > Udeonychophora > Euonychophora > Peripatidae > Epiperipatus > Epiperipatus broadwayi. The sequence continues at coordinate 325,443 of JAQFVV010006810.1, read as the reverse complement.
TCATATTTCATTTATCCATCTCACATATGGTCTCTTTGCGGGTCTTTTACAATCTTTTGGAATCCAGTTTAAGATTTCAATTATCCATCTATTATATCTTCTAGCAATATATCCAGCCCAACTTCAGTTTTTTAATTTTTTCAATGAGGTCAGTAACACCTGTTTGTTCTCTTACCCATATATTGTGTTTTCGATCTCTTCTTGTTACTTCTAACATGCATCTCTCCATACTTGTTTGAATGGTCTGAAATCTCTGTATTGCTCTTCTATTAAGTGTCCAATTCTCAGATTCATAAGTATGTGTGTGTAACTAATATTTATATTAATTAATATGTTTAGTGACAATGATAATTGCTTAATAACATCTTGTAAAGATAACTACAAGCAAATTAAATGGATAACAATAGTAACAGACATTGCATTATTCAACAAAATGATTTAAAGAGTCTGTAACTTCTCAGCAAACTAAACGCTATTGCAATTCTCTTTTTAAAGTGTATTTTCTTACGATATACTCATTTACTGCAGTAGAAAATTGAATTTCTAACAAATCTTATTTCATTACAAAGGTAATAACGTATACTACTATAAAATTTTACATAGAGAAAATCTACCTCATGGCTGTTTAAAAGAAAGTTGTCATCTGTTTTCCAGATATACAAAATGAAATCAATGGCTTAGCAATGACTGAATCACTTTTAAAACTCACATTCAAAAATTCTTTTATTCACCAAAATGTTCAAAGAATATCTATCTAACTTCAAATAAATATATGCATATATTAAGTATAAAATATTTAATATTAATAAAGAAATCAAGTAATAGTCAAGCGTTGGTGACCGAGTGGTTAGCACAGCTGCCTTACAAGCAGTTGTCCTGGGGTTCGCTTCCTGGACTACGCTTTGACATATATATATATATAAATCAAGTAATAATGCTAATATGTAAAAAAACAAGGGATTATTTATAAAAGAACATCAGACTCTTAATTTTATTTACCTTTATTACAACATTGTGACATTACCGATCATTATTTCGTGTTGATAAACAGAGCAAAACTCTCCATACAGTATTGCCACCTGTGCTAAACAGAGTAATCAATGGATGCCAGAAGGCTTGTGCATAAAATCCCTATCTAATGCCTACTCATCCAATATCCCCAGACTAGTTTCTGGCTTGTGGCCTTTGTCAGTGAGGAGCTTTGGATCTGAGAGCACTGCATCTAGATCTTAGGATCTAATGCAACCCTCTAGCAACCACCTTTTATCTCTACTTAACTACAAAACTATGAGAATGAAATTGAAAACACAATACTGTATGGAGAGTTTTGCTCTGTTTATCAACAATTAATGTGCTAGTATAGGAAATGTGATCATGTAATGCATTATTTCGTGCCTATCAGCCAAATTTATCACGAATAGATCTTCAGTTTGTATGAATATCCCTATATTTAAGAATTATCACATAAATGAGAAATAAAGCATAGTTATTTTCTTAAGAAATTCTGATAATAAAGTTGCACAGACATTTTAAAATGAAAATTTAACTGTATCCAACACACAGCACAAACACACTATGTGTAGTAACTAGATAAATGTATTACTATCGTCAAAGGCTCCTAATATAAAATTATACCATCTACTAATGGAAAGTTTAATAATCTCTCCATATTATTGTGTTTGACTATCACTGGATATTTTATTAAATATGAAATATTAATGGAGTATGTACTTATCGAGTAACTCACATTTATTATGGATTATTAAGTTCTACTCTGGAATTTTATAATGTTGATAAAAAATTATTTATAATAGTTTTGTCTCCTAAGAATGGATGATAAAAACATAAACACAACTAAGGGAAGATAATTATAATCATTCCAAATTATAATTATATCAATTCAAGCATAAATAAATAACTTTAGATTTTTATATATTTATTAAATTAATAAAATCATAATAAGTTAGAGCTCCCATTTTATATCTCTTTATTAAGATTTAATTATAAACTCATATATTTTCTCTTAGTTATACCACTACAGATCTAAACACTTGATGTAAATATTTCATAAGAAACTCCGTTCATTATATTCTTAATATTATTTACAGCTTGTTTCTGGGTTGTAAATAAACTATTATTATTAACATAATGCAATATTGATTCTGGGGTATTAATTATTCTACTAATCAATATAAGCATTATAAATAGATACAAGAAATACAAATTATTTACTATCCAAACTTTTATTTTATATTTGTATTGCATTTTAGGAGCTAGGATTTGTTACTAAATAATTTATCATAATATTGTATTGATATAAGTGAAAACATTCAGCCAAAATTTATAGGGCCCCTTTTATCTTGATTAAATCAATCTTATTTACTATAAAATTTAATTTAAGTTCAATAGAGTTTCTAATTCTTGGGCAACTTACCCTATTTAGCACATTTATACTGGTGCAATAGGCTATCTATCTATCTATCTATCTATCTATCTATCTATCTATCTATCTATCTATCTATCTATCTATCTATCTATCTATCTATCTATCTATCTATCTATCTATCTGTCTGTCTGTCTGTCTGTCTGTCTGTCTGTCTGTCTGTCTGTCTGTCTGTCTGTCTGTCTGTCTATCTGTCTGTCTGTCTGTCTGTCTGTCTGTCTGTCTGTCTGTCTGTCTGTCTATCTGTCTGTCTGTCTGTCTGTCTATCTGTCTGTCTGTCTATCTGTCTATCTATCTATCTATCTATCTATCTATCTATCTATCTATCTATCTATCTATCTATCTATCTATCTATCTATCTATCTATCTATCTATCTGTCTATCTATCTATCTATCTATCTATCTATCTATCTATCTATCTATCTATCTATCTATCTATCTATCTATCTATCTATCTATCTATCTATCTATCTATCTATCTATCTATCTATCTATCTATCTATCTATCTATCTACCTACCTACCTACCTACCTACCTACCCACCCACCCACCCACCCACCCACCCACCCACCCACCCACCCACCCACCTACCTACCTACCTACTCTATCTATCTATCTATCTATCTATCTATCTATCTATCTATCTATCTATCTATCTATCTATCTATCTATCTATCTATCTATCTATCTATCTATCTATCTATCTATCTATCTATCTATCTATCTATCTATCTATCTATCTATCTATCTATCTCTAAACAATCCTTAATTTAAATGACTTCTTTATTTTATTATTTTTTAAAAATATCTCCTAGTTATTAAATGCTTTTATTGAAGTTGAAAAATCTGTTTGTTTGTTTATTTGTTAACTCACTAGAAAGCAGTAGAAAAATGTTTTTTTCATTCAATTTAATAATATTTTTAACATAAAAAAATAAAGTATCAACAAAAATTACTTATTGATTTCTTATATACATACACTAAATATGATATATACATAAAGAGTATAAATTTTTACTGCAGAAATATCTAGTGATATATATATACATTATATGTGAGAAATTGATTTAAAGTAAAATTATATGTATTAAGTAAAGTTCATTTACAATATAGTTTTGGTAAGCATTTTTTAAAAAATTCCCAATTAAAATAAAAATGTTAAACACTTTTCACTTAAAAAATTATTTCATATTTTTAATAACTTATATACACATATATTATTATGTACACATACTAAATATGATATATATATATATATATAAGGGTATTCATTTTAACTTATAGCAGAAATATCTAGTGATATATATATATATCAACTATAAGTATCCAATCAATTTAAAGTATGATATAGTTTTACATTTTCATTTAATGTGCCAATATTACAAAGTTAAAAATAATAAAAATAATTTGTTTTTCCATATTACTTTTATTTATTGTGCACTAAAAAGTAAAAAAAAAATTGTTTCTTCAACCACAATTGGGGTTTTTAGATGTAACTTGAAATAAAAGCATGGGGGGGGATTCAAAAACAAGTTAAATCAATTCCTATTTTTTATAACAGGAGATTGACTTAATTAATTTCTGGAGCTCCCAAGTTTTTATTTCAAGTTAAATCTAAAAATCCCAATTAAGGTTGAAGAAACAATTATTCAATGATTGTTATTTTTTAATGCACAGTCAATAAAAGCAGTTGATATAAAAAATATCTCTATTATTATTCATTTTTAAAAATTAAATTAATATAAAACTATTGATCAATGTTAAATAAAAAAATACATAAAAATAAATAATAAGTACTCTATCAATTTGGATATTACAAAATTAGAGTTTTGTTAATTTAATTTGTAATGATCAGTAATAATTAGGCATATTAAAAAATTAAAATATATAAATTAATGGTTGTTTGTGAACATATATATTGAACTATGTTGGTATACCCTGAACTAATGTCATCTTCATACTAAAAAAATATTTTTAAGAGTCTAGATTATTATTGTACGGGAATTATTAATTATTGAATTAGAAATTTAGGTACCTTCTTTAAGTTCACTCTCTATATACATATTATCTTTGAAAAGTTTCATCTATTTTTTCAAAAGACTTATTGTTAACATTTTAGAATATATAAAAAATTTGAAATTTATTTCTTTTATCTTTTAAAATAATGCAGTATTAATTTTCTTCAAAGTTAAAACTATTTAAAATTCCAAAAAAGAAGAGTGTATATGTTTGCTTTTAACAAAACAGCAATATATATATTCTTAAACTTTAAGTTTTGATAAATAAATAATGAGTGACATTTTGAAATCAAAGTAATAATTTTAACTCATTTTATTTTATATGACTTTTAAGAATAAGTTCACAGGTTGTCTTGTTAATTTGTAATACAAAAAAGCAATACACATTAAACTTTAGTTTGAAAGGGAAAAATATTTTGCCAAAACATCGCTTGTTTTATATATGTATATTTTCACAGAGAACTTACAATAAAAATAATAGGTTACATTTTCATATGTATGAATCTACTTATGTGTGTTTGTATAGTAAATTGTAGGCATTTTGCGCTATATTTTTGTAATTTAGACTCAGTGAGTTAAATGTGAAGTTATTTAAAGCTCATGCTTTCAAACCTAAATACTTCAGACTGGCTTAGATATATAGAAACACAAGTAGAGAAGAGGGTGGACCGCTCTTTTCCTGTAAAATTCTTTGTCATGTGTTTACAGTTTGATCACTATTCAGACAGCCATCATAATATCTGATTGGCTGTCAGATGATTATTATGATTATAATAAGTGCAAGAGGTTTGCAGCCTTTCAATTTAATTTCAACTGTCTGCACTTTATAAAAATAAATATTATTTGTAATATTAATAGCTCAATTAATTTTCAAGCCAATCAGCTTGAGTGTGACAGATATTACATTAATCCCAAATAAGTTATATGGAATTTAAAGTCATCAAGTGAAACCCTGCACTAGTATTTTTTTTCTTTTGAAGTATATCCTTTTCATTTATATATTTTGCTCATTTTGAAAGAAATTTCACCTTTAGTAAATATTTATTTTATTAGAAACTGCCATGTATGTATGTACTCATGAGAATCTGTATTAGAAAACCAATACAACATGAATTGCTAAAAAGTAAAATGAATGTCTACTCATATGAACAAGCAAACAAAAATGTAAATCAAAGCTTAATACCATTAAAAGTACAGTCACCATTGTATTCAAGAAAATGTATTCTTCAATTTCATCAGAGATTTCAAAAATGCTTATTTAAATTTAAATACAATATATATGCATGTGCCTGACAAGTAAAACAAATACCCTATGGATAAAATCACTAATATTGCTAATAATGCTAAATATGATATCGACATTTAAAACTGAGAATTACTTATTAAGATGTATCAAAATCTTGATTTCTACATTCTTGTTTATTGCATCCTCCTGATATATTGAAATCATTTTATTTGGGGCACCTTGACAAAACCTTTATTAAATTTGCATCATGCTTATGTGTATATTATCATTCATAAAGATTATATATACATCATGATGGGAAGGAAAAACAGTATTTTGAAAGGAAATTATGGCAATGAATAATCGGATGAGACTTATAGAAATATAGTATTTAGCAGTATTCGATGTTTTGTATGCATGTTGCTAATGGCACTAACATACGCAAATACTTTTCAGGTAAAATTATATTGGTAATCCCATTGGATTGAATTTTAATCCTACTCTTGGATCGTCGTTGTTACACAGATATTTGATATTTTAATAATCTTAAGTGGCTTCTGGATCATGGATATTGAATATATCATCATCCTTGTAGATCATTCAATTTCACCTATAAAATTTTATTATATATGTGTTTGAAAAATAATTGAACACATATATTATTAGGGAAAAATAATAACAATTAATCAAAATTATAAATAACTATTAATTAAATGTCATCTAAATAATTTATTTAGATTTTAATAATGCCTTAGTAATCAATCATAATAGGTTAAAGCTCCTTTAAAAATTTAGTACTCCTTTGATACAATTAACATAGATACATATGTTCCTCTAGCTTTGGCAATAAGACTGTTGTTTAGCATCACCATAGGTATAAACATTTATACAATTATAATATATCATTAATTTTATTTGTTATTAATTATCACTTAGTGAAATAAATTGTTATCATTATTTATTAAATCAGAAGGCCTGAATTTGCATCCTTTAATTAAATTACGGCACAATACATTGTATTCAAGGAATATGGACAAATGAACATGAACTAGATATGGTTCAACATTATTATTCCATACCCATCTTATCTAATTAATATTTAAATCATTATTTTAAGTTTACATTACATTTATAAAGGCTAACATTTTTTTATTATTTCAATCTATTTTAATGTTGTATTGGTACAGATTAGAGACTTAAAACTAAAACATAAAATCTTATGATTTAATTTGCTTCAATTTCTTTATAGATTTGAATATACTTTAGTTTCAGTAAAGTCTCTGTCCCTTGGGCATTACACTCCTATTTTCTTATTTATATCATTACAATGCAGGTAGAAATATATACATATATTGTATCAGACACATGCTCCATTCCTTAAAATATCACTCACTTGAGGATGCCACTAGACTACTTAAGAAGATGGGTGTGAAAGATAATGTGGTATGCAAAAGATTTGGATAAAGAATTTTTATCAGTATATTTGCACAAAAAGTGGGATGATTGTGTTAGGAGGATTGTTGAGTGTTATAGTGGTAAGGAATGGGATAAAATAATAGATGCATTAATAAAGAATATGGAGTTGGAGAGATGGAGAACTACTACGGAGAGTAAAAAGAGTTTAAATATATATAGAAGTAAACAAAACATTGTGTGTGAGTTAATTTATGATAATAGTAAGGAAAGTAGTTTATTGTTTAAGGCTTGAAGAGGATCTTTAGCAACAAGGGAATATACATGTAAATGGAAAAATATTGATGATTTAGTCTGCAAGTTGTGCAAGGAAGGTATAGAAAATATTAGGCATCTATTAATTTAATGTAAATGCTTGGAAGCCCAAAGGGTACAAATAATGAAGTTATGAAAGAATAAATATGAAAAAAGTGATTACATAGAAAGTGGGTTATTGGATTTTATGCTGGGTTTGGGAAAAGATAGGGGGATTTAGATATGATTGCCATGGAGTTCCCAAAGATTATGTTGTAAAAATGAGATGGCACAGATTATGGGAAATCTTAGGGTGGGAATGGAAAGATAACATGGCTAACAGGTTTCTCTGGGCATAGTTGCTGAGACTTTCCTGATTCTATATAAGAAGACACAGTGCAAGACATCACATCACATCTAGAAAATTTATTTGGGGTGACTAGATATTTACTAATGAGGATGAGCAGTTCCCAACATAAAATAAATTCCTTGCCCCTAAAACTAGTTTAGCTTAGGATATAAGTCTCATAACTATTAAATAATTAATAGATAACAAAAATAACTGTCAGCCAAATTAATTTAATAATAACAAAGTTTATTCAGATTAAAAGAAAATAAAAGAAATTAATAAACACTTAATCTATGAATGCCTTGATAAAGCACTTTATTTATTGACAGCCTTGATAATTAAGTTGTTCTTCCCTTTTTAATTAATTCAATAATATTAAATAAACTTTTAAATGCAGTTCTTATGATAGATGATATATGTGGGAATAACTTTTACTAAAAATAAGAAAGAAAAATATTCAATTTATCTCATTAAACACCTATGAATATATGTGATTACTATAAAGATGTGTGTCGAGATCTATACTTTTAGATAATTATATGAAAATTAATCAGAACTATTAAATATGAGAAAGGCATGAGAAGCTATTTCAGAGCTGGCTCATGCATAAATAATGAGTTCAGTGGTTCAACCTCTGAGACCTGGTTTAAAAGAATATGAGCTTGACCAAATATAGTGATAATATAGAACTAAGTAATCATGGTAGTTATTCTAATGCTAGGTCACACTAGAGTAAACAGACTGATTAAATCAATAGACAGTCTGGGAAACCAGAGGTAATGCAAAATAATATCAACCAGGTAGAGACATAGTAAAGAAAAAAAAAGCCCTAGAAAATAAAAGGTCTTCATAGGAATTTATTTTATGTTCACATACATAAGTAGATCAATAGCTTTATATAATAGCATGTTATGCATAAGTGTGAAAATATCTTAACAAATCTAAAGCGATATCCCACACATATAAAAAATAAATTGATTAACATTATTCAAAAGAAAAGGTTAATTTTAAACATCATTACAAATCTTATTAAAAAAAAATAATGCCTGCTTTTAAATTTCCGACTTGCTTTCCTTTATAAAAGAAAAATACTTACATTTAAATATTAAAATAGACGAGGAGAGAGGATCTAATAACTTTATAATAATAATCAACTCATTCAAAAGTAAGACTTCATTAATAATTGTCAAAACTCCCAATGAAAGAAAAGATAATTTTTTCAATAATATTTTTTAAACATAATAATTTCTAATTTAATCCAGTCTAATAAAATAGTAAAACTTCATAAATGGCATTAATATTATAAAACAGTGTATACACAAGGTAAAGACAAAAAATACATTTAAATCAAAGATTACCGTTAAAAATGTACATATACATAATGAAAACAATTCAAACCACACCTGGCTTATTTAAGATATATGAAAGTTTATATTATCATAACATCCATCAGTATGTCACTTTTGCTTTCTGCAAATTCATTGTAGGCATAGTTACTATTCTCCATTTTGTAGTTATATTTTATTGTCAGTTAGTTGAGAAAGGCTTCCATGTAGGGTGACATTTCAGAAGATTAGCTTTTTATGAGTTTATGAATTTACATTATGCTGGCAGATGAAGTTAAGCTTAGAATATCATGTTCATCTTGTTAAAGGCCACAATATTTCAGAGAACCCCACTAGGAATAATTTGTATGTTCATTTTATAATTGCAGACTGCTTGTCATGAACTGTTTGTGGGACATTAATAATTTTAACAAATAACATCACAATTCCTAACTATTTAGTTTGATCATTTGATTATATTGTTGAAATGCATAAATAACTATTATGCATAGGCTCAATTTTAAAAGTCATCAATATTATGCATCAATATGCTTCTTCAAATAATAGATTTTTCTAGAAATAGATAGCACAACCACCAATAAGATTTTTAAGATCATATCTGTAATGCAATGATTTTTAATAAATTCCATTATTATCTCTATTTATTAACATAAACATAAGTATTTCCTCTTTATACCTGATCCATATTTTAATATTACACAAAAATAATTCTAATCAACTAAAGTTCTGCAATACATAGCTAATATTATCCTGAACAAATGAACATACAATACATTTTTAGAGTAAACTAGATTATATATAATAATACAAAAACAATTAAATAAGATATTAGTTCATGAGCATATAATATTAACAAAATGTTATCACCAATAATGTAAATACAAATGGTCTTACTTTATCATTCAGGCTGTTGATACACAATTAAATCTGGAGAGTTTTCTATTGCTATTAGTTTTCTTATTTTGACTGGAAAATGAATAAAATTTAATAATCTTGGTTTTTTTTGACTGACCATTAAATAATTCTGTCTATTAAATAATATTTGGTTTCTCTTATTTTGTCTGGTGAGTGAATAATTTACTCTATTAATTCATCCTTAAATTTTAATTTTGATCAGTCCAACATCAGTATATTTTTTTGTTTTATAATTTATTAACAGGTATAATTTTGGAAAAAATCTGCAAAGTTGAATTCAATTTATGAATAAAATAAGCCCGTGCTTTCAAACAATGATGAGTGTTTTTTCTTTTAAAACTAAGGCTGAATCTTTGCAACTTCCTCACCAATGAAGTTATATGATAGGGACATATGGACACTTGTGGATGAGCATTAGCAATGCATATTATAGGAGCACAAATACATAGTTTGATGTGTCATTGCACAGTTGTTTTACTTTTACAAGTTGTTGTATATTAACTTCACAACAGATGGTAGGAAGTTTGGTTCATCATCCTGGAAAAATATGCTCTGTTTCAAATTCATTATCATGATCCTTTATAATAAACATTTTTCAAAAATATAGAAAAATAGATTATTCAACATCTTCCAGCAATTCATTTCCAAAATTTACTTTATCTATTTCAATTGTTTTTTTTACCACACGAACAATTAAAGTCAAGAAACAGAAAAAGAAAAAATAGATAAGAAAATATTGCTTCACATGATCACCATTTCTATACTAGCACATAATTTTTTTTAAGTGTCATAGCATCAGCCGGGATATGAACCCACAACCCGGGCAACTGCTTGCAAGTGCAAGGCAGTCATGCTGACCTCTCGACCACCAATGCAAGACTACTAGCACATAATTGTTGTCAACAAAGGCAAAACTCTCCATACAGTAGTGCATAAGCTTTCTGGAATTCATTGATTACTCTGTTCAGCACAGTGTGGCACTACTGTATGGAGAGTTTTGCCTTTGTTTAAAATATTGCTTCATTATAAATTTGAATTTGTCTCAAAATAAACTATAATTATATATTAACTTTAATAATTTGATAACTTTTTATTTTAATTCCAATATATCTTTTTTTTATAACTTATGATTTTTTTTAAATAAAATGAGGTGGTGTACTATTATTAATTTAAAATAATGAGCATATAAAAAATTAAATCATGAAGTAGTTTAAATATTCTATTATTGAATCAATAGACAAAAAGCTAACTTTGTTAATAAAAAAACATAAACAAGTTATACACGAGATATTCCAAGTAAAAATAAAAGTAATGAACAAGAATTATTTTTAACAAACCAATTAGCATGTTGGTTACAATCAAACTAGTTAAAATTAATTATTTATCACACAGAAAATTTGTGGCTACCAAAGTAAGGAAAGTTAATTCATAAATAAAAAGCTGAATGTGTAAATAATTATAATTTTTAATATTCTACTGTTTTGGGGTCTTTTATTTTGTCCCAGGTTAGCGGGGTCGCTTCCCGACTGATGCTATGACACATGAGAAAAAAAATTGCATAGAAGTAATTTTGTTTTAATTTAAAAATTTTATTTTATGGCACTGAGTGCAAGAATTTAATTTGCACAAAGGTATATTTGACTCATGCAGTTATGTTAATCCTATCCAACATTCCCCAGATTAGTTTCAAGCTTATGGCTAAAATCAATAAAGGGCTTTGGATTTTGGAACATTACATCTATTAGCTACTAATGCTTATAATAGGTGGAGTCAATAAACATCACATGACCACCTTCTCTTATGCTTGCTGTGTGTGGCAATATATATAGTGAGTTTTGCCTGTTTTAAATAGGTGGAGTAGCTGTGAGGAAAGAAAAAAAGGATGTTGCTAAAACAGCAATGTATAAATTAGAGTCATGCAATACAGTCATGTAATATTTTATTGATTTTTATTTACTGAAATTAAAAAAGAAAAAAACTTTATTGAATTATAAATAAAATCTATCACAAAATTCTGTAATCTAAAGATCTTAGGTTAATCGGAATTACACTGATACACTGATTACAAAACAAAAGCATGACTGTAATAAGATACAGCTTTCATTATGATAATGTATCTTACTCCTATATGCACTGACTTTATGATTATTTTTTTATATTTTACATGGATTATCTAGAATCTAGCTAGTTGATATAAACTGAGTGTACTAAAAATTATTTAAACAATTAAAAAAAAATTAATTAGATTTTGGAATTGCATAGCAGGTCTTAAGCATGTTAACTAAAATGCTAATAATTATTATCACGTGGTTTTTAATAATATAGAATAAAATACATGGATCTGAGACTTAGACACTTAATAAAAGAACAATACAGAGACTTCAGACCACTCAAAGAAATATGGAGAGATGCATGTTGGGAGTAACAAGAAGAGATCGAAAATGCAATATATGAGTAAGAGAATGAACAGGTCTTACTGACCTCATTGAAAAAATTAAAAGACTGAAGTGGAGTCTGGCTGGACATATTGCTAGAAGAGATGATAATAGATTGACAATTGAAATCTTAAACTGGATTCCAAGATATTATAAAATACCCAGAAAGAGATCACATGTGAGATGGATGGATGAAATAAGAAAGTGTGCAGGGGTGATGTGGAGAAGAGAAGCTAAAGATCGGAGAAGATGGATTGAACTTGGAGAGACCTTCATCCTGCAATGGATTGATAATGGTTGATGATGATAACATTGCATTTGTTTAAAGATTTGTGATGATGGCATTTTAGTTGCATCTCTATGTTAGATTATTTTCGTCATCTAATATTAAATATTGACTGTCTTTAGAAAAATTTAACTTTATTCAAATTTTCCGATTACATTCAACTATTAGTAATAACACACAACAACATTTCAAGTAGTATTTTTTCTCTCTTCTTCACATGTTACGGACCTGATTAGTGACAATACTAGCATGAAAATCGAACCTAGGCCTTTAGATTCCCAAATATTAAATTTTAAAGTAATGATTTAAACAATTAGCCGTCCTGGTAATTCAAAAATCTAAAGGTACAGGTTCGATTTCCATGCTAGTACTGTCACGGATCAGACCAGCAGAGAGGGGTATTATACTACTGAAGACGTTGAGTTGGTATTAGCTTTGTGTGATATTTCTAACAGATGAATGTAATTGAACAATTTAAATAAAGTTAAATTTTTCTAAAGACATTCAATATTTAATATTAGATGGTGGAAATAATCCAACATACAAATAAAATACATTGCTTCCCTTTATTTAGCAAAAATAATTTATTTTATCAATGTTAAATAATTGACATATAAATTAGTATTTTGTAATTTTCTTCATGTGCATTTAATACAGTTTAAGAATAAAAGCTTTTCTCTCCTTCCTTTTTTTAATCTACAAAAATGTCATAAAAGATTACATTTAGTGGTACATTTGTTTGGAATCCAGTTTAATCGATTTGAAATTCGGTTGAGACATTTTTATTATAGTTTTTCAAAGTTCAGTTTAAATATTGAGCTTTTAAAAATATTAAGGCTAATTAATTTAAATTGCTTAAGTATAAAATTTAATTTACGCTAAAAGGTTTGAAACTAATTAATAAAACAAATAATTAGCCTTTGTGAACAATAGCATCAAAAAAGCCTTCTTTTAAAAAATATTAATGCGCATTTAGAAATTAAAGTGTTATTGTTTTTCAATCATTAAAATTTTAGTTTTTAAAAAAATTAAATTAATGTGAAATAATTAAGATAGTTACATAATGAAAGAATAAAAGAAATCAATATTGTAAAATTACGAGCATAAATTTTGAAATATCTAAAATAACTTAAAATAATTAGTTTAAATTTATAACAATTAATAAAATCCCGTATGGTCTAGCGCAGTGGTGCCGGGGAAGTTTTAACAACAGAATTGATTCTCAGCCGAGTAATATATAAAAAAAAAACATTTGAAATTTCCACTTTAATCAAAGAAGTGGTGATTTCGTACCAATATGGCATTAGGTTGTTTGTAATAAAAAAGTGCGTTCTTAATTAAAATCTTATCTAGATTTTATGCACAACGTGAAGCAGACTTAGAAAACTTACGCAGTGATAAAGTGCCGGATTTTGGAAGGCCCTAAAATCGATTCTAATGTTGGCTAACCGGCACCCCAACTTCTTATGAACTCTCGAGAAATAAAGCCATTCGAATATTTAATCAGTCAATTCGGTAGTTGTTTTAGGATATCACGAACATTTTATGAGTATTTATATATATATAATAATGTATAATCTTCCAAGTATCACATGATCACCATTTCCTATGCTTGCTCAAAACTATTGTTAAAACAGGTAAAACTCTTCATACAGTAGTGCCACTCTGTGTAAGCCAGAGTAATCAATGGATGCCAGAAGGCTTGTGCATAAAATCCCTATCTAGTGCTTACTCATCCAATATCCCCAGACTATTTTCTGGCTTGTGGCCTTCATCAGTGAGAAGCTTTGGATCTGAAAGCACTGCACCTAGATCTTAGAGAAGCCAGAAAATAGTCTGGGGATATTGGGTGAGTAGGCACTAGATGGTGATTTTATGCACAAGCCTTCTGGAATCCATTGATTATTTTGGCTTGCACTGAATGGCACTACTGTATGGTGAGTTTTGCCTGTTTTAATGTATAATCTTAACAATAGAAATTTTAGTGCAAATATTTAAAAAGACAAGAAATATTGAAAGGAAATGAAATATAAGTTCAAAACAAATAAAAAATCTTTCATTTTGTAATTTTGAAATTATTCATTAAGCCATTAAAGTCAGTGCAAATGTTTCCACAGTCAAAGGTTTAAGTGAAGCACTCAATAAAGATGCACCATTATTCTGTGTTCTTTATAATTTATAAATTAAATACAGCCTAACGCTATACTAACAGTTAAAAGTGAAACAGAAATTCATATAACAGTACAATACTAGGCAAAACAACACAGTTTTACTAAAATTCTTGCACAACCATGGTTGGATCTATTAACAAATTAAAAACTTGAGAAGGTCTATTTGATAATAGATGAAATTATGGTCATGTAAGAAGTGTAGTAAAATGTTTTTTTTTTTTATGTGTCATAGCATCGGCCGGAGACAAACCCACAAACATCTGCAACCAACTACTTGCTTGCAAGGCGGCTGTGATGACATCTCGGCTAACAACGCTTGACTAAAATGTTGTTTGCTTAGTTTTGTAGTGTTATATAAATTTATATTTTATGTAATTCAGTATTTTTTATTTTACTTTATTTTATTAATATTTACTGAGGCTATAATCTCGAGAATATGCGTGTAAAATGCGATAGTAGGGACCTCTACTGGTGTTTAACCACAAGCTTACGCTATATTTTTAAATCCATAATCCTTGAGGTATAGAATTACTTATACTTGAATTTTTCTTGATTTTGGAATATTGTCAAATGTTATGATGAAATTGAAAAAGAATGGGGAGGGGGGGGCACTTTCAAAAAATATCTTATTTAACAAAAGAAAATTCTATGTAATTAAGCCTAAAAACCTAATAGAACTCTATTTATCAACTCAGTGAATTAAGTTGAAAGTAAATATAAACAGGCAAAACTCTCCATACAGTAGTGCCACCCTGTGCCAACTAGAGTAATCAATGGATGCCAGAAGGCTTGTGCATAAAATCCCCATCTAGTGCTTACTCATCCAATATTACTCTGGTTGGCACAGGGTGACTCTACGTACGGAGAGTTTTACCTGTTTAATAACAGTTATGTGCTAGCATAAGAGATGGTGATCATGTGAAAGTAAATATATATATACATTAAACCACAATTTATCATTTTCATACTTTAAACAACAATAACAAAAAGAACAGATAAATATTGTAACGGTCTATCTGTGAGGATTGATTCAGTCATGCCAACATCAGTCAACTACGTTAATCAGGTAAATGTAGTAAAAGACTGAGGGTGGGTGTGTGTAGGAGTGGATATGGATTTTAAATGTGATCTACTTTAGCTTCATATACTTAATTAATGAAGAACCAAATAGATGTCCATACAATATATTGTATTTTATTTTCGCTTGGTGTTAGTTTATTGGTTATTATGTGGATGGTCACCTCCATCTCAGGATAACCCTTAAACAATGAAATGCACAAACCAGATTAAATATGAATACACAAATTATTAATTAGTATTGAGCAAATACATATAATTGTAACTAGCTCATTTATAATTGATTCTCAGTTGAATAATGTTTATCATTTTACATATATATCTCCATTTTTGACATAAATAATTTTAACCATCCCTTCATTGTTTTATTAGACTTAGTATTGTTTTGAACGCATTTCTCGCAATATGGAATGTTTCACAAAATAGTGGCTGTGCGGACAGAATAGGATACCTCTCAACATTCATTTATTTTAACTATCCTGTTCCAAGTACATTAAAGATGCCTTATTAAGTATTTTAAAAATTAAGACATTCTATCTTAGGCAGGTATGGGAACTTTTATAATCTTTATAGCCATGACTAATTTATTCTACTTAAATAGAAAACAATATATTAGGATGATCATAAACTAAATATTGATTATTAATTTTTAAAAATACATGAATACTTATTCTGCTTTTATATACAAAACGACCATGTTTGAATCAATATTTTATTCCATGTAGAACATCAATTCATAAACACATAACTTAAAAGCTATACCTTTGTTATTATTTAAATTTGAACATTATTCACTATTTATAATCAATTTTTAATATTATTTAGAATATGTGTTCACAAAAACTATTATATCAAAACCATCACTGATTCAACATAATTATCTTTATTGTTAACTGGAAAAACTTATTCTTAACTAAACGTTATAAGCATCATACAAATACTGTTTTAATAATTTAAACATAAAATCTTAACATATTTTATTTATATAAATGTCAAAACAATATATTTTACAAACAATCTTTACCAGCAGCATAAATACATATTCAAACACACACATATCGATATAGTTTAAATCATCACATATAAATATAAAACAAACTGTCAATAATTATACAGTAAACATTTCAGCCACATTATTAATACAAAGATATAAACTTGCCCAAATTATTTTAAATAATAAAACAAGGCAAAACTCTCCATACAGTAGTGCCACCCTGTGCCAACCAGAGTAATCAACGGATGGCTTGTGCTAGTATAAGAGATGGTGATCATGTGATTATTTTAAATAATGTTCAATTAAGATTCCCAATAATAATAATAATAGTAATAATAATGACAACAATAACAACAAAGCAGCAACAATAACAACAACAACAACAATGATGATGATGATAATAATAATAATAATTTAATTTATTTAACATATAAACTACAGCATTAAGCCAATTACAGAATTGCAACATAACAAATATACAATTATATGCATAAATAATTTGGATCTTTTTGTTAATATTTAAGAATTAGATAAATGCTTGGCTTGAGTTAATATTTTGAATCTAATGTCCTAGCTCCTCACTGATGAGAGCCATAAGCTCGAAACCAGTCTGGGAATTGGGACCATCATAGATCAAGGTTTCAGGTATTTTCTCCTGTAGCATTTATCATAAAAAAATAAAATAAATAAGCTTGCTTAGAGCTATTAGCAGGTTCTTTATATATTACATATTGGTAATACAAGCTATATAGGTCATGTGACATATGACTGATATTTTACTAATATTATAAATAATATAAATAAATGAATATAAATGACAAATTATTAATATGATTATATGCCATACTTTTTTATAAGATAAGTAGCAAATTTTTTAAAATCTAATGATTTGGCTCAGAGCAGTATGTCAATCGCATGTCGTAGTTGATTGGTTGAAATTTCTTTTTTTTTTTTAAAAATTATGTAACTATAAGCATGATGTTAACAGAAATATGGGTATTCGATCTGTCATAAAAATATTTCTTAAATGCCATCTTTTTGATTGTAATCGGAAGAAATTTGAATTTTTTATTATTTTTTTTTTTAAAACAGGCAGATTTAATTTTTTTCTATTTTGATCAATTTTCTAGTTTACACGAAGTGATAAAGGCAGAAAATTGTAAATGGCCTGATTATATAGTGAAAATCATTTAAAAATATGCAGGTCATTTGCATTCAAGGCCTATAATAGGATGTGAATGTAATCACAGAATATATATCGTAAGTAGATTTTAAATTTTTTTTTAATATTTTAAATTTATTAATATAATTTATTTGTATAATTTATTAATTTGCATTTATATTGGTGTGTGTGTAATATATAAATTATAAATAATATAATATTAAAATCATTTATGCTCTTTAATTATACAGTATATAAATTATTATTCATATGTACAGCAATTTTGCATCTTTGATATTAATAATTTATTATGTTTATATGGTGTGTTTGTGTTTACTCTTGCATGTTGTATAACAAGTAATGATTTACATATATAGAGCAGTGCAATAGAAATTTTAAAAACAATCAAATGTACAGAAAGACTGCAGTTGATAAACCATTCATAAAATTTACTGGGCATAGTACCATGTGAAAATATAAACAATTAAAACCAATAAAAGAGAGATTTCAAATGATGTTTGTGTAGTAGTAGCCACAATGGTTATGCATATACCACATGGAATTCTATGCAGACAAAGAATCATTTTGATTCTTGCCTATGCCTTGATACTTATGCTGTGGAGTCAGTAGTTTTTGCCACATCTTGCATCACATTATTTTCAAGTCTATAGCTAGCAAATGAGCTATATGATAATAAATTATATCTTTGCAGGACAATAAATATAACAAGATAGCATCACTGGTGTGCATAAAAATATAAACATCACTGATGTACACAAAAAAATATAAAATGAAGAGATGAAATTCATTTTATCAGTGATACAGACAGTAGTCTATAATTTCTCGTTTTAGATAGGCAAGAAGCCAATTGCTATGATGACAAATGCATATCTATTTTCTGGAAATGATTTGTTTTGTATCTTTTATTAGGATGAATCTTTTTCTTATAGACACCTTTGAAATTTGGTAACTTTTGGGGTATAAGATAAAAATGAAGAATTCATATGCGACTTGTTTCAGAGCTTCTGAAACTATGGATTATCTCACATAATAAAGATTTTATATGGTTTGAAAGATAATTTAGTGATAAATGCAAAGAAATTATCACTGAAGATGTAATTTAAACTTAGTTAATGATAAATTAGAAATTATGAACAAACAATAAAGTAATAATTATGTCGGATGTTGAAATTTCTTTTTTCCTTATTTTTTAAATGATTATCACTATTTGTCTTAGGCTTATTGTTTTCCTTTGTTTTTCTAGTTTTTATTAATGTAAAATTTTTTATCTAACATTATTAAGACTGAAGTTATTGTGAAAATTGTTTCTCAGGTCAGTTTTAAAAAAAATTCAATATGGCGCCCGAAAACTGAACTAGCTAAAGTAAATATATTTTCATTAGTAAAATCATAATTATAGGTATGTTAGAGTGACAAACCTTAATATAAAATAAAGTAAATGTACGTGTTTTATGTAAACAATTACTAAAAGTAATATTTGAAATTTTGTTAATATAATTTTCTGATTGACAAGATTATATAAAATTTTAAGATCACTCATTTTTCTTCTAATGGATAGGAATAGATAATGGTCTTTTAACTTAATGTACTTGGAAAATTCATCATAAACCAATTGAATTTTAATAGTATCTCGTTTGGAACTGGGATTCCAAAGAACAGATCCATATTCTAAAATAGGCAAAACCAAAGAGAGAAATAATTTATCTTTTGTAAAACTATTAAATTGTCTACCATGCCTTAAAATTGCACCCATAATTTTAAAATCTTATTTACTACATTTTCAATATGATGATGAAATGATTCATTGCTTGCAAAAATAATACCAAGGTCTTTCTGAATATCAACAAATTTTATATTATGATCTTCAATATAATAAAGACAAATTATCATTTCAGATTTTTTGAAATAAGAAACTATTGAGCCGTTATCCATATTAATATCCATTTTATTATCTCTACATCATTTCACAAAATTATTAATATCTTTTTGTAATAATATGCAATCATTAATTGAATTGATAGTCCTAAAAATTTTACAATCATCTGCATAACATAAAATATGTGAAAATTCCAAACTCTTTCCCAAATCATCAATATAAATGTTAAACAATAATGGTGCAAGCATACTGCCCTGAGGTACTCCTATATTACAATAATATGGATTAGAAAAATTATTCTTAAACTTTACATAAGCTGTTCTTTTCTTAATAAAAGATTCAAACCATGCAACCAAATTATAGGAAAAACCTAATTTATACATTTTGAAAAGCAACCTGAAATGATCCACTTTATCAAATGCCTTGGATAAATCAAAATAAACAACATCTAAATGACATTGATTCTCAAAGGCATTAGCAATGTGATCAGTTATTCTTAAAAGATTAGTTTCAGTTGATCTTCCAGGTAAAAAACCATGTTGCACAGGAACCAAAATCTTATTTATGTCATTAACAATTTTCTTATAAACACATCTTTCAAAAATGCGTGCAACTGTATGAAGCACAGAAATTGGTCTATAATTATTAACATTATCTTTGAACCATTTTAAAAAATAGGTATAACTTTGGCAAGTTTTAGAGATTTAGGAAAAATACAATTTTTAATGGAACAATTATGAATATAACTTAAAGGAACAGCAATATATTCTACACAATCTTTATAAATGAAAGAAGGTATATTGTCATAACCTATACTTGAATGTGTTTTGAGTTTCTTTGACAGCTGATATAATATCATTATTGTTGAAACAATCAATAGAAATGCTATCATTAAAACATTCATTAGTCAAACTAAATCCAGACAGTTGAGAATTTCCAAATAATTCAGAAAAGTGAATTGAAAAGTCATCAGCACATAAAGATGAATTATAATCCATTTGAGACTTTCTTTTGGTAATGCCAGAACTTTTAATAGAAGACCAAAATTCTTTAGGATTATCTGACAAATTGAACTCCATATTTTTAATATAGTTTTGATAATTTTCTGAATAGCTTTAACCAATCTTCTATAATTAATAAAATTATTGTAAAAAAGCATACTTCATGTTTTAATGTACTGTTTATGATGATACAATTTTCTTCTAATAATTTTTTTAAGTTTATCTGAGAACCAAAAAGGGAAATAATAATTGTGAGAGTCACGTTTTATATATATATAAATCAATCAGATCATTAAATACTTGATTAAAACGTCCATATTATAATTAACATCGGTCGAGGAATATAACAGACTCCAATCAAAATTAGAAATTGTTTTACACAGGCCCATATAATCCCCCTTTTTATAACATCTTTTAATATTTAAAGGAACATGCCACTTAAAATAATTTATTTTAACAAAAAAAAATCAATAGGTGGGTGATGTAAATCAATAGGAAAATTAAGAGATGAAACACAAAAACATTTAATCTCAGGTAAGTTATTTAGAACATAATCAAATATTCATTTATAAGAATGTAAATGGGAATTATGTTGTTTTAAATTCAAAAAATTAAAGAATTGTAACATCCTATATGCTTTGTGTGATAATGAAGAAATATCAAAAGAAGCATTATCAAATAACTCAGGAATGTTAAAATCTCCAGTAATGATAATATTCACTTTATAATCAATCAAAAATTCTTCAAAAGTATAAAGTAAGGCATCCAAGTCAGAAAAAGACAAGGCTGGCCTTATATAAACATTCCCTAATAATAATTTTTTATGATGATCAAGGGAGACCTCACACCATGTTGATTCACAATATCTAGAATTCAAAAGCACAGATTTATGAACATTTTCTTTCCTAATGACAATAAGAGTGCCCCCTCCTCTTTTAATTACTTCATGACATCTATCTACATGAAAAACTTTATACCTATCATCTAAAAATTTATCATCATAAATTTGGTCATTAAGCCAAGTTTCTGTGAGAAAGATAAAATCATAATCTTCTGAACAAAAAAATTTTTTTATTTGATTCAATTTAGTTCTTATTCATCTAATGTTGGCATAAAAGCAAGAAAAACCACCCATATCCAATAGAATAAATTAATATATATATATATATTCCCTTTTTTATAAATGATATTGATAAATCAATCAAGAAGTATTAATTTACTGGCCAAATTACCATAGAAAAAGGAAAGAGAAGAATCGCAAAGCCAAAAATCAAAAAAAATAAACTCATCATATTTATTTTGGGGAATAGAAATATAAAAACTGGAAGATGTATTATTAAACATGTTAATTTTATAACACACAACTTTAACCTGAAATTTATTTTCCAAAAATGTTTTAATTTCTGATGATCTAATCTTTGCAGGCATATTAGAAAGAAAGTATTTATTATATTTATCATAACTTATATTGTATTTGTCATTATTCCAAAAACTTTTAACATTTGGTGCATTAATACGTTTATTAAACCAGTTTTGTAAATTTATTTAATGCACATTGATTATGTAAGTAATATTTACTAAGGCACTAAACCTAAAGCATGTGTGGTTGAAAATGCGATGGTAGGGACTTCTACAGGTCTTAACCACAAGATTGAGAGAAGTTATCACCAACACCATTGATTGTAAGAATTAGATTGAAGCTGGGCATATTGCCAGAAGAGACCTGTAGAGGTCCCTACATTCACATTTTCAACTGACCTCTTTTTCTTCCAATGTGTAAGCTTGTGGTTAAGACCTGTAGAGGTCCCTACCTTTGCATTTTCAACCGCACATGCTTTAGGTTTAGTGCCTTAGTAAATATTAAACTAGTTTTGATAGAAATTAAATCTTAAACCATCATTTAACCCTGAAAATTGCGAATTGTAAGTTTGATTATTTATACATTTATTATTTAAAAAATAATTTGTTTTTTGAAAATTAGTAAAACATTTTGATTTGGAATTATTAATACAAAAGTTAGAAAGCTTATTAGAATTTTCTTTATCATTTAAAACAAATGAAAGTTGTTGATATTTGACTAATTGTTTATATATTTTCGTTCTGGAAATTTTTTTTCATATTATTCTTAGAAAAACTATTAATTTGGGAATATATATTTTCACTATAAAAGGAAATATCTTGAATCAAGTATTTCTTTATTGTATTTATCAAATTTCCCCTTATTGAAGTTAAGACTGTTGTTATTTTTTTATAATTAATGCAAGATGTATTTTTATTTTCATAAAAGTCTTTTTGCCAAAATACAGCTGGTTTCATTTGTCAACTTCAGGATTTGGACTATACATTGTAAAGTATTGTTTGAAAGTGGGATTGACCACCATCCGAAAGACATCATAATAAATTTCATACAGAAGGCTAGGGAGATTGACAAGGGGACTTGCCCAGACCAATTGGCAATTCAGACCTGGGAACAACTAAAAATATAAGTTTCAAGACATTCCATTTCTTCTATGTATGATGCCTCTAACCTTATAAAGACTGATTCCTCCCCCTATTGCTGTGATGAATGGGATGGGATGACCTACCTCCTAACCCTTCTATCTGAACTGTATCCCTGTAGACCCATTGCAGACAATGCTTGTTAGCAGCAGCTCCAATTATTACCTGTATACACAATTATGTACATTGCTCTATAAATAAATAAAATATCTTTTGAAATAAGAAGGTTTGGAGATAACTTCAGAGTTACTAATTTTATTAAAATCTTTAATGCAAGAATTACTATCTAAAATGCCATCTTCACTATTGTTATTATTACTTAAAATTTTATTGGAATTAGGTTGAATAACCTTTAACTTTTTATAATGTGAAATTATTATTTCCAGTTAAAGATGGATTAGATTTTATATTACTGGAGATTACAATGTTGGTATTATCATTAGAAATGTGAGTTTCCAGTAAATCACATTGTATCCCTATGTTATTGATAGTAATATTTTATTAATAATATTTGAACAATTATCACAAATTTTAGCCCTTTGCATTATCAAGCTACATATCTCCTGAAGAGACATAGATCGTAATAATTCAAAAGTAAAATTAAATGCATTTAACAATCTCTCAATTGGAAGTTGGTTTAAAATCATTATTTAAAAACTTATCAGTAGAATCCATGACAGTATCTATGGTAAAGTCTTCCTTTTCAAAATTTTTTTCAATCAGTAAAGTTGATTCTGATTCTAAAAGGATCTTTATTATCTTTTAATTGATTTTTCTCAACAGTCAGTTGATCCAATTTAGTAGGTAAATTATTACATTCATTATACTGAGAAAAAAAACTTAAACCAACTGATTTAAAATTTTCTGCATCAAATTTAGACAATTTCAAACATGAAAGATGAAAATAACCATGACATATACCAGAGCACTTAATTCCTCTAGACATATCAGACAAAACTTTATTGCAATAATTGCATTTAATGTTATCAATATTTACGTCTGATCTATGTGCAGAGGAACCATTCATTAAATTCATAAAAGAATCAGAAACACTTTCTACATTAATACCAGAGGATGCAATAAGTAAACTATCAGGACTATCTACCTCATAATTATAACAATTAGTATAATAATCATATACAAATTCATGAGCAAAAGAATTATCATCTTTAAAATTGTTGTCATCCCTTAACTCGTAACAATCAAAATGTCACTTTTTTTAATGTGTCAAAGTGTCAGCTGGGAAGTGAATCCTGTACAACTGCTTGTAAGACAGATGTGCTAAACACTTGACCACCAATGCTTGACTTTAAACCACAAAAAACAGAATATTTCAAATGTCTTTGTCTTCCATAAATATTGCATAAACACAAAGGACAAGGGATAGAAAATGGTGCCATATATTATTATAAATCATAAAAAGTTGTCATTATATATTATAATATATAGGGCATATTAACATAGACTTTCACATGACCCACCACTCTCCACTCTATCTAATAACACTGACACACCTAAACACATATATTGAAAAGATAAATAATCACCAATATACGTATTTCATGCTAAACCAGCAATCATCAGTTGGTCCAGATTATCATCTCTACACATATATACTATAAGTGCTCAGATATATATTAAGATAGACAATCCTCATACTTTATAAAGGTGAAGAAATATATATGTAAACACAATATCTAATTTTATACATTGTATCTGTAATACACTCAATATCCATAAGCAAATTTACATATAAACATATATTTCAAACAAGTTTAAAGAAATAATAAATATCTCAAGGTGAAATGACTTGGAAAACTTTTGATTATATGAAGATAAAGAATCACTAAGTAATTGAAAGCAATAACTTCCAAATCTAAAATCCATTAAGAATAAAAAAAAAGAAGTACACATTATATTACAATGATATCAGTAAAATTAAATAGTTTTCAAATATATCCATTAAACTTATTATTCAAACTACAAATTAAAGATGTAATAACTGAAACACAGACTTATTATATACCTGTATCTATATATGTAATATATAGGGTATATAAGCACAGACTTTCACACAACCCACCACTCTCCACTCCATCTAATAACACTGATACACTTAAACACATATATGCTGAAAAGATAAATAATCACCAATATATGTATTTCATGCTAAACCAGCAATCATCAGTTGGTCCAGATTATCATAGTAAAAATCAGTTAGATAAAACAGTTCTGAAAACTCTTGATTAAACAAAGACAAGGAATCAATAAAGAAGTAAGAACAATAACTTCCAAAACTCAAAGTCCATTAAGAATAAAAATCTGTAGACATTATATTACTTTGATGTCAAAAAGTTTATGCAGTTTTCAATCATCAGTTATTTCTAGACAATAGAGAATCCTAAAAACATTTAAAAACAACAACATATTTTGGCTTAGGTAATTTAAAAATATTAATAGTATTTATACACACATATAATATATCAACGATCATGTGATTAAATATATTAAATTATTAATTGACTCCATTCAAAATTCTTATAATACTTTTTAACACAAATCTAGTCTTTTTTCAGTAAGAAAATAATAAACTCTCCCCCCCCCCTTTAAATGACATTTAAATTATCTCACAACTTAATAAAAGCCTCATTGGAGTTCCTCATAGAATAATATAAAAAAAGTATTACTTGCTACTTGCCGATTTGTGAATAGTTGAATGATTTTTATTAAATCTATGTTTAATCCTATCCATTTACTGACCAATCTTTGATAATTATCTGTAAGATGGTTATCTAAAAATAATATTCTAAGTTTGCTTGCAGCCTAAAAAATTCAAATTTTGTCTAAAACAAGTTCAAACTCAAATTAGAAAGATGCTAGCCAGACATGCTATTATTAAACTGCAAAGCTGATTCTATCAAATATAATATTATATATATATATAAGAAAACGGTGTCAATATTATAACATTTATTATACCAATACCAGCTATATTAATACATATTATTTTATAGTCAGATTAAAATATATCTGCCATACTAACACCATATACACCCTTTATATATATATATTTGCTAACACTAAATGACCTTATATGTATAAATAGAGGTATTGTTGTATCGGTTGCTTAAGATGAAGTGCAAGATAAATATAGACTGAAAAATCCTAAGTTCAAATCCCTCTACTTACGTGAAAGTGTTGAAAGTATACTTGGTACAATAAATATTACTAAGTTTTATAATTAAACTCTGTTTTAGTATTTTTTACATTATAATAGTTAGAATGATAAAGTACCAAACGTAACTATATATGCGTGTGTGTGCGTGTGTAAATATGTAGAGGAAGGCAAAAACATAATTTTAACAAAAATTGTAATTGCAAAATATTCTCTATTTGTTTAAAAAGCAAGTCTCTTTTTATCTAGATATTCTACAAATAGTAAAACAGAAGGTATGGTATTTTTTTTATTGTATATTATTTTTTATTTTAAAAAAATAAGATTCCTTTTTTTTTTTGTAATCTTTTTGTAGTAATAAATTTTGAGATTACATGTATAATAAAAAAAAGTTTGAATGAAAGATGAATGAAAGTTTTCGTCTTATATTCAATAATAATAATTAGGATTTAAAGAAAATGACTTTATATTTTAAAGTAAATTAATTTTCGTTATTTTTTTTTCTCATTCTTTTTATTTTTTTTTCATTTTCTTTTACTTTATTGCCTTCAGTCAGAATGTAACGAATTTATAATTTCATTTCTCTGCAATGGAATTTATGTGTAATCACATTTTCATTCTATATAATAATTCTGATCTTTTCTTTCTTTCCCTTTTAACTTCTTCTTTCCTTTCTTTCTTCTTTTCTTTTCTTCCTTCCTTTCATTTTCTTTCTTTCAATTTAATAACATTTTATTCCTTGTGTCTTTTTCTCTGTCTTGTGTTTTCTTTTTTTCCCCCCTTTTTCCTTCTTTTATCCTTCCTTTCTTTCTTCTTTTTTTCCCTCTTTCTTTTCTTCTTTCTTTCTTTAATAACTTTTTATTCTTTGTGTCATTTTCTTTGTCTTTGTTTTTTTTTTTGATGTTAAAAATAATCATACTTATTTATGAATGAAGGTGAATGATAGTGAAAATGTTGAACATTCAATTTAGTTTTTTTGACTAAGAATGTTCAACAAAAGTAAGAATAACACATATTAAAATAAAAGTCTTATTGTTGAAAGGAGCGTATTAAATGAATAATCGGTAGTTGTAACTTACGTCCCATGTGGTCGCAAGAGGCGCTGTTTCTGTGTCAACCACAGAAATATTCAGAGTAGGGCCCAAAAGCAGCGATGCAAGTTCTAGCCACTAGGTGGCGCTGTTCACCATGCATACACACAGGAACCTTATACCAAATCAAATGACTCTATTGCTTGAGTTTTTATAAAAAATTTGAGTGCTGGAAGTATCAATCCAAGGATCTATTACTTCAGAGTTACACATTCTTCCAATGTACTAAACCACACAAGACAATGACTGCATTGAAAAGCAATACATGATAAAATTTTTTCTAACAAAATCATACTCTTTAGAGCAATTAATAAACAGAAATGGAAAAAATTGCTCTGTGGAATTCAATTTCTGATCCATTTAAATAAATTTCCATGAAAACGTATATTTTTCTATTGCCTATGGTGCTTTAAGTTAATGTAGAAACAGTCATCATGGATCTTTTATGCCAAGTAATTTCTTAAACCACTAAATATCATGTGATCACCATTCTTTATGCTTATACAAGCTGTTTACACAGGTTAAACTCTCCATACAGTAGTGCCACTCAGGGCAAGACAGAGTAATCAAAAGATGCAAGAAGGTTTGGGTATAAAATACCTATCTAATGCCTACTCATCTGGGAATAATGGATGAGTAAGCTCTAAATAGGGATTTAATGCACAAATCTTCTTGCATCCATTGGTTATTCTAGCTTGCATTAAGTCATGCTATTGTATAGGGAGTTTAGTATCTGTGTAAAAAGCTTGTGTAAGCATAAAAAATGGGGATAATGTGATGTTTATTGGTTTAATACTAATCCTGCTTAATAGGATTATGGTGACTGTGGTTATTAAAGAACCAAAGACACCAAAATCTATGGATACTGAACTAAGTTCAAATCTATACAATTATACAAGCTACTGAACTTGAAAACATTATTGTGTTTTCATTTTGGACTCAAAGCTTTATAGTTATCTAATAAGGTAAAAAGTAGCTGCTGGAGGATTGCATTAGATCTTAAGATCTAGGTGCAGTGCTCTCAGATCCAAGACTCCTCACTGATGAAAGCCATAAGCTTGATATTGGATGAGAAAGCACTAGATAGCAATTTTATGTACAAACCTTCTTGGATCGATGGATTACTCAGGCTTGCACTGAGAGGTGCTACTGTTTGGAGGGTATAACCTCTGTGATCTCTAAGTAATATCTTTCTATACTAATTATGACATTCTATAATTGTGCAGTCATATTTCTATCCCTACACACATTGGAATTTTGAGTCTAAATTTTTCACAAGTCATTTTGCAATTTTTTTGCCCAGCCTTCTCTACTGAAAATCATTAATAGAAACAATTTTAGAAAAAAGGGAGTGTTTAATTATTTAATCTGAAAACAAGACAGTACAATCTATCATGTTAAAATGTGATTTTGGACAAAAGTGTGAGACTTCTGATAAAGATAGTCTAAAAATGACCTGAATTGCACTCACTAATGAGGTTGTTATGCTTGACGGATCACTTATTAAAACTGTAAATATAATTGTAATTTCAATAAAATTAAAATGATAAATCAAGAGATAGCAGTAATAAATAAAAGTTACTATTTTTTATGTCATTTTTTTCTGAATATAGATAAGTGAAGTGTGCAAACTTTAGTTGTTGCAAACTCTTTAAGATCAGAACAAAAAAAAACTTATAATGTCAAGCATTGGTGGTCGAGAGATCAGCACAGCTACCTTACAAGCAGTTGTCCTGGGTTAGTGGGTTCATTTCCTGGACGATGCTAGGACACATGAGGAAAAAAACTTATAGCTAATGACTTGAAAAGATTTAAAAAGAGCTACTCTTATAAAGTCATCTGTTGGAGAAAAGAAGATTGCATGATGGTATAAATGATATGGTCTAATTTGGTAGGTTTATTCTTGAAATTCTAGATGTATCAATGAAATGTTAATAAATATCAAGTTTGGGTTATGTAGTTGCATGTGAGCTCAATTTTACATCTACTCACGATCCAATATTAGATTCAGAGATCTTATAAAAGGTTTTCATTTTTTCTATACATCTGGGTCTCATATTTAATGTGATTTTGAAGTTATGCGATTCATGTTACTTCTTAATATCTTTCATGTTTCATTATATTTATTAGATATCAAGAAATTTAAATTATTAATAACTTATTTTCACTTGAAATACTTTTTTTTCAAAAATATAATGTTATATTAGCAGCTAACGTGCTGAAGCTGTATTTAGAATATTAGCTTCTATGTAAATAACCTACTTATATTAATGAGTGAATAATAATAATAGATTTATACTTATGTATAAAAATATCGCAATAAATATTCAAAAATTTGGGACTTTTAAAATGTATTTTTTTTAGAACAGAAATAAATTTTTTTTTAGATTGTTAAAATAAATAACGAAGATTTTTTAAACTGAAAATAATCTTTCTAATGATAATGTATAATATTTTTGTTTTGATTGCGATCTCATTTTTTTCCATATAGAAACAGATAACCATTAACACAGCACAAGACTGAAAGTGGCATTAGTCGTACACATGTCACAAATCTGATTTCTTACTAGTTCACAAACAAATGCATATTGTCATATAGCGGTAATGATTAAAATACATATGAAAAATGTAAAATTAAATACTGTAATTAATAAAAAAAGTAAAAAAAGTTTGACTTGTATTAATTTTTTTCAAATATTTGAAATTTTTTATTAGTTATACTTTATTTCCTTATTTTTTAAATGTGAATTTTAAAGAAATTTTTCTTTGTTGCTTTGCTTTTATGCTGATTTCCGAAAATTACAGAATCTATTCCCCATTTTCCAAGGTAAGTTGATTATTTTTGTGCGATTTCTTTTGTGGGAATTTTCTGAGGAACCTACCTACCGCATAAAATGAAACCCAGGTGTACTATTAAAAGAATAATTTTTTGTGCTTGACTTTAATGCATGCATTGGAAAAAAATAATAAACTTTGGTTTAGGGTTATTAAAATAACTGTGCAGTCAATTCAAATAATCTACTACTATTGAATTTTTACATAGCACATGATTTGATTATTATGACCACTTTATTTAGGCAGAGAAAACATCACAAATTTGATACATTCATGCTCAAAATAATGATATTTAATAGACTGTATAATTAGAAAACAAAAAATGTTATATATTACATGAACATTTACAAGAGCAGATTATTCAATAGATCCTAAATAATACATTCCCACTTGTATTTATAATTGAAAAATCTTTCGTGTAAATGACTTCATTTAAAATTTATAATAATTTTATTTATATTTATTTAATTACAAATGAAAGTTTATAACCATAATGATTTGATTTTTAAAAAAAAATTAAAAACTTAAATGATTTAAAGTTGGCTAAAAATAATTAGTTTGTTTTGAAATATTAATACACAAAATGGGTTCATGAAAACTTTTAAAATAATCAGTAGAACTTATTTACAAATAGATGGTTTGGCAATTCATATAAATATACTTTGAAAAACAATAGGGGATTGTAAAGCAAAAGTGTTTACATTGGCTTTGATGGTAACATGGAATGAATGGGTATATAATGCTTGGATGCAAATATTGTACATAGTTGGTATTCAAGTAAAAAACAACTGCCTCTGAAGTCCACACTGGCCATGTTCTTTACTAAACTTAGTAGAAAGCAATGTTTTGGCCCACAGGTTGGTCTGTAGTTGCCATTAAATAAAGAAAACCTGTTAGTTCACTTAAAAGTTGAAATTGTTCTATTAATAACAGATAGAAAACATGCATTATGTAGCAATATTCATCAAAGTGAATAGTTGAACAACCCTAAGACCAGGTTTCAGCACACTCTTTTTTTTAATGATGTGAACCAACTGAATAAAAGATAGCAGCCTGCAAAAGCATCAGCATAATATGATGCAAACTCAATTGTAAAAAAATATAACCACTGAAAAGTAAACTGAAATCAATGATGAAAATAAATTTACTAAAAAAAGAAGATTGTTCACAAAAAAGCAAGAACTGCCAAGAATCGAAACCCTATGTACACACATATTAGCTCAAGTCTGTAAATACAGTCATACACAAATCAAAATTGCAAAATTCATATGCTAGAATTATAGGTGAGAAAGTTATATTTTTTAGTGACAAGATTTATATATTTTTTTTACTTAATTTTGCTTATATTTAAAAGTGTGTTTTCATTAAAATTGTTTTTTTTTCTTATTAATACTTATTTGTATTTTGCTAGACCATTAACCTGTATTTAATGGATGGGAAAAGAGGAATAAAAGTTTGATTTGCTCTTATCCATAATTCATTTGGATATTTGGTGTTAACTGAAAGGAGACCCTTCCTTTCCTCTTTCAGGCCCTAAAAGAATTGAGAGGGCAAATTCCTCATTTCCATTCTACACATATCTGTTGTTACCACAATTATTAACTTCTACATTCAGTCAATAGTAATTATTGATATATTTAATAAAGCTAATCTTATAAGAAAAAAATAGTTGAATAATGGATTTGTATGTGAAGTACAAAAACTGTGAATCAATAACCATGAATATATGTGGCATTCAGATGGCTTAATCGTCAATAACAAAACTTTTAGAAAAATGGGTTTAGTGATTAACTTCTAAGATGAATATTTGTAAAAAGTGTGTTTTTATTTAGGTATGACAATAAAATATAGTTAAAATCATGTGACAAGTGTGAAGTTTTTAATTACAGTGATTATTATTATTTACCCAGCTTATGCTATTGGATGACCTTAATGTGGAAACTCATTAAATTGTTTGGCCACAGATTAATCTTATAAATGTTCTCCCATTCTAATTTATTTCCATTTTAACATGCATAGGACATTTATTTTATATTTTCATATTTGTCATGGAATATGCTAATTGATGAAATCCTTCAGTTCAACTCTTTATTCAGTTATATTTACTGCATCCACATGTAGGTAGGGATGATATTCATTTATATGCATAAACCTATACTATTTAGAAAGATTTATGGGTTATTAGTGCATTATACTTAGCATGTTGAACAGATCTTTAATATGTAGTTGAATTATTTATTCTAAAACTATCAATGCATTGCAATAATTAATATGTTTTAAAGTTAATATTATATATAACTTAGCAGAAAATCTCTCTATATGTTTTATGTAAGTAAGACTTTGAATAAGATTTAAAAAATCAGTCCATAAATGATCTTATTAAATTCTATGTCACTATACTTTTAATTGAATAGTGCCTTAAAATAACCATACTTTTACTAAATGAAACTTTCGGAGAATGATTTCTTTTAATGAAAAACAAAATACATAGGTGAGTGAACAAACAGGTGTTATTAATATCAAATCTAAAGTGGAGTTGTGGTGGACATTTTTCTAAAAAAAATTGATAATAGGGGGACAGTTAAAATCTTAAACTGGATTTCAAGAGATCATAAAAGACCTAGAAAGATGTCCACATGTGAGATGGATGAATAAAGTAAGGAAGTGAGTGGGGATGATGTGGAGAAGAAAGGCTAGAGATCAGAGAATATGAACTTGAAAACACCTTATGCAGTTGATTGATAATGTTTGAAAATGATGATGATGATGATGATATATTATTTATTCATGTTATTTAGCACAATTGTCTCAATTTTGCTTTGAAATTTTTATAGTGATGTTTCAACTCTTGCATTCGAATGTAATCTACATCAATAACACAAGTAATGCTGTGAAAAGTCATTAGGATAAATCCCATAAATATATTTTTCATCATTTGACTTGAAATAATTATCTACTAGTGGTGGCTTAGATATTATCTTGTATTGTGTAAGTTGTTGTGTTTATTATTATTCCTCTGCAAAACACGTATGCATCAGCATCATATATCGCCACTGTTTGATGTGAGGAAAAGTACTTTTAAAATGGCTATAATTA
The DNA here is from genome assembly GCA_028023455.1 of Epiperipatus broadwayi. Lineage (NCBI taxonomy): Eukaryota > Metazoa > Onychophora > Udeonychophora > Euonychophora > Peripatidae > Epiperipatus > Epiperipatus broadwayi. The sequence goes on along the minus strand of JAQFVV010006810.1, from coordinate 291,721 downwards.
TTTTAGATCATTTGTGATCCTTTGAAAGTAACATGTGAACTTAAATAATGATATTCTAATTCTACTCAATTCATCTGTAATACTCTCTTTAACAACTGTAATGATATTTCAAATAGGTGCAAAGAGTATTTTGATCATTTTTGAATAATGATACTACTATTAAGATGATGACTTTTAATAATATATCTTTGTCAGGGTAACTCAGTTAGTTAGAACATTACCTTAAAATTCATTATTCAAAAATCTAATCTAAGGGTCCAGGTTTGATTTGGCAGGAGGGTTCAATTGATTAGAGCATTACCTTAAAATTCATTATTCAAGAATCTAATCTAAGGATCCAGGTTCGATTTGGCAGGAGAGCTCAATTGATTAGAGAATTACCTTAAAATTCAATATTAAAAAATCTAATCTAAGGATTCAGGTTTGATTTGGCAGGAGGGCTCAATTGATTAGAGCATTACCTTAAAATTCATTATCCAAGAATCTAATCTAAGGATCCAGGTTCAATTTGGCAGGAGGGCTCAATTGATTAGAGCATTACCTTAAAATTGATTATTCAAGAATCTAATCTAAGGGTCCAGGTTCGATTTGGCAGGAGGGCTCAATTGATTAGAGCATTACCTTAAAATTCATTATCCAAGAATCTAATCTAAGGATCCAGGTTCAATTTGGCAGGAGGGCTCAATTGATTAGAGCATTACCTTAAAATTGATTATTCAAGAATCTAATCTAAGGGTCCAGGTTCGATTTGGCAGGAGGGCTCAATTGATTAGAGCATTACCTTAAAATTCATTATTCAAAAATCTAATCTAAGGGTCCAGGTTCAATTTGGCAGGAGAGCTCAATTGATTAGAGCATTACCTTAAAATTCATTATTCAAAAATCTAATCTAAGGGTCCAGGTTTGATTTGGCAGGAGGGCTCAATTGATTAGAGCATTACCTTAAAATTCATTATTCAAGAATCTAATCTAAGGGTCCAGGTTCGATTTGGCAGGAGGGCTCAATTGATTAGAGCATTACCTTAAAATTTATTATTCAAGAATCTAATCTAAGGATCCAGGTTCGATTTGGCAGGAGGGTTCAGTTGATTAGAACATTACCTTAAAATTCAATATTCAACCAAATCCAGGTTCAATTCCCATGCTAATACAGTCACTGGTCAGGCCAGTAACATCTGAAGAAGACAGAGAATAACACCACTTAAAAGGTTGCACATATACTAACCTATATGCTATTACTAACAGTTTAATGTAATTGATAAATGTAAATAAAGTTAAATTTTTCTAAAGACATTTAATACTTAATATTACATGATGGAAATAGTCCAATATAAAAATACAAATATATCCTTTGTATCTATTCATTTAAATTTGGACAAAGATAGCTTAGTAAATAAAAATATATCATTGCAGTTGTAAAATATGAAGGACTGCTGGTCCAGATGACATACTTAAAAAAGTTTTAAAATATGATGGTGATGTGTTGCTTTGTAAATATTGGATTTTTAGAAATATTGAATTCATGCAATTTTTGTGGCTGATATTTCTTCCAAAGCATAAGCTTGTGGTTAAGACCTGTAGAGGTCACTACCTTTGCATTTTCAAGCACACATGCTTAAAGGTTTATTGCCTTAGTAAACTTCTATTATTATATTTTTTTTAAAAATAAAGAGAATAAATTATCATGGAATACTACTGTTAATCCACTACAACAAATACACTTTCAAAGATCGTTGAATAGGTTGATTTTAATAATGGAAGAATGCTTATGAAAGAATCAATATAATTTGAATCAATTAACAGAAAAAATGAGAACATACTTCGTTTTCATGGATTGTTTTGTATAACCACCATAAATTCATTTTAAGGTGGTGGTGGAGGACAATGGTCAGTGATTGGTGGTCAGTGGTAATGGTGGTAGTGGTGGTATTACTACTATTATTTTCTTCCCCTTCCCCCTAAATAATTGTTGCTGCTCTTGATGATAATGATTTTTAAAGAATAATTTGTTTGTATGAAATTTTATAAATTATGTTAATGAATGACTGGTTAATTAAAATAAATGAATATAATTAGAAATTTTTTTTTTCTCAGTGATGAAAGTTTATTCATCAAAAAAAAAAAACAGATACAAATACAGTTAGAAAAAGGCTTACAAGGGAGTGATTATATGATAAATTGAAATTTCAGAAGCAACATGGTAAGAGGGGAAGGATACACGTGAAAAGGGAATGGGAAGTGGGGAGGGGAAATGGTGTGTAGTCCAGGCCAGTCCGAGATGCATGTCTTCATTGAACAAGCTTCGCATGGGTCCCAAACATTTGAATGATTGAGTCCTATGACAGAGGCTGAGAGGATTGGAGTTGGAGGATTGCCCAAGTGTCGGTGAGGAGTGGAGGTGGGGCTAGTTTGGTATCTCTGGTTTTGAGAGAGTAATTAGGTCCAATAGCTTTTGGTTCACTGAGTGTACTCTCTGGTCAAAAATAATGGCACATCGGAGCAAACAGAGTGCACAGATGAGGAAAACTGATAATCTAATAATTGCAAAGACTCCTGTTTCTATATTTAGAAATTTATATTAAATAATATTATTGTTAATGACGTGATTAATTAAAATAATTTTAATACATACAATGAACAAAATATTTATACATATAAAATGCTGTGAAAGAACTGAAATGAAATTATATATTTCCTTTTTTTGTAATTAATATTATATAAAATAAAAAATATAGGTATTTATATTTGCTGTATAAAATAAATCAAAGAAAATTGTCATGTGCGCCGTTTTCTTAAAATAGATAACTAATAAGTTATCATTGTAATATGATGTACAGTATATAAATTTTTCTTCCTGAAATAAAATAGGGTAGTTAAATAATAAAAATCCAGTTAAACACTTTAATTTCCCACCCACTGTTACCATTTATTACGGACATATTCAACCCAACTGTAGCACTGTTTTCTCAACCATGGATTTCATTTTCAATTTCTTATTACTTCCAATACATCTCTCAATATTTCATTATGATTACACACGTACACTTATATATATGGTTCACATAGTTGTTATTGTGCATGATACTTAACAAATTTTTAAGAAGAGGTGAGTAAATAAGCATATAAATATGCACACGCACTTTGTTAAATACTTTTCATTTTTTTGTTTCTACGATTCATCGTGCCTACAGCTTTCTAATTTCATTTTATATAACTATTATTCAGACAAGTAAAAAGAAAGTCCTGGGTAAATCTGCTGGGTAGTCAAAATATAGAAAGAAGAAAAATAAAACGCATCGGTGAAAGTGTAAAATTTGTTTGCGATTAATGTTGTAAGTTAATATCGAAATACTCTATGCTCATAAAAAAAGAAAATAATTGCAAAAAATGTACATTTATTACACACAATTATTTTAATACCGTATCTTATTTATTTAAAAAATATGTGATTTTAATTTTTTTCAGACATTAATAGAAACAATTTTAAAAGATGAAAATAAAAAATACTTTAAATTTTCTCTTTATCAAAAATTGTAATATAAAGTATTTTTGTTAGTAAAAAAATTGAAAGATGTAAAAAATATTTTTTAACTTATGCTGGTTTTTTTTTTAAAAAAGGAATTTATTAAAAAGAATCTACTTTTTGTCTGAGCAATATGTAGATCTAAACTTGAAACAGTTTAATGTTTAGTTTGATCAGAGTAAATGACTTTGCTGAATAAAATGGTTGAATGATTTTAACAAATTACTTTTTCTATTGCTGGTTTTATAGATTTATATTTAAATTTGACATTTTCATAATTAATAAAATAAAATATTTTACTATTTAAAATATTTTGTTCTAATATAAGTTACTATCTTATAAAAAGCAGATTTATTAACTCTAAAAAATCGTATAGAAATTACCAGTGTAATTTAATATATATATATTGTAAATCAATAATATGCACAAATTATCATGCATGCATGAGCATAAAAAGCAGATTTATTAACTCTAAAAAATCATATAGAAATTACCAGTGTAATTTAATATATATATTCTAAATCAATAATATGCACAATTATCATACATGCATGAGCATAAAAAGCAGATTTATTAACTGTAAAAAAATCATATAAAAATTACCAGTGTAATTTAAAATATATATATATTGTAAATCAATAATATGCACAATTATCATGCATGCATAAGCATGACAGATTTTTTAAGACCAGATAAACAAAAAAGTTAGCAACTATCACAACTCCGATAGATTATTAACGAGATGGAAATGAACAAATGCAAATAATAATAGCATCAAACATAGATTGAGTACTTTGGAAGAAATATCTTAAAATATTGAGAGGCAATATATCTTGAGCTTGAAATGAAATTTTAAATTAATATGCTTTATTAGTGATTACTGATAAATCTGATATATGGACTCTTAATTAAAAAGCAATATAAAGATTGTGTAGTAGGATGCATTACAGTGTATGAAGAAATAAAAAGAGAACTACATAGTTCAAATAGATATCAGTAACACTCACAAAAAATTAAGAGGGTGACACAGAGTTTGACCAGAATGTGAAGCAGTGACAGGAAATGGAAATCTAGTCTTAAACTGGATCCCAAAATATTGTATGAGATTACATATAATCTGGATGAATAAACATTTCTCTATGCATAATTAAAGAATGAAAATAAAGTTACATAAACATGCAATCCTATTTCCATAACTAGAACAGAATAATGAGTGAGAGCAAGAGAGATTTGTGATGATCAGACCTTATATTAATAGAAGTATTAATATAAGATGTGAAAAAAATGGAAGAAAATGTAAAAAGGAATAATGAATATTAATTTAGTTGTAAATACAAATAATAGTAATAAAACATTAAAATGATGATAACTTTCATTCATTTTTTATTCAATTATATATTTTTATTATATATAAAATTTCCAAAATAATTCCAAAGAAGAAGCCTATTATTTAATAAACTGGGAGTGTATTTTAGGTACTATTATTACACTTGCCCATCAGTTTAAACATAACAATCATAAAACTATTTTTTAAATAATAATTCTGACTTACTGGGAATTCTTAGCAGTCACCCATATTGGATATCAATGGCATGTGAACACATGACTAGAATAACTCCAACAATAATAATGGCCTTCTAATACTGATTGTACTCTCTGAGTATCTGGTTTTTTCCTTCTAAGAAAATTCAAGTCAAAGATTATCAGAATTTAGAACAAGCCAGGGTAAATGTCATTATAAATTGCATAAGAGATAATTTATAGACTTTCCAAACTGTGAGTGTGGACAACCACAAACTATGGTACCTATTTACAAGGAGGTCCAATTTATCAGGCCCCTGTTGGCCTCTTTGCATTTCATAACTTCAGGGAGTCAACTTTTTTTAACTAACAACTGTTGGTGTTGAATTTTAATATGCTGAAACTATATGCTAAATTAATAAATAAATAAATAATTTTCCTAACTTTTACTTTTTTTAATAACAATACAAAATTGCTAATCTCTTTTTTGTAGAAATAAAAAACTATGCTGAAATATTACTAATATATATCATCTTTCTATGCATGGATAGCTCAAACAAATAATAATAATAATAATAATAATAATAATAATAATAATAATAATAATAATAATAATAATAATAATAATAATAATAATAATAATAATAATAATAATAATAATAATAATAATAATAATAATAATAATAATAATAATAATAATAATAATAATAATAATAATAATAATAATAATAATAATAATAATAATAATAATAATAATAATAATAATAATAATAATAATAATAATAATAATAATAATAATAATAATAATAATAATAATAATAATAATAATAATAATAATAATAATAATAATAATAATAATAATAATAATAATAATAATAATAATAATAATAATAATAATAATAATAATAATAATAATAATAAATTAACAGGTCATCATAAATTAAAACTAAATCTTTACAATCTCTCCACATAGTCTTGCTTTGTAATAAACTCTATAAAATAGCATCAGTTTGAATAAATAATTTAAAATAGGAATAAAAACAGAACATACATGTAATTTGTTTAAACTACTAAACATCACATGATCACCATTTCTCCTCACTGATGAAAGCCACAAGTTAGAAACTAGTCTGGGGATATTGGATGAATAGGCACTAGATGGGGATTTTATGCACAAGCCTTCTGGCATCCATTGATTACTCTGACTTGCACTCAGTGGCACTACTGTATGGAGAGTTTTTCATGTTTTAATGTAATTTGTTTCCATTATGTTTCTTTATTACCAATAAAAAACTATTATTTTCTTTAGATATCATAATGTAACTGTGCAAATCTTTAAAACAAATAACAGAGAAAAGGAAACAACACTATGTAATTAATCACATTGTAGAAGCTAATAATAAATATTATAATGAAAAAGTCTATATGAAAAACAAATATAATATGCATTAGAAAGAGATATTAATTGTGATAATCACACATTGTATATGAATTAATATATCTTAAACAATAGTAATCTCTAAATCTAGGTAGCAGTTAATGTATTCATATACCATACCTATGATCTGAGTTTCAAAATTAGACTGAATAAACCTTGAAGTATTTTCAGACCACAAATAGAATTAAAAGTATAAAATTCACAAACCACAGTTATCTATCTAATAATAATCTGTAAATGTTAATCCATTCTTATCCAGAGGATAAAAATTCCAGATTAGTCTGAATTGATGAGATGAATATCCCTAGACTGACTTATTGATATCTATAGACTGTCTTTAAAAAGATGCAACTTGATGTTACCTTCATTATTGGTAAAAGATTCTAATAGTACTAACGACGCCGAGTTTACGGTGCTTGTTATATTATGAATTAAAACCATCAAAACATCACATGATCACCATTTTCTATGCTTACACATGCTGTTAATAAGATGCCAAACTTTCCACATAGCAGTGCCACCAAGTGCAGGCTTTATAATCAATGGATGCAGGAAGGTTTGTGCATAAAATCCATATGTAGTGCCTAATCATCTAATCTCCCCAGACTAGTTTCTATCTTGTGGCTTTCATCATCTTAGCTCCTAGCTTTATAGTTAATCAAATAGGTAAAAGATAGATGCTGGAGTGTTGCATTAGATCATAAAGTTTAGGTGCAGTGCTCTCAATTCACGGCTACTCACTAATGAAAGCCACAACTCAGAAACTAGTTTGGGGGTGTTAAATGAGTAGGCACTAGATAGGGACTTTATGCACAAACCATTCATGAGTAGGCATTATGCACAAACCTCCCTGCATTCATTGATTATGACGACTTGCACTTGGTACTATTACTGTATGGAGATTTTGTTAATATTGTGGATTACTGCTAAAAAATTTATCGAACACACCTGATGTGCTTTTATTAGGAAATTAATCATTTGCTATTTTTCATTCTAAATGTGAAAGATATAAAAATGCTTTTGTTACCATATTAATATAATACTTGCCTTGTGACACTGTAGAAGTGAAATTTAGATGACAGTTGGGAGAGGTTTTGTTTTAGATAAATGAGAAATTCTCATGAGAACTTTGCATCTTTTAGGTCGTAGGCTCATCCTTTATTCAATGAATCATTCATTAAAGATAATGATTAAATAATCTTTAAATAGCTCACTAATACCACAAAAACCTTTTCTGAATATCTCTGTAGATAAGAAGTGTAGAAGAAGACTGTAATTGTCAAACTTGTGAAGTGTTTATATTGCTTGCCATTTAAATAACCTGGGATTCAAGTCTGGTTAAGATGGATTACATTTTTTTAAAACTACAAGTAGGCTAATATTTTTATTTCAAATATATAGAGTATAGACAAAGTAGCTAAATTTCTAATACTGAGTGGCAAATTGATAACAAGTTATTTTTATTTCAAAGCACTAGATTAATCTAAGGGGGTAAAATCAATACTAAAAATATTATTGTCCTATAATGAAAACTTCTCTACTGATATAAATGGATCATACTTTTATTTTGGACTGTGCCTATGTTTTCCTTTTTTTGCTTTCTCCTTTAGTTGAGAATGTCTGCATATTTGTATATGGTCATAAATATTATACCACTCATCAGGAAATAAAATTCTAAGCTTGTCTGGGATCTTAAAATAATTATTCTTATTCACATTCAAATATCAGGTCACATCTAACCACTAAATCACAAAAATCTTATTCATTCAATATTAATCAGAAAATGGCTATTTTTATTTAGAGAGGGTACTTTCTCAGGTTAATTTATTGGCTGGTTTATAATCAATGCACTAGCTGGAAAAAAAAGTTTGACTATAATTTCTTTTTTTTACTAATGAGGCTACTGATAAGAAAATGATAGGTTTACTTTACTTTTGTTTCAATGTGACTTAAATTTCTTCCACATGATCTCAAAATGCAGCAATACTCAATCCCTAAAATCCAAAACAATCTAATAATAAAATATCAATTTTTGCCTCAATCATATAAAAACAATTTTTTGTTACCTTAATCAAAGTTAGGTTACCTTTTGTAATTTATCACAGTATTAGAACAATGGATTTACATTCAATCTGGTACATTTTTTTGCAAGAACATCACTTGATTTCCTGACAAACTAATCTTTCAATTATTTATTTATAATTAAAACCAAAAACAAATCATTTTAATATTTAAGTAAAGTACATTACTAAAATTAAAGTTATTATCTTTTCTGGATTATCAAACCCCATTTTCATTTTGCTAAGAAAAGTATATGTAACATGCGTATACTGTAAAGAGATCTTCCTAAAGAATGAATATTAGCTTCTAGCTACACAGTACATACCAGTAAAAAGATAACTAACAACTTGTTCTTTCTGGAAACTACCTGCATAACCATCTATGAATCAATAAACAGTACATACTAGTAAAGAGATAATTGGTAACCTGTTCTTTCTGAGAGCTTCCTGCAGAACCATCTATGAATCAATAAACAGTACGTACCAGCAAAAAGATAACTGGTAAGTTGTTCTTTCTGAGAGCTTCCTGCAGAACCATCTATGAATCAATAAACAGTACGTACCAGCAAAAAGATAACTGGTAAGTTGTTCTTTCTGAGAGCTTTCTGCAGAACCATCTATGAATCAATAAACAATATGTACCAGTAAAAAGATAACTGGCAACTTGTTCTTTCTGAAAACTTCCTGCAGAACCATCTATGAATCAATTTATGTGATAGTAGTGACATAGTTAGGCTATTGAGCCACAAAAGTTTTTAGGTGCCAATGTGTCTAAATTCTGAGTCATGACCACTAAATATCACAAGCTGTTATAACAGAAGCAAAACTCTCCATATGGTAGGGCCACCTAATGTAAGACAGAGTAATTAATGGATGCATCCATTTATTACTAAGGCTTGCCCCGAGTGGCATTATAGTATGGAGAGTTTGCCACTATTTTAATAGTTTATGCAAGTGTAGGAAGTAGTGATCATGCAACATGCATTCCTACTTAATCATATTTTTACATCCATTCTATTCAACTCATTAAATAGTAAAAGCATGGCATGCTAAATTTTCAGAAGAGTTAATTTATAAATTACACAACTTTATTAAATACAAAATGGTATTAAAAGCATGCAATAATAAAGACAATTAAGAAGCATCAAAAAAATTATGTAAACAATTATTTTGCTTCAATTGAAATTTTATTTAATGATCTTCTTTAATTAATTTGCAATTTATTTTTATTTGAATCAAATAAAAAATGCTTTTTTGATAAAGTAAAAGAAAAATAATGCAAAATTATAAGTGTTTTTGCTGTATTAAATTCAACACTTTTTATAAATGCATATGTGGAAATGAATATATGCTACATTAAGAAAACCATTACAAAATAATCAAGCGTTGGTGGCCAAATGGTCAGCACAGCTGCCTTATAAGCAGTTATCCCAGGTTTGTGGGTTTGCTTCCTGGCCAATGCTTTGACACATGAAAAGAAATAATCAATTTCAAAAATAAATAGAAATATTTATTCCTCTAATGCATTTACTTATCTACATTCATTTCTTGAGTGATGTGCAAAGGTGTTACTAGAATTTGGGCAAATCATTTAGTATTCTCATAAATTATTAAAAATTTTATCATTATGCAAAAACATCAATGATGTTCTGTTTAACTGCAGAGGGAAAAAGAAATGCATCTCATTATCACATAGTAATTACACTTAAGATAATTTTACTCTAGTATAATATATACCAATGAATTTAAAAAAACACATTTTAAAATGCACCAAAATAGAAATAATGACATTTAATGAAAGATGTGAATGATATATTCACCAACATTGTATTTCTTTTTCATGGTAATTTTTACTTAGAAATGTCTACTTAATAACAATGTTATATTTAATTTCAGAGATGTACTTTTTTCTGCAGGAAAAAGTATCCCACAGAATCCTCATTGATCTTAAACTAAGGACTTGCATATATCAACCATATTTATTTATAAATTAATACAGTATAAAGGCTTAAATCTACATATATATGTAATGTATGTGGGATTCAAACTCAGACTTTCACATGACCTTCAACTCTAATGTATGTAAAAATGGATTATTCTCCTGGAGATGAGGGGTCAGAATGACTAAATGTCAACATGGATAGGATGACAACCTTGGCACTAATGTGGGCTTTGAACCTTCCATGATCAGATTTTCAATGAAATGGAAGGCTGAAAAGTTGTGGGTTGGAGTAATTTGAAGCCTGTCCATTAAAGTATGAAGATTGGCTATCTTAATATAACACTGAGCACTGATTGTATATATGTGTGAAGATAGTAATCTGGACCAACTGATGGATTGCTGGTTTAGCATGAAATATGTATATTGATGATTATTTATCTTTTCAACATTGTGTGATCAGTTGGATCAACAATATAAGATAGCATGGAGAGTTGAGGGTTGTGTGAAAGTCTGAGTTTGAATCATGCATACATTACATATTTATTTATATAGAGAACAGAACTATTATATTTACAAAGTTTTGCATTATATTTCACTAATTTTTATTTAATAAACCTTTTTATTATTACAGATAAATATTATTCAGGACTTCTGTTTTATGAAAGCACAGAATATTATTACATATTCATAGTCATCTCATGACCTTGGAATTACACAAACACAAGCTATTGTCAAATAGTCATTCCATTCACCAATTTTAGCATACGCTATCAATAATATTTATTTTAAAAATATATTCTAACTAAAAGATTTGACCAATTTCCTAGTTATGATTTCAATTGAAAAATAGGTGGTCAATATAAGTCCATGTTATCATTGGTATATAATTCTAAAAGTTTATTGTTGAAATTATCTCTCTTTGTAACTATATTATCTCATTAATACAATTAAAAACTTTTTTTTCTCAGTGATGAAATGTTTATTCATAAAAAAACCCCAGATACAGTAAGATAAATGAAATTTCAGGAGCAACATGGTAAGAGGGAAGAATACATGTGGAAAGGGAATGGGAAGTGGAAAGGGGAAATGGTATGTAGTCCAGGCGAGTCCGAAATGCATGACTTCGTGATTGAGTCTTATGACAGAGGCTGAGAAAATGGGAGTTGGAGGATTGCCCAAGTGTCTGTGAGGAGTGGAGGTGGTGCTAGTTTGGTATCTCAGGTTTTGAGAGTGTGAATTAGGTCCAAGAGCTTTTGATTGACTGAATGTACTCTCTGGTCAAAGATGATGGCACATTGAAGCAACCAGAGAGCATAGATGAAAAAAAACTGATAGTCTAATAGCTGCAAAGACCCCTGTTTCTATGGATTTTTGGAGGTTGAAGATGGTATTCTTGTGCGAGGAAAGGCAGGAGTTGATGACATTTCTCACGCCAAGCAGAAAAGTACATTTAAGTAGGAAGTGCTGGAGGGTTTCATTGTCAGTTTTACAGAGCTGGCATATGGGAGAGATCTCGGTGAAATCCCTATGGTTGACCAAAAATTGATTTGTGGGAAGGGAGTAAAGATTGATTTTGAGGAGGAAATCGAGGAATTTTGCCTCAAGGGACCACCTTTTAAATTTGTGGATTAGTTGAGCATTAGTAAGTTTGAGGAATGTAGGGGACACAATGGAGAAGTCTGCGGTCTGATTGAAAACCTCCCAGTACAATTAAAAACTTATCCTGAGATACACCTATAAATGTATGATTGTTGGTTAGTGCAAATAATGTGTCGAGTATTAATCAAGACAGACAACATTAGTATTTTATCTAATAAATGTTTACATATATAGTTTTTAATAATATAAAAAAAGCAGAAATTAAATTTTGCGATTTACAATTGTAACTCTTTTACCACTAAACATTACATGATCAGAGTTTTGCCACTTTCAACTCTTTTTTACGTTAAATATAATTTCTTCATAAATCGCAGTTAAAACACAATCCTAAGTAAAGAAACGCTTCAGTTTTCATAGATAAATAGTTTTAGACCGATAGGATCACAATAAATTTCATAAAATCATTGATGTGATGAATAAAATATTCGATTGACATAAGGATAGTTGGCACTGCATGTCATTTTTATGAAAAGATTATGTTGCAATAGTGGGCAAATGCGCTCTTAATCGAGTTAAGTGTCTCATTGAAATCGGATTTTATTTTTATTATTTCAGATTTTTTTTTTTTTTTAATTTGCACAAAAATTTATAATATAATAGAAATTTTTATTTAACATTTTTTTTCATATGTCATAGCATCGGCCGGAGGCGAACACGTAACAGCCATCTGCAACCAACTGCTTGCTTGCAAGGCGGCTAAGCTGACCTCTCGGCTAACAACTTTGTATGTGCATACTATTTTCAAATATATTGGCAAACTACGTTAATCATCAACCGAATCTTATAAACATTACTATATGCGCGTATGGAGTGATCACGTGTGTATATTTATGATATGTGCAATTTTGTGATTGTATATTTCAGTGATAGTTTTCCTATCAGCTAAATATTTCAGTGATAGTTTTCCTATCAGCTAAATGTCTTACCCACCCCCCCCCAAATCTGATATGTAAGCTCTTTTATTAAGCAATTTAATCTTATTTATAATGTGCAATCTTTTCACGGTGTCGACGCAAGCTTTCTAAAGACGTGTACAGGTTAAAAAAATTTTTTTTAATTGTTTATAATTATTGCACTTAAAGAGTTTCATGTTTTTTAAAAAATTATATAAAAAAGCTCTTGAAAATAAAACTGGAAAGCATTTGCTTGATTTCGGATATGTTGTTTCTATTTTTGGTGGTATATAATAATAAAACAGACATTTAAGAATTTCCGGAAAATGTCAGGCAAAAATAAATATTGAACTTATCTAGTATATATAGTAGTTGATAAATAAATATAGTTCAAAATTGCTTTTAATTATTTTAAATTGTTTTGATTCTTATTTTATTTTTAGAAGCCATGTATTTTGACAATTATTGTACCATTTATGGATCTTTTAAAACAAGAATTTTTATTTAGACATTTTAATTTTAATTATTTATTTATTTTGTTCGAATTTCAGACTTTGGAAATAAATTTACTTAAATTTTTTGTTAACATGACTGTAGATAATATCAAAAAATGAAAACGCGAACAAGAAAGTAGAAGGCTTCTGAAAGAATGGGTAGAAAAATTCGCTTTTATTGATCATATGATTTTGTGATAATAAAAGTCGTTGTGTCTTATTTGTAAACTTACAATTGCTAACTACAAAATAAACAATTTACAACAATATTACAACGTAAATCATCTCCACTTTTCCAAAGCGTAAGCTTGTGGTTAAGACCTGTAGAAGTCCCCACCTTCGCATTTTCAAGCGCACATTGCTTGAGGTTTATACGTAATGCGTTAAATAAATTTATAATTACAATTCAAAATTGTGAACAGAAAAGCTTAAATCATTGCAACTAAGTCTTCATAAGTAACAAGGTCCCTTGTGTTCTTTTAATCATAAAGATGGCAGGGTCAACAAAACTAGTTTATTGATAGCTTGGAATATTGCTCTTCCTAAATGACCCATAAGGAGAAGGATATTTTATAAAAAGAAAGTTGGAAGTGATTAAAGTTTTGCATCAAGGTAATACAAAACCACATAAATTAATTACACAAGTTCTTATGTCGCACCATACAACTGTGCATCATAGTAGTGAAAATGTTGAAAATAATTTAATGTATGATTTGAAAAATTGTAAAGCATTCAGTTTAGCTTTAGATGAGTCTATAGACACTCAGGATATTCCACAATTGATCATTTTTGTCCACTACGTATCTGCAGACATAAATGTGAAGGAAGAAATGTTAGACCTACTAGCTCTTATAGAAACAACCACAGTATCGATGTCAAAAATGTGCTTGATGAAGTAATGAACAGGGTTAAAATTGTCTCGTGATAAACATGTAAGTGTTGCAATTGAGAAGAACCTCTGCAATGATATTAGATCTTATTGATCTTTTAAACAATGATCTTGAAATTCCATGTTTTGTACCTCTTCACTGCATAATTCACCATAAGCATTTCTTAGCAAACTACTTAAAATTATACAAATATGTGGAAGATTGTTTTACAGAATGTGAATTTAATTAAACAAAAGCCAAAACACATATCAATTTAAGAAGTTTTTGGAAAAGTTACATGATGAAACAGATGAATTTCTCAGTGATCTCTCCTTATGGTCTGTTATAAGATGACTGTTAGCTTGCAATGTTTTGAGCCATTTAAACTCTTAAATCCTATCATAATATTTTTAAAAGGAAAAAGAAAAAAATATCCAGAATTAAAAAATGAAACTTGGCTTTCTGCTTTAATGTTCCTTACAGTCATTATAGAACATTTGCAAACACTTAATTTGGCTTTACAAGAAAAGGGGGAAATGATTAGTGCTTTGTTATAAACTGTATTTAGTTTTTTTTTCCATGTGTCATAGCATTGGCCAGGAAGTGAAACCGCTAACCCGGGACAACTGCTTGTAAGGCAGCTATACTGACCTCTCGACCACCAATGCTTGAGTTTAGTTTTGAAGTTAAACTATGGCTTTTTGTTAATAATCTTAAGTCCAGAATATTTAATTATTTTTTACAAGTAAAAACAATTATAATTAATATCGAAGAAGAAAAATTAGATAAATATAAAGAAAAATTGGAAGGATTGCAAGCAGATTTCAGATGTAGGCTTGATTTGAAAAGTTTTAAATCTACATTTACATATTTTGTGAACACATTTATTTGTGATACTATTGAAGATGGATTTCCAATTTCTGAAATAATACTTGTCAAAAAAAGAGTTGGGTAATTGGAGTTTTAGAGATGAAAAAGGATTAGGTATTGCAAATGTATCACAAATTTAGTTCTCTAATTGAATGTTCGAAATTCATGCCATAATCAGAATATTCATACGTAAAGAAAGCTGTTTGCTAACTAATTTCATTTTTTTGTACAACATTGCTGTGAATTATTGTATTCCACAATAAATTTTGTAGTTGAAATATCATTCACAGTTTCAATAAACATCTCACAGAATTGCTGTGAACAGCTTTAACAAATTATATGCCAAATTTTAAAGATTTGGTCAAAGGCCATTAAATGTTATACTTTTTATTAATGAATTATTAAGATTAGATTTTACTTTTATTATTAAAATTTTAAATAATTATTTTGTATTTTTTTTTTCTTAATTATATTTTTTTATATACTTTATACAACACTTAAAACTTGTGCAGAATATGTTAAAATGTTAATTAACTTAACTAAAATTTGCCTATATGTATTTATATTTGTGGGCTTAAATAATATGGTGTGGCTCTCTAGAATATATGAAAAAACGGCATGTGGTTTGTCATTGACCTCATGTATGACCACCCCTGTTATGTTGTATTATAAATTATATTTTGATTATAAGACAAATAACATTTCGACACTCCTGAAATATTTTGATTTGTGGTAGTTCTATTTTTTTTTTCCAAACAACATTTCTGATTTTAATTTCTCATTAAACTTTTATTTTATGGAGAGCTCAATAAAGATCTCTTTTGTCAAAAGCATTTTATTTCTGTTTATATCAAAATATCTAGTTTACTTTGATTTTTATTTTTTGTAAAAAAAATCATTTGCTGATACTTAAAAATTCTTTTAATTAAATGTTAAATAATCTCATTTTATAATAATACAAAAAAAGTTGAAACAAAAATGTTTTTCAAAAATATATTATCTGTTTCAGAATTGTTATAGTTCTCCTTTCCCTTAGAAGTGGACTATTCCAGATTCCTTCTTTATCTGATGGTTTAAGCATTGTTTGCTGCTGGCCAATAGGCTGATGTACAGCTAAACACATAGCCGATGATCAGTACAGGCCAATAAACAAGGATTCTTGCTGAATCTGAATGTTTTCAGTAAAGTCAGGGAACTGGCTATAAATAGTCAGGCTTTTGTGAGAACTTGGAGAATGTCTGTCTGACCTACAAAGACTGTATGCATTCTCCCACAGAAGCCCTGCTAACCTGAACAGCAGTAAGCATTCCCACTAATAGCAATACGCTATTTGTCCACACAGCTAGGCAAGTCCACAGATGGACTGGACACTGCTAAGACTACTGTTGATTTGAGGCAAGCTTGCACAGCCAGAAGAGTCATTCTCCCTACCTGTGAGGCAAGCTATCAGGTGTAACTGGAAGCAGTAGAACCACAAGACCTGGATTCAAGAGTTCACATTATAACTGTATTACTTAGTGTATGTATTTGTAAATATAATAAACATTATATTAATCGTAATACTATTATTATTATTATTATTATTATTATTATTTGTTATATTATTATTATTATTATTATTATTATTATTATTATTATTATTATTATTATTATTATTATTATTATTATTATTATTTGTTATAGTTAATGTTGTTGTTAAAAGCCATTAAAATGCAGGTATATATGGCGATGCAGTTTGCTTAAATCTATTCATAACTGGCAGACTTTTTAAATTATCAACCACTCTATAGAAATTATTAAGAAACAGAAATAAAAATAATAGAAATTGAATAATTGGTACGTATTAGTCCAGCGGTTATGAAAGTCGTCAGAACAAACAAATGTGCATATAAAGATCGAATTAAACACATTTATAATCTTCCAAAGAGGAAATGAATTAATTTTGTGAATATTAGATAATATTCTGGTGAGGAGAAAGTTATTAGTCAAAATGGTGGTTTTGCTACAAATTTTATGGCCAAACAATGATGGTGTTTCATTCAGACTTGTCGAAACAGAATAGCCATTCATAATGGAATGTGGTTAAATGTAAGAAATGTCAGGCCACAGCAGCGATGCTAAGAAACACCATTTTGTAAATGGACAGAATTGCATGGTTAAAGCATTGGCGGCCGAGTGGTCAGCACAGCCGTCTTACAAGCAATTGTCTGGGTTCGCAGGTTCGTTTCCCGACCGATGCTTTGACACATGAAAAAAAAAGTCTTTCCATATATGGTTTGGTTACCACTTGTAATAAATTTAGATTGTTAAAAGTATACTTGTTGGAAGATCATTTCTCGCAAAAAACATAAATATATGTTTGCGTCATTTCCATTGAATAACGTTATAGGTAGCCATTTTTCAAAACCAAAAATCCTTATAAGTTTAGATGGTGGGACGTAATTGCTCACAAAAAAAATGTAAATGTGTGCTAGTAGACGTTTTTATCATTTTAACTAAATTAAGTTATAGGTAGTCATTTTTCCAAATAAATATTGCCGAACTAATATGTATGTGAAATATCACCACTGAATTAATACGTAACTACTTAATAATTAATATTAAAGAATATAATGTTTGAATAAAAAATGACTGTATTCGGTGAAAATGTTAATAAATTGATATATCTAAAAACAAAACTGAAGTAGTAACGTTTTGTGTTTGTTCTTTTTTTCTATGACCAATCATCAAATCCCTGTTAAACTTATTCATCTACCACACTTAGGAACTGATATTTAAACCTGGGTAAATTTGACCTTTTTATGGTACTGAAAGCCAATTTATAAAAAAAAATATTTGTAGCTAATGAACAAACAAAAAAGTCATAAAAATAATTCAAACAACAATTTATTACACGTGATATCTTTACTGTTTTTCTGGAAAGAGATTTTGGAGAGTTCTTTTCTTTGGTGATGGCTATTGAGGTCTGTTATATATATAATACATGGGCAGAGAAAACCTCATAGTATGATGGTAATACATTTGCCTACAAAACCTAGAATGTGGATATTTTTAGATTTCAATCAGACCTAGAAATTTTGTAGAAATCTGGCGTTGATAGCCGAGAGGTCAGCGCAGCTTTCTTGCAAAGGTAGCGGGTTCGCTTCCCGGGCGATGCTTTGACATATAAAAAAAAAAACCTTGAAAATAAAAGAGGGATAGGAATTGCTAAAAACTCTTCTCATTCAGCACTTGAAAATTTTGATAATGCTTTTTTCCCCCCAAAATTCTTAAAAGTCTATTATTGGAAAAGCTTTTGAGTAGCTGTGATCAATTTAAAAGATATTTACACACGAACATAACAAATTAAAAAAAAAATACATGACAAATAAAATACTTTTCAATTAGCAATAAATATTATATCCTTTTATTAAAAAATATAATTATTTATAAAATTTAAGCAAAAATATTGATCATATCAAAAAATCCAAACATGTCTAATTCTTCATTTTGCTTGGTTGCATTTCTGTGATACGCAGATATAAAGAGACGCTGTCTGGTTTAATACTAGTATTAGTCAAAACACTCATTAACTTTCCGATAATATCTAAATAATAATTTGCATAAAACATTGTTTATATTAAGATAAAAATTAAAAGAAATTATATAAATGGAATGATAAAAAAAAATTGATCAATTTTAATAAGAATTAATTACATCAGTGTCATAAAGATTAAAACAATTTCTTATCAGATTAATTGCTTATAATATACATTTCTTAAGATACAACACTTTAAATTTTGTATTTGTTTATGTTAAGATTGTTTGACTTTATTAATTATTTTAATAAAAAACTCATATATGCAATAAAATATTTTATATCGATTTTATTCGTAAACTCATTTCATTTAAAAAGCAATTCAAATCTAACTTTGTACCATAAAGTTTTAACTTTTAAATGGTGCCTCTTAACAGGTTTATTAATGTTGATTTTATTATTGTACTTGGTTAATAAAAAGTATTTTGACATTTAATGGACTGCAGGTCTTAAACATTTAAAAATTTGTGAAGAACTTGCTCACCCCTAACATTCAAATATATGTATATTATCTATAGTAAACTTAATGTAATTGCAAAGGACTTGAACTCAGACTTTCAAGCTCTTTACAGCTATGTAACGACTGATACACATGATCACATACATGTAAAAAAGATAAATGATTTTCAATATATGTATTTTGTGTTGAACCAACACTCCAGTTCATCCACATGACCATCTGCTGCTTGTATATATATATGTATGTGTGTGTATTGTTGTAGTAGTCAGATTTGTACATTCATGTAACAAAATCCAGAGTCCAGGCAAAGTATGCCAAAGCTGACCGAAGTGAGATGGTGAGATACTGAATCCGACCAAACTTCAACTCATTTGCTAGTATTCTGTGATTTAACACTGTATGAGTGACATTTCTAAGGTTACACATGGACCTCAATTTCTTCAGCAAGCCATCTCCAGACAAGGAGAACATGAGACTCTAGGAACGTTAACATTCTAACGATAACTTAAGTGTTAAACAGACTACTTAACACACTAATTAACTTAACTAAAATATGGCATATTCAACATATAGAATCATTAAGGAATTAGAATAAAATAATATGGATTGGATTGAAATAGGACTATGAGTAAGATAGATATGGAATGAGTTTTATATTTTAAACAGATTTATTAAAACAATAATATAACATCAAGTAAAAGAAAATGTTTATACAGTGTTAAGTATATGTGACCAACACACGCAGGTGTTACATGGATGAGACTATTACCAATGCAGCAGTCTCTTCTTAATACATTAAAATAGATCTACATGTGGTTAATAAATCATGCCTATAATCATTTAATATGCCCATCCTATTGTGCATTGGTTTGCTAATGTTACAAGATAATAGCATAGCCAAGATGATGACTACATACATCTCTAAGGTGGCTGTTATATATATTAACAGTGTGAGCAAATAAATAAGCTCAAGATAATGCAGATTCAACCTGGTATCCAAGATTTGAGATTCAGTCTAATGCTGAATAGTTAATTAATAAGTAGGAAAAGAACTGGTTACTTTTAGATTTGCATAAATATACTATGGTGCTAAATAAAATACTAATGAGTAAGTCTGCAGTGCAAGAGCTTCAGCATCAAATCCTCAGTGCCCTAAGACAGGATGGTTTGCTACAATTATCATATGAACAGATAAGATCAGGAACTCAGATAGGCTTTATAAACATGGTATGGATCCTCGTGTTCCAGTTCTAATAAAGATAGCCAATATCCAAACTAAGAAATGGGGTGGCTGGTAACTGTGAGCCCATTTTAAAAGGTGCAGCAAAATGTAAATGTACAAATGTGTACTGCATAAAGACATCCCCGCAATGCACACACAAAATACCAATATGTATACATATAATTAATTAATTGTGCCTAAAACAGATAGCTTCTATCTACCAAAGTAACACAATCCAGTTCTATGCTAACTAAAAGGGGTTAAATTATAACCTAAGTTAAAATACTGAATCTGCATATATATAATCATAATTAAGGAGGAAATGTATATTTGATCAGCATTAATAAACATTATTGAATATACTTTAATATCATCTCTAGCTGTAACATTTTTAAAATATTTAAAATGGAGAATTTAATTATCTCCATTGAAAGTTCATTAATGATTATTATTCACTGTTTCAAAAATATTGGCATATTATAACATATATAATAAATTTAGATTATTTGGGGGTAGGAATGTTTCCATAATTTCTATGACTGTCTTATTGATAATAGTATGCTGTGTGATTTTATCCATTGCACAGTCAAATTCTGGCATATATATATTTGCTTTAGTTGTGTTATTGTTGCTTGGCTTTCACTTTTTTCTTGGTCATGTTCCTTGGTTTGGAATTTGTTGTTTTTTCTGTAAAAAAATCTATAAGGTCTAAGCTTGGTATCTTTGCCTTTTTTGTTGTTATTTCTTTGTGTAGTTTGTTCACTGCTATCCTCAGCAATGGCTATCTTTTCTTCTGTTTGCATATTAGTGTTGATATTTTGTTGCTTTAGTGAGTATGCATTTTGATTTTTGGTTAAATTCTGGTGGTTTGGACTTTGTGCAGTAACATGTCCCCTTTGTTTACACGAGTAATACTGTAGTTTCAGACCTCTAATATATAGAGAAATGTTGGTATATCATATGGATTAGTATCTGGATGCAGTTTTATTCTGAACTTGTACGTGTTACTTGTGATTGGTATTGGTGTGTCTTTTCGATATACTGTTTTGAACATAATGACCTTGCCAAATGGTTCCATCATCCTTTGGAAGTTTTGTTCTTTGTATCCCAGGTGTTTTTAATTATTTATGAAATGGTATTGTGATAGTTTTGGACAATATTGATCAGTGCAAAGTTACCCAATGATTTGACTTGTATTTGAAATCGCTCCCTTTGTGTGATTTCATAAAATTCCAGTATTAGATACTGGTCATTGGGATGAAATACTGCTATCTGATGTTGACAAAACCATGTACTTGGGAATGGAGATGTCTTGGATGTTGCAAAGAGATGTTTTGGTATGGATTTATTGAATAATTCAGTTGTGATGTTCAATTTTTCTTCATTCCAGACAATTTCTGGTGGATTTTGACTTTCCTGTTTTTCAATTTCTAAATTATTTATGTCACTATCAGTTGGTTTTCTATATCTGGGATTGATCCTTTGAGAGATGGTTGCATTGCTTTTTTCTATCTCTTTGCTAATATATGAATTAAATTGATTTTTAGTTTTTTTGTTAGGGTAAATGAATTTATTTACTTTTCCTTTGACCATGTCTGCAAATGTTGGCTTGTTTTTTTCTTTTTTATGGCTTTCATTGGCATTTTTTCTGCCGTTAATTAGGTCATGTTTGATCCTCCATGCTTGCATTGTTAATTTGTTAAAGTTGGTTTTCAATTTAAAAATTATTGATTAAATTCTGCTTATTTGTTCTGTTAGTTGATATTAATTAAATTTAATATTAGAATTTTTGATGTTGTATGTTTTTTTACTTTGTTTCTGATGGTTTTTATAATTTTTTTAATGGTTTGAATGTGGAATATTTTTACCTGATCTATGCTATCCAAGGTCTAAAGTGCCCTCTATTATTATTATTATTATTATTATCATCATCATCATCAGTGAATCTTAATTCATATGATATTAACTGTACTGATTTTCACTGTTTCTGACAATTTTTGTCTCACACATCAACATAAAATATATGATAAAATGATTATTACTTATCAGAAAATAATAAATTTGACTTTATTTGATAGATATTTTTGTTTGCTACTGAAATAAATTTTAGATGTTCACATTTTGTGTCTGTAAGTATTAAAAAAATGAGATTGTATTCAAAACAAAGAGTTTACACATCATCGTTTCTAGAAAGATTATTTTCAGTTTACAAAATCAATGAAATATTTGTTTTTTTATTATTATTTTTAAACATCCAAATGAATATTTATTTGTTTTTCTTATATCTAATGAATTATGCTTTAAAAGTTGATTTTTTAAATATTTATTGCAAAATTGCGATATTTTCTTACTCGTAAATGTAAAGTAAATTGTTTATGTCAAAGTTGCTTCAGGCCGTAGTTACGTTAGCTGCTAATAAAATATTATATTTTTGAAAATAAAGTATTTAAAGTCAAAATAAGTTATTAATAATTTATATTTCTTGATATCTAATAAATATAATGTAAATTATTTTTAAAAAATATCTAAAACCATAATAAATTCACAAATAAATACATTTTTGCATCATTGGAACTACAATGTTGTAAAATGTCAAACATTTTACAGCCTTGGTAACAGACAAGACTAAACATGTCAGGGTGGGGCTTATGTCTATTGTAAGAGTGAGAATTTTGAATTTTACACCTTTTATTGCAAATTTTTCAGGTGAAAAATTTATTATAATAAAATATACTGTTTTACATGAATTTTAATGTATAGTACTTTTGAAAAAATTCACCAGGCAACAAATGAGCCAAAAGGTGATTTTCTATCTTCCTGAAATAGATTAAAGTTAAGTTATTCATTGAAAAAAAATTAGGAACTGGGATCATGTATCATGAAATTAATATGAATAATTCAAAGTCTTCTTGCTTTTATTTATCTGTTCCTGCTCATAAACTTTATGATTTAATCTCTTCCAATTGTTGGTCTTGCAATGCTTTCATTGGTTTTTTTATGGATCATTGGCTAATTCCTTAAAAGTTTAATTGCATTTATTTCTTTAGTTTCTTAGTTTTTATTTTTTATTTTTTCCTTATTCACTTTACTTGATTTCATTTATTTATTTTTGTTTTGATATGGTAGTCCTCTTTTGTTTTTATATGAATGTTGAAGGGATGAGAACTAAGTGTAAGGCAATTAAACAATTCTTTGAAACAGAATGTTTTGATTTGATATTTTTTATGAAGACTTGGTTGAATCAACAATTTTCCAATTGTTCTTTCCTTGATAATAGATATATTATTTTACGTAGGATAGATCTTTAGAAAATGCAGTTAGAGAAGGTGACGCACTTATTGCTATTAACAAAAATGTTTTATATAAAGAATTATATTTTAGTTTTTCTGTATATGAATCTACATAGTATGAAGTTAACGTTGATCATAATTTTAAACGTGTAATAGGAAATATTTATCTTAAACCAAATATCTCACTTTTAGAGTTTGATTATTTCTTAATAGCACTTGAGGATTTTTTGATTAGGTACAATAAGATTATCATTATTGGTGATTTAAATTTGTCTAATTTATTTAAGGGTAATATTAGTACATATTATTCCTATTATCTCAGAAGGCTTTAAAAGTGCTAAGATTTGCAAATTTTTTGGATTTAAACAACATAACCCTGTTGTTAATGTTTTTCAGTGTACTTTAGATTGTGTTCTGTGTAATTCACCAATGGTTAGTAATTTTCACTTTGTCTCTGTTACTTTTCCAATTGATGCTCATCATTCATCTATTGAATTTTATATTAAGATGTGTTCTAAAGTTACTTATTCTAATGTTTTGAAGAGGGACTATGGGAAGGGTAATTATGTTGATCTTTGTAGAGGGATTTCTGCAGTTGACTGGAATTCTATGTACTCAATTAATGATTGAATTTTTGCATAGATTACTTTTTGAGGATTTTTAATAGTTTTATTTATATATATATTCCCAATAAATTGTCTTTTAAAAAAAGGTTTTCCTCCTTGGTTTTCATATTCTCTTATTAAGATTAGTAAAAGGAAATCTTATCATCATGGACTCTACTTTAAAACACAGAATATATCTTATTATAATAACTTTGTCAATTTTAGAAGATTCATTAAATATATCTATAAAAGAGATTTACAGAGTTATATAAAAAAATCGAAATGAATATTTCTTCTAATCCTAAGGAATTCTGAAATTATATTAATAATGCAGGCTTGGGTAAGAAAAAAGTTCAAACTACCCATGGCTCTGCATTAAATGCAGATGATTTTTCTAAACATTTTGCTGAATTATATTCTTCACAACATGGGAATGATTCTAAAATCACATTTGCTTGCAATTTATCTAGTGTTAAATGTATGATTGATCATATCTCTAGGGAGGATGTTCTTGTAGCTATTAGGAGACTTAAAACTCACTCCAGTTTAGGATGTGATAATATTCCTTTTTTATTTCGAAGGGGCTTGCCAAATTTATTGCAGCTCCTCTTGCCTATATTTTTAATTTGTCTTTTAACTCTTGTATTTTTTCCAGTGTTTTGAAATGTGCTAAAATGATTCTGATTTTTAAAAATAGTTATCAGGATTGCATTTGTAATTATAAACTGATTTCTGTTTTGCATATCATTGCATAAATTTTTGAGAGGTGTGTTCACAATAAAATTATTTCAGATGTGGGGAAGATAATTTCTTCATCTCAACATGGTGTTATTCCTAATAGATAAATTGTCAAGTAATTTACTAACAATTTATAATCATATAGTTCATGCAATTGAGGGACATCAAAAACTAGATGTTATCTATTTTGATTTGTCAAAAGCCTTTGATAAAGTTGATCACATTATTTTATTTTATAAATTACATAAAATAGGTTTCCACTATTAAACTTATCTATTGGTTTCAATCATTTTTGTGTATCCACATAGCATATATTAAATTCAATAATAAGGTTTCATTCAATTTTGAATGCAATTTAAGTATTCCTCAGGGTAGTATTTTTAGCACTCATGTTGTTTAATATTTATGTTAATGATCTAAAGGATTTCTTAAAATACTCTTTTCTGTTAAGTTATGCTGATAACTGTAAGATTTTTAGAAAAATTATATCTGTTAACAATTGTGTTCTCTTTCAGAAGGATATTGATAACTTTAGCTTTTGATATAAGTTAAATAATATGTCAGTTAATTTTAATAAATGTTCCTTTGTTTCTTATTCCATGAAATCTGAAGTTTTAGAATTTTGTTATAATATCAATTCTCATAAAATTATTTTTTTTTTAAATC
>JAQFVV010006810.1:101640-265394 GCA_028023455.1 Epiperipatus broadwayi | reverse complement strand
TTCTAGGAGGGGTTTCCTTCTAGATATACTAAGTTCGAATCTAAAGCCCAAATTTCACAGCGCCATCTACGTGACAACGCATCTGATGCCACTACTAGTATGACCTTTGACCGGTGCCTGGTGGTCAGGGAGAAACAAAAGACTCTATACTAAAAGAAGTTTGGGTGGCTAATTAACGTCTATGGATTTACAAAAAAAATGCAGAAAATATATATATAGACCGAGACAGTGATAGGAATCAAATAAAATAAGAGATCAAATTTAGTTTTAAATAATTTCACAAAATTTATTCATAAAATATATATATATAATGCCACTGTCTGCTTATATGAGACAGGGATGCATATTAAATAATTGTGGGCATTATATTTCAATAAATGACAAAAAGGTTTTAAAACAAAGTGATATATTCTATTCCTCGGGCTAATAGCATTACGATAATGTGTTTGACAAGATAGGAACATGTGCGAGGTGCTTTGAGCAATTATACAAGTTTAAGAAAATATTTGAAATTAAGCGTTATAAAATATTTATTGATTTCGAGAATAGCACGGACAAAAGCTTACTAAGCAACAAAGTGGGAATGTGATCAACGCATTTATTTGAGAATAATAATAATAGAGTTGCATTGGGAGGTCAGTATTGCTGATAATGAATTTATTAAAGTTGGAGGGTGTGACACGTTTAAGTCACAGATGCTTTGTAAAATAAATATAAAATAAAACAATATTGAAGATCCGGAATAATTACAGAGGGCATCTCGCCGCTAACCCGTAGGAAAGTATTTTATGAACAGCCGAAACTTAGCGACTGTGTGACGATTGTGTTTAATTCCCAGGTGTGTCATTTGGAACACACTCTGCCTGGAAACTTGCAATATACGAAAAGAACGGACTTTGCCATGTAAAGAATCCTTGGAAAAATAAAACAAAGCAGTCTCAACAACCAATTCATTTACCAGCAATACGAGACTAGTGTATATAAAAACATACTGAATGGGTTTTACTCGGATTAAGAGAAATGCCCAATCAAATTCCCCAAAATTCATTTAAAAGGGTCCGCACATTCTCGACGTCAATGATGAACTTTATAATTAAAGTAGAACATGGTAATTAAAATAGGAAAATGCATGCTTGCGGGTTTGAAAAGTAAGTATAGATTTATATACGCAATCATGCATTAGGGGACACATTTAATCATTGACCTCACACATACTCTCATATTAGATTAAAATCAATAACATGTAGATTTTAAACTATGTGATTATATTATATATTAAAGAATAGAATCGCCCTCGAACGAGTGATTTGCAAGATAATAAAATTGGAAAATTATTTAGAAATTTAAAATATGTCTTCATAGCGGCGTCTTATTTTCAACAAAGGGAATAATTCACTCGGTCAAAGACGATTCTGACACATTATCATAATAAAATAAAAGAAAGCTTTATAAATAGAAAATATTAACCCAAGGATAGAGCAAAACTGTTGATTATATTATATTAACACGTTAAAGAAATACATAATGAAGTTATGTGAAATATAAGGAAAACAATTTTAAATAGCTATAGCATGTTAGTTATCACAAGAGCTCTTGGGTTAATTTAGGGTTACCTCTGGAGAAGCATTTAGGTAGATTGATGGTCGGCAGGTTTTTATATAATTTAACAGCAAAATCTGGAAATGTTCATATTTTTGGCAGCAGCAGCAGTTCCGGGGTTCCCTGTGTGATAACTTCTGATGGTCTACGGTAGCAGATGACCATTCCGGAGAGAAATAGCCTTCTCGCACTCTACTCTGTCATGTCAAGATTTACAAATTACTAGAATAGAACTCAGAATGATTTCTCTTAGAAACATTAGAAAAACTGGAGAACAAAAGAAAACCCTTCTTTTTATAGTAGACGTTAACAATAGAACTGCCCTGGAGCATTACAAAAATATATCGGACTTATCAGCTGGAATCATCCGAATGTCTAAAGGAATTCAACATTAATTAATTTCTTTTGTTACTTTCCCTGTCAACATTCGAATTACAAACTAGATTTAATTAAAAATTACTTTTATTAATTAAAGAAAACCTTAAGTGGACATCTGCTGTTTTTAGATAAACTTATATAATATTAACTAATTAAACTATTGTCCCTCATTTATTTTAAAAGAAATATTTGGAATGACTTTTATTAGATTAAACGAAAATGATTTTACTTTTTAAATTGCAATATTTGAATCTATTTACTAAACGAATATTTACTAAATGAATTTTATTTTAAATCAAAATATATTATGACAGTAATATATTTGTAAATAGATTCAAACAAAATAACTTTAACAATTTATAATTTTGATATGTTTTAAAATGCATATCATAGTGTGTGTGCAATTATAACTTATATAACCTACTTTTAAATAAATGTAAATTATGTGAACAAATACATAATTCATAATATTTTATTTTATTTGGGAATAAGTTATATATATAATACGAGCATTGTGCTCGTGGTTTAAAATTAGGTGGGATTTTCGGTATATAAGTGTATTGCAGACACACTACGATAGATTGGGGTTCAAACTAAGGTATGAGGATAGGAAATAGGTGAGAAAAGGTGAAACGAAGATCTGCAAGGCAGACCTTACTGTTTCACATTCCCTTAGTGATGGAACAAAAAAAAATTGTTAAAAAAAAAAAAGATCTTACAACAGGTGTCCACCTATGAATCTTGCATAAAAAAATTTACAAGATAACCTATAATGTACAGGATATAAATATAATGAAGAAACAAAACTGAATTATATACCCGGATCATATTAATAAATCTACCATCTAGCGAACATTTTCTATTATCTCCTCTCTTCAACAAAATTTTATTTAACAAATCTAATAGATTAACATTGTTTATATCCGATCTCCTTTTTATATTGTCCTGTGATGTGTCCATTTCTTTTTTTGTTGTTGTTGTTGTTGTTGTTTTTAAAAAAACTACTATAATCCTGGGTCTGGTGGATAATAACTGCTTTGATAATTTGATGACTGCAGTCTCGGATTATCAGGTCTCTTTACCTTGTGTGGCGGTTCTTTGGCCCAGGGATTGAAATCCAGAGTGGTTGTTAATAACTGTAGCTTTAGGCCGTTGCAATTATTTGCCTTATTGGGTGGCTCCTTGGCCCATGGGCTGAAATCCAGTGCCATCATTGCTTTCACTATTTCCTTTATTCGATATATTCTTGCTATATCAGGTGGGATATTTTCCTGGTTTTCCTTAAGTACTTTGATGTTGGTGGTAAGCATGGTTAGCTGGGTTTGAATCCCTAGGTTTTGTATGCCATTTGCTGGGGATATCCTGTCTAAATATAGTTTGGGACATTTTTTGACTTCGTGAAAAATTTTTATGTGATGAAGCTTGGTTAGCTGAGTTTGAATCCGTAAGTCCCGTACATTCTTGGCTGGAAATATCTCGTCTAAATACAGTTGTGGACATTTTTTGACTTCATGAAAAATTTTTATGTGACGAAGCTTGGTTAGCTGGGTTTGATGTCCTATGTCTGGCGGATCATTTTTTTCATTTGCCGAATCATTGGACTTTAATTTCCGGTTCAGGGATTCATCTGTTAATGACCCTACCGAATTCAGGTCTGTTTCATCTTTTCTTGGTTCAATGACTTTTTTATCGTTCTTCATGCAGCATTTTTCAAATGCAAGTCGGAGGGCTTTCTGTCCCTCTCTCACTTGTGCCAATTCATGGATGAGTTTGGCCAACTCTTTACATTCCTCAGCTCTCCTGTGGATTTGCTCTTCTTCCCATCGTTTCACTCTTTCTTCACTTTGCTCCCACATCTCTATAAGATTCCGGAATTGGATCTCATTAGTATCCATATTTTCCATGGCCTTGGATGATTATCGTGATCGATGATGATGATGACTTTTATTTTATTGCTAACTATTTAATATATCCTAAAAAAAATTTTTTTTTTAACGAATAGGTGTACTTTTAAAACAATGTATAGCACTGATAATAAAATTGTTAAAATGGTTTTATGTTGAGCTTACTAAAACTAATACGGTTAAAAAAATACTATTACTATATTTTCCTTGTTTGATTTTCTGCGATTATTATGTTTGACTTCAAATTTTATTAATGGCTAATAGGCTATCTCCCTCTCAGTTCTGTTGGCCTAATTGCGGCTTTTACATTTATCACTAAAAACCCCGACTACTACCTTTTTGCTACTGCAAAAATTTCTTGCTTAAATCTGCTACCAACATATATATTTTTAACTGCCCATATATATATAATCTTTTAAATTCTACCTGTCAAAATATTTCGCTAACATATATATTTTTAAACTCAAGCAACTTTATTTATATATATAAACATTCGCTATATCCGGGTATAATTATTTCGTTCCCTCTTATTTAAGATTTGCATACATATATATTTATTGACATTATAATTATTAATCCGATTCACGTCTCATTATTTGGTCTAAGAAAAATTTATACATGTTAAAAAACAAATTTCATACAAAAGAATTGAGCCTGGTGACACAATTTATTTTAGAAGTAACTTCGTTTAGTGAAATTACCCTTGGCCGCCATGTCACCAGTTAAAAATATCCATAGACTGTTAGCTTCCCCAAAATTAATTTTAAATTATTTCATTTAACTACGGTCACTCGTTAAAAGATTCACATTTTTTTTTATTGATTACAACATTTTATTTATTATTGAATTTTTGAATTCCATACGATAGCCTATTACATATCTAGGTCATTACCGTACAAAATTATTATTATGCTATCTTGCGTGTTGAGCCAATAAAACTTTATTTTGATAGCTAATACAATATTTGAAATATTCATAGATTGTCACAAAATCTCTTGGGACAATATTTAAGTAATTCACGCCTTGTGTATATAGCATGACTTAAATGAAACAACAATACAGATAAATACAGATGGCTCGTATCGCACTATAGCAAGTTTGGACAAGTTCTGATTATATAGAATAAGTAATTGAATGCCCGAGTCAAACAAAATATATGAAATATACATGCGAATAAACAATATAGATAATATAGAGTTTGAAAAATATTATATACGTCAAAAATATAAAGGATTTGAATGATTAAATACGAAACAAAATGCTAAAATTAAGCTACAGGGATGTGGCTGTTTAACTAGTTAAGATCTACAGGGATGTGGGTGTTTAAATATTCAAGGCCCCATGTTTGGGCAAGCCATGGGCCCAGAAAAAAAAATTTACTATGTAACAGTCAGAATCGTCTATCTCGCTAACACACTGCAGAATTCAAACCCCAGACATGAAACTGAACATTCTAACAGGGGTTGCCTTCTAGATATACTAAGGTCGAATCTAAAGCCCAAATTTCACAGCACCATCTACGTGACAATGCATCTGATGCCACTACTTGTATGACCTTTGACCGGTGCCTGGTGGTCAGGGAGAAACAAAAGACTCTATACTAAAAGAAGTTTGGCTGGCTAATTAACGTCTATGGATTTACAAAAAAAATGCAGAAAATATATATATAGACCGAGACAGTGATAAGAATCAAATAAAATAAGAGATCAAATTTAGTTTTAAATAATTTCACAAAATTTATTCATAAAATATATATATATATAATGCCACTGTCTGCTTATATGAGACAGGGACACGTATTAAATAATTGTGGGCATTATATTTCAATAAATAACAAAAAGGTTTTAAAACAAAGTGATATATTCTATTCCTCGGGCTAATAGTATTACGATAATGTGCTTGACGAGATAGGAACATGTGTGAGGTGCTTTGAGCAATTATACAAGTTTAAGAAAATATTTGAAATTAAGTGTTATAAAATATTTATTGATTTCGAGAATAGCACGAACAAAAGCTTACTAAGCAACAAAGTGGGAATGCGATCAAAGAATTTATTTGAGAATAATAATAATAGAGTTGCATTGGGAGGTCAGTATTGCTGATAATGAATTTATTAAAGTTGGAGGGTGTGACACGTTAAAGTCACGGATGCTTTGTAAAATAAATATAAAATAAACAATATTGAAGATCCAGAATAGGCATCTCGCCACTAACCTATAGGAAAGTATTTTATGAACAGCCAAAACTTAGCGACTGTGTGACGATTGCGTTTAATTTCCAGGTGTGTCATTTGGAACACACTCTGCCTGGAAACTTGCAATATACAAAAAGAACGGACTTTGCCGTGTAAAGAATCCTTGGAAAAATAAAACAAAGTGGTCTCAACAACCAATTCATTTACCAGCAATACGAGACTAGTGTATATAAAAACATACTGAATGGGTTTTACTCGGATTAAGAGAAATGCCCAATCAAATTCCCCAAAATTCATTTAAAAGGGTCCGCACATTCTCGACGTCAATGATGAACTTTATAATTAAAGTAGAACATGGTAATTAAAATAGGAAAATGCATGCTTGCAGGTTTGAAAAGTAAGTATAGATTTATATATGCAATCATGCATTAGGGGACACATTTAATCATTGACCTCACACATACTCTCATATTAGATTAAAATCAATAACATGTAGATTTTAAACTATGTGATTATATTATATATTAAAAAATAGAATCGCCCTCGAACGAGTGATTTGCAAGGTAATAAAATTGGAAAATTATTTAGAAATTTAAAATATGTCTTCATAGCGGCGTCTTATTTTCAACAAAGGGAATAATTCACTCGGTCAAAGACGATTCTGACTCATTATCATAATAAAATAAAAGAAAGCTTTATAAATAGAAAATATTAACCCAAGGATAGAGCAAAACTGTTGATTATATTATATTAACATGTTAAAGAAATACATAATGAAGTTATGTGAAATATAAGGAAAACAATTTTAAATAGCTATAGCATGTTAGTTATCACAAGAGCTCTTGGGTTAATTTAGGGTTACCTCTGGAGAAGCATTTAGGTAGATTGATGGTCGGCAGGTTTTTATATAATTTAACAGCAAAATCTGGAAATGTTCATATTTTTGGCAGCAGCATCAGCAGTTCCGGGGTTCCCTGTGTGATAACTTCCGATGGTCTACGGCAGCAGATGACCATTCCGAAGAGAAATAGCCTTCTCGCACTCTACTCTGTCATGTCAAGATTTACAAATTACTAGAATAGAACTCAGAATGATTTTTCTTAGAAACATTAGAAAAATGGAGAACAAAAGAAAACCCTTCTTTTTATAGTAGACGTTAACAATAGAACTGCCCTGGAGCATTACAAAAATATATCGGACTTATCAGCTGTAATCATCCGAATGTCTAAAGGAATTCAACATTAATTAATTTCTTTTGTTACTTTCCCTGTTGACATTCGAATTACAAACTAGATTTAATTAAAAATTACTTTTATTAATTAAAGAAAACCTTAAGTGGACATCTGCTGTTTTTAGATAAACTTATATAATATTAACTAATTAAACTATTGTCCCTCATTTATTTTAAAAGAAATATTTGGAATGACTTTTATTAGATTAAACGAAAATGATTTTACTTTTTAAATTGCAATATTTGAATCTATTTACTAAACGAATATTTACTAAATGAATTTTATTTTAAATCAAAATATATTACGACAGTAATATATTTGTAAATAGATTCAAACAAAATAACTTTAACAATTTATAATTTTGATATGTTTTAAAATGCATATCATAGTGTGTGTGCAATTATAACTTATATAACCTACTTTTAAATAAATGTAAATTATGTGAACAAATACATAATTCATAATATTTTATTTTATTTGGGAATAAGTTATATATATAATACGAGCATTGTGCTCGTGGTTTAAAATTAGGTGGGATTTTCGGTATATAAGTGTATTGCAGACACACTACGATAGATTGGGGTTCAAACTAAGGTATGAGGATAGGAAATAGGTGAGAAAAGGTAAAACGAAGATCTGCAAAGCAGACCTTACTGTTTCAATATATATATATAAAACAACAACAATTATAGTAATAAATTTTTGCTATAGAGTGTTCAAAGTAAGGTATACAAATTGTATTAATATAAAATATTACAACAGAAATAAATGCAGTGAGAGATTTAGTGATATTTGTGAGTAAATAGACATTTGTCAAATAAATTTGAATTCGCTTTATCTATCTTTTTTATAGAGTCTAGTATCAGATAGTGTATTTATTGTGTTTCTAAATTTATTTAATATGTTATATATAGTGCTTTTTAAATTTGACTAATATATATTCTGATACACACACATATATATATAATATAATTTTATAATATTTAAAAAATTATTTATTACTTTAAACTATTATTAAAACAGGCAAAACTCTTTATACATATTGTCACTCAGTTTTAATAACTCTGTTTAATAACAGTTATAAGCAAGCATAAGAAATGATGATCATGTGATGTTTATTTACTTTAAACTATGTAGTTTATTTTTATATATTATATTTTGTTATTGATATTGTTATTATTCTTTCACTGTTTTTCATATTGTATTTTGTTTTGTTATATTGTAAGATCTTTGTTCCAAACTATTCTTGTTTGTAGTTTCTCTATGATTAATTGTAAATCATTAATCGTAATACTTTATTCACTAAATTGACTTGAATAATAAATAAAGTGAAAATATTGTCATCATCAACATCAAAAAAGATTATATTTTCTAATTTATTAAGCCTCATTTTTGACACATCATTCTGTTGTTTTTTTCTTCATATCATGTATAAGAATTATGTTTTCAGGAGTAACCATGTTTAATAGAATTAAATAAATTTATTACCAATGTTTAGAAAACATTTATCCTCTGAGAGGTAAAAAAAATGTATAGTAACAATTACGTGAATATAGTATACAGAATTGTTTCACATGATTGTTATATTATGAAGTTGTTGATGACTGGTCATTGCAAAGACTTCCCAAATATCAAAACCATATCCACTAGCAATAACTAAGATCAAAGAGTATTTAGAGAAGCTGTAGAAATTTTTTAAAGCAAAAACTCCATTAATAAACATGACAAAGTAATAAAATTGCCAATTATTTGAAAAAAAGTTTTTAATGCAAATATATATAAAAAATACTACTAAATGTAAATCAGCTATTTAACAACCACATCATATAACAACCATGTGGAACAATTCTATATACTATATCCATGTAATTAGTGATATATATATATTTCAGCCAAGTATTGTCTTATTGAAACATTGGTAATAAATTTATTTTATTCTATTAAACACGATTATTCCAAATAA
Organism: Epiperipatus broadwayi; assembly: GCA_028023455.1. NCBI lineage: Eukaryota > Metazoa > Onychophora > Udeonychophora > Euonychophora > Peripatidae > Epiperipatus > Epiperipatus broadwayi. Next base: position 256,124 of record JAQFVV010006810.1, on the reverse strand, counting down.
CATGCTTCATAAAACATCTTTCACCTGTGAACATATTCATTTCAATATATATATATTTGAAATCAATAGCAACAGTTGTTTATGCACACATACATATATGTTTATAATTACCAGCTCATTCTTACATTTTGCAGACAACATATTAAATAGTTTCAAATATTGTCCAGCATTGGTGGTCGAGAGGTCAGTGACAGCTGCTTTACAAGCAGTTGTCCCGGGTTAGTGGGTTCGCTTCCTGGCTTATGCTATGACACATGAGAAAAAAAAATTATTGGGAATAAAAATAAATCTTACATAATTCTATCCAATAAACCTTAAATAGTAATCAAACAAAAAATATTAAAATTCATAAATTAATTCATAAAATGTAAATTTTTCACTTACATATATTATTTTTCAAAAGATAACTATTTTTTATCTTGTAATAAATCTTGTACAAATATCATAATCTCTCATACTCATACTCATGCTCATATGACTCGAACTATAGTGCTAATAATCATAGCAATTCAACAAAGTTTAAAAAAATTTATGAAGTTTTTTTATTTAATGTTAAAGTAAAAATTATTATTTTTTTAAAAAAGAAAAGTCATATTCTGAAGTGTGTTAAGGAAAAAATAATAGAGGTAAAAAAAATTTATAGTAACTGCTTTTATTTGTAGTGCACCCAAAAACAAAAAAATAATTGTTTTTTCAACCACAATTGGAGTATTTAGATTAAACTTGAAATCAATGTGTGGGAGTTCAGAAATTAATTAACTCCATTCCTACATGAATTCCCAGTGCTTTTATTTCAATTTCAATCTAAAAACTTCAATTATAGTTGAAGAAACAATTGTTTTAATTTTTATAAACAAGGCAAACCTCTCCATACAGTAGTGCCACCCTGTGCCAACCAGAGTAATCAATGGATGCCAGAAGGCTTGTGCATAAAATCCCTATCTAATGCCTACTCATCCAATATCCCCAGATTAGTTTCTGGCTTGTGGCCTTTGTCAGTGAGAGCCAAAGACACCAAAATGTATGGGTGCTGAATTGAATTCAGACCCATATGACTATATAAGCTATTAGCTTGGATTGAAAATATTTTTGTGTTTTCAATTTCATTCTCATAGTTTTATAGTTAAGTAGAGGTAAGATATGGTTGCTGGAGGGTTGCATTAGATCCGAAGATCTAGGTGCAGTGCTCTCAGATCCAAAGCTCCTAACTGATGAAGGTCACAAGCCAGAAACTATTCTGGGGATATTGGATGAGTAGGCATTAGATAGGGATTTTATACACAAGCCTTCTGGCATCCATTGATTAGTCTGGTTGGCACAGGATGGCACTACTGTATGGAGAGTTTTGCCTTGTTTATAAACAATTATGTGCTAGTACAAGAGGTGGTGATCATGTGATATTCTAATTTTTATTTTTAGTGCATGTCAAATAAACACGTTTGTTATAAAATATTTTTTCACTCTAAAAAATAGTATTCAGATGCTTTGCAATTTCCTTTTTGTTAAGCAGTCTATCCCTCTATGAATTCAATTTTAAATAATATATTTATTACTTACTGCAATAAACTTTAAGTGTCAAATTGATTTAAAGTTTTAGAAGTTTTATTCATTCAAAAGATTGGACAAAGTAGTTTAAATTGATTTGACACTTCTAATTTATATATATCATTTGAAATTTCTGAAATAATTTATTATGCATACTTCTTATGTATATATCACATTTAGTATGTGTACATTATTATATATGTGTCTAATAAATCACTAAATCAAGCTTTTAATTGAAACCAAAAAATGACATTATTTAAAACATATTAAGCTACATTTTATAAGCTATCAATTGAATGTTGATGTGATGTGATGTACTATAGCTTCTCCTCTCTCTGAATCAGGAATCTCTCAGCCACTGTGCCCAGAGAAACCTGTTATACAACCTTACCTTTCCTTTCCCACCCTAAGTTGTTCCATATTCTTCTCTATCCTGCTCCAACCATTTACACAACATTATCTTTGTCAACTCTATGGCCTTTATATCTAAATCCCCCTTATCTTTTCTCAAACCCAGCATAAAACCAAGAACCCACTTTCTGTACAATCACTTTGGTTATATTTATTCCCCTGCAACTTCATTATTTGTACCCTTTCTGCTTATAGGCATTTACATTCAATTAACAGATGTCTAATATTTTCTATGTATTCCTTACATAACTTGCAGAGTAAATCACCCATATGTTTCCATTTATGTATATATTTCCTTGTTTCTAATAATTCTGTTAACAAATCTCTATACCACCCCCTTTCACATCTTACTTAAATTATATCTATGCAACAAACAAATTAAAATCTCTATCCCACCCTCTTATGTCTTATTTAAACTATATTTATGAAACAAACAAACACAAACAAAAATGTAGAGAATGTAAATTGAATAAAAGTATTTAATAAAAAAATCACTCTTTCATAAAATAAAATAAAAATGAATATTTCTAGTAAAAAATTTATAATGTTTAATGCAGTTAATTTGATTAGCAGTTTTTTAATCAAAGAATTGATTGTTCTCCATTTCAAAAAAAATATATTATTATCACTAAAAAACTTGGTAATATTGAATTTGTAACTTTCTGATGACAGTTTTACTTTCAGAATTAAGACTTTTTTAATTTATTGATTCCCTATGCAAGGATTTTAACAAATTAACCAAATAGAATATTTATGTTACTTGTTAATTTTAAATGAATATTTGCTTTTGTAATTAAAGCTGCACAAATATTCTGAAATTCTAACAAAGCAATATTAGGTGTTATTCAATGCAAAAATAGTATCCCAATTGTGATTGGCTAACAACAACTTTGGTTTCACAAAAAATAATTTATTAATATATCGAGGAGTAGAATTTATAAAAGCTATCAAAAAATATAGTAAATGTTATTATTAGTTTGAGTAGGGAAATTGTCAACACATACACACATCGCTTTTAACATATATGAATACATTACATCTTTGATTTATTATTTATTCACTGAGATATCTGCGTAAGGTATGGTAGTGGTAAAATGATATATTTAGAACCTCATTGTGGCTTAACATGGTCACTTCCAGTGCTTAAAATTCTTATGAATTCCTGAAAGTAAAACATTTGATTTTTTTTTTTATAGGTGTGTATATAAATATATTAAAAATAATGTGTGTGTTGCCAAGTATATTATATAAATACAAGACAGTACAGTAAGCAATACATAATGGAAACAAAGCATTATTAAAAAATATATTTGCTAATTTACAGCATCCATTAGAAAAAAGGTTTGGCCTAAAATATAATAGATACAGCAACTCCATTATAAACCAATAAACATCACATGATCACCTATTCTTATGCTTGCTTATAACTGTTATTAAAATGGGCAAAACTCTCTATACATACTACTTAGTGCAAGACAGAGTAATCAATGGATGCCAGAAGGCTTGTGCATAAAATCCCCATCTAGTGCCTACTCATTCAATATCCCCAGACTAGTTTCTAGTTGCCTTCATCAGTGAGGAGCCTTGGAGGGTTGAATTACATCCTAAGATCTAGGTGCAGTGCTCTCAGATTCAAGGCTCCTCACTGACGAAGACCACAAGCCAGAAACTAGTCTGAGGATATTGGATGAGTAGGCACTAGATAGGGATTTTATGCACAAGCCCTCTGGCATCCATTGATTACTCTGGCTTGCACTGAGTCGCAATAAGTATAGAGAGTTTTGCCTTTTTTAACTCCATTATAGTTAGAATTTTTGATTCATAATACAGTATTTGTTTCTTACATAACATAATTAAAGTAATTCCATTTCATTTTTATAATTAATTATATAAATAAATATATTATTAAATGTATTTCAACACAATATATTGAATTGGAGTTTAAATGTTCAAACATATTTAAATGCATACCACACCCATAAATTCATTTTCATTTTTAAGGTGCTTTATACAACATACTTCTTTTTATTTTGCCATCTATTTTTATCAAAAAGTATTTAGTAATCTATACATTTTCCAATTTTCAATCAATTAATATAATTACAGGGATTTAAACTCAGACTTTCAAGCTCTTTCAGTCAACCACTCCATCTTATACTGCTGATAAACATGGCCACATACATTTGAAAAAGATAAGTGATCTCCAATATATGTATTTCATTCTGAACCAGTACTTGTCAGTTGGTCTGAATCATCATCTCCCACGTGCTTGGTTTATATTAAGATAGCAAATCTTCAAACTTTAATGGACAGGCTTCAATCTTCTCCACTGTTCATCTCTTCAGTCATTCATATCATTGAAAATCTTATAATGGTATGTTCAAAGCTCTTGTTTGCCCATTTTGTTCTCATATTCATGTTTACCGGAAGTTATTCTGACTCCTCATATGTACATTGGAGATCATTTATCTTTTTTCATGTTATGTGGTTATGTGAATCAGTTGTATAAGGTAAGAGTGTACGAATGAAAGGAGCTTAAAAGTCTGGGTTTAAATCTCCTCTAATTACATCTAGCTTAAGTAAATATACTATACATACTTATATTTAAATAGTCTATAAATATATTAAATCAATAAAAATAAATTTATTAATATTGAATGGTTTTATTACTTGGGAGCTCATAAAGAGTTTGAAGTGACAGATTTGAGCATGATTCAAAGACTTTAAGTTCCAGTGTTTATCCAAGCAGAACATTAAATCATTGCATACAGACAATGTACAGTTACTAATGTAATAGTAAAAAAAAAAAATCCAATTCATACATCACGTGACTTAAATGTTTCACTTTCTTTATAAAGAAATAATAATAATTTTAGCTAATAGAATAACATTTTAATGCAATGGTAAAATCGTGATATACATTTGTATATACGTGTAATAATGCTCAAAGCTAAATAGGTTTATAAGTAATCATTAGAAAACAGTGAAGACTTAGAGTCCAAAGATAGCCAAAGTGGTCTATATAGACCCCCAGGGGTCTATTTAACAAAAGTAGGGGTCGATCTGAGCCAGGGGGTCGAAGGAAAAACAATTCTTAATATGCAAATCACACATATTTTTCATAAAACTATTGTTACACAATGTAAAATTACTTTAATAAATGTTTAAAATCATAAAATAAATGTACAAACACAGTACCTAATAGATAGTTTTATTTTAATTAACTGAAAATTACTTTTTGGGGGGTCGATGGAGATTTCGAAAAATTATATAGGGGTCTATGATCAAAAAAGTTTGGCGACCCCTAATTAGACAATCCTAATATAGATAACAATCAAGAATTTCAAACTGTTGCTAAAAGGAAGTTGCCTTGACAACAGTTTGACATTTTTGATTGTTATCTATATTGGGATTGTCTAAGTGTTGACGGGTTTCTAATGGTTATTTGTATATATGTAAAGGTTAATGGCTTTATTATTTGGGAATTCATAAGTGCTAGATATGTGAGTGCCAGAATCAATTTTGCAACATCCCGATCCCCAAGTCCGATACTCTTCAACTGCACCAATCTGCGTAATGGGTTAAAAATATCCGTATGGCTTTATTCTTCATGAGTTCGTAAGAAATTTCAGCGCCAGAATCGATTCTGGAATCTTCCGATCTCAAATCAGATATTCTACCGCTGGTTCAAACTGCAGCTAATTTGTACATATTATGTTCTAATATGATTTTAAAATATGTAAAACTATATTAGAAAATATAAAATCTAACATGTTAGAGAACAGCAAAGTAAACTTTAAAAAATTAGAAATGTATTCGTATTAAAGATTTTCTGTGTGTTTTATATATCAACTTTAGCAAATTATTTATTGTATACAGCATTTTTTTGTTTATTCATTCCAATTCCATTTCAAATTAAAGTAATTCTAAACTATAAATTCGGGTGCCTTGCAGCAAAGAATTTAGTACTGAGCAAGCATCTGTTTTCGAAAATAATTTCGTAAAAAAGAATTTGCTAGAAAGTTTGCAGATGTTTTTACAAACTAAAGAAATGGTATTAAAAAGAAACAAAATAAAATTAATAAATGTCTTTAAAATGTTTTTCAATAATAAGTTTTAAACACGATTTTATATATTGACAGCAATCGCATATGACTGATGATAATGAAGAGTCAATTAATCTAACTTAATATTTAAAGCCAATAAACATCACATGATCACCATTTCTTATGCTTGCTCTTAACTGTTATTAAAACAGGCACATCTCTGGCTTGCACTGAGTGGTAATACGTATAGAGAGATTTGCCTGTTTTAATAATTTAATATTTGAGAGAAAACATAACACGCATATATATTGTTTATATCAGGAGTGTCCAACAAGTCGATCGTGATCCACCGGTCGATCGCAAAACCATTTTTGGTCGATCGCGAGGCCAATCTGGCAAGAGCTTTCGGGTAACGAGTGAAACAAATTAAGTCAAGATTTTCAAGTTGTTGTTTTTTTGTTATTTTTGTTTTTGTTCTAATTTTCTTTTCATTTCTAGATAGGTGAAGTCCACTAAGTCGTATCATTATTGAAAATAATATTTTTAATCTTAATTTAATGTAGCTAATTTGAATTAATAAATATTGTTAATAATTCCTCATGTTGCTTTAATTCCCCCGACATGAGTTTTTTGGCCCGTTAAATAATTGTTATTGTTTACTAGGTAGATATATAAAAATGGTATGTATTTCACACTTCCCTCCACTTAGACTAAGCCTATGACAAGTCGATCGCCTATGACAACAAGTCGGTCGCAAAACATTTAAAAAATAAAAAGTAGATCTTATGAACGCAAAAGTTGGTCACCCCTTGTTTATATAACTAATAAAACGTACACTTTAAAAATGATGTCACTTGATATTTTTCTGAAGAAATTAATGTGGTAAAAATATGAAGAGAATAGAAATAATTAAGACTCATTTCCACTTGAAAAATCCAAATATTCAAGCAAATTAACACCTGTTTTTGTAATCTATGTGATAGATTGTATATGCTTTTCGTTGAGAAAGACATTATAGATGTTAAACCATTACTACTGAAATGACTGGTAAAAGAAAAACAAATATTTCAGAAGAGAAACTACGGACATATATAAGTGATATACGAAATCAAAGACGCAATTCTTTGGATATTTAAAGTAAACCACTGATGTAATCACAAGTTTCTTTCATTTCAGTTATTGTCAATTTTCAATATCAAACTAATAATTATTTACATAGATATTATAAATATTAATTCTTATTAAGCGCAATGTCAGCACGTAATACTTATATGCGTCTTGAGTGCTTAATTTTAGCAAGAGACCTCTACAAATCATAACACGAGATTCGACTTTATAAAGATAAGAGGGACCCTCTTATCTCTAACCTATTTTTCTTAATTATATAGGCAAATCTAAAGCATTTTGATTTGGGAGCATGAAGCTAATAAATTCTTCACTGATTAAGTCCACTATTTCGCGAATGTTAATGTTTAATAGAAATAGTGGACTTAATCAGTGAAGAATTTATTAGCTTCATGCTCCCAAATCAAAATGCTTTAGATTTGCCTATATAATTAAGAAAACTAGGTTAGAGATAAGAGGGTCCCTCTTATCTTTATAAAGTCGAATCTCGTGTTATGATTTGTAGAGGTCTCTTGCTAAAATTAAGCACTCAAGGCGCATGTACTAAAGCTTTAGCTTTATATAAGTATTGCATAGATATTATAAAATTTTTAATAATGCAAATACTTCTTTAAACTTAATATACGCTTTAAAATTGATATGTTAACATAAATTTGTTTTGATAAGAATGACAATTTACTGCCGATATTTTTTTTTTTTTTATGTGTCAAGGCATCGGCCGGGAAACAAACCCGCAAACCGGGACAACTGCTTGAAGGCGGTTGTGCTGACCACTCGACCACCAACGCTTGACCCAATAATTATTTTGTGCAGTCATATAGCTGTAATGATCGATATTCTAATAACCCCGACCTGCCTTTGAACAGAGAATATATTATATATACATTAAAGTTAATAATCTATATTAATACACAGATAGACAGACAAAGATAAAAAGATTGCTGGAAACATACGTTTTAGAAAAATATTTTCATTTATTTTAAAAAATTGAATTAAATTTTGTAGCATAAATCAATATTTATTACTTGTCTAATAAGTAAAGTTAATGATTTAAAAAAAAAAAAACTAATTTAATTACTAGCAGAAATGTATAATTTTCTTTAGAAATAGATTATACAGCATAGGACGGCGCGGGAGAGAGGGGACTATATATTATAATTTATTTCAAAAATATACGTATAGTTTATGATTAATATATTCCTGCCGCGCAAATAAAAATTTTAAATTATTTATTTTAGTCATAATCTTTTGAGTTTAATGATTGCGTTATTTTCATTTCAAAAATTTGGTTTGTTTTATTTAAATTTTTGTATTTGCAGTGAAAATGTTGACCAGAATAATAAAATAGTTTTATTAATAGAATGCATTTTTTTCTTTAATCAGAATAAACACTTATTCCAATCCAGTAAATTTTGAAACTAAATTATTTTAATAATAACAACATATAACATATATTTATGCCATGTAATATTTTGTTGATCATTATTTTCAATAATTATTGTAGAATGAAGGTCTATCCAAGTTTTAATCCAGTTACTCAGATTTATAGCTTCTCTTCTTCATATCGTATCAACAAACGTTCATCTTTTTTTTTCTCATATGTCATGGCATCAGCCGGGACCGAATCCACAACCGTCTGCAACCAACTACTTGCTTGCAAGGCGGATGCGATGACCTCTCGGCTAACAACGCTTGACAACAAACGTTCATCTTTTATTCATCCATTTCATATGAAATCTCTTTTATATCTTTTCAATCTCTTCTGAGAGTCAATTAAAAACTTCAGTTTTCCATATGTTAATTGGCAGTTCGTCTAAACCAACTCCATTTTATATTATTAGCTACTTTAGTGTATCCATTTGCTTTCTTATCCATATATTTTGATTTTGATCCTCTCTTGTTACTCCCAATGAAAATCTCTTCATTCTTCATTGAGTCTGAAATCCCTGCATTGTCTTCCTTTCAATTATCGAAGACTCAGATTCATAAATATGAACCAGCAAAGAATATCTATTATTAAAAACTCTTCTTTTCAAGCACATAGATATATGTCTTTTTAATACTTAGTTATTTCATATGTCTTTTTAGTTATTTCTACCAAAAGTATTCCATCTAAGTTTAACTTTATGATGAATTTCAATCTTTTGTTTCCATCTGTAATATGACCAAAGTACTTAGTTGTAGCTATTAATGTCTTCTGCTTCACAATTATTAATCTTTTTTCTGAAAAAAATCCATTAAATATTAGTTTAATATTTTCAGCATTTATATTTAGTCCTATTTTCTTATTTATAACTCTTGCAGCTTTTCTTGAAACTCTTAAACCTAACTTCAAAAATAACTACATTATTTTACAAAAACATGATGACTCTAAGTATGTTCCATTTATTTTGATGCCTTTAGCTTCTCATTTCAATTCACAAAATATTTAATAGGAATTCCAAACTCTCCATGCAGTAGCACTACCAACTGCAAGCTTTTATAATCAATGGATGCAGGAAAGTTTGTGCATAAAATTTCCATCTAGTGCCAAATCGTCCAACATCCCAGACTAGTTTCTAGCTTGTGGCTTTCATCAGTGAGAAGCCTTGGATTTAAGAGCACTGCACATAGATCTTAAAGATCTAATGCAACTCTCCAACAGCCACCTGTTACCTATTTGGTTAACTATAAATCTAGGATTCCAAGATGAAAGTGTCATAATGTTTTCAACCCAAGCTCATTTGCTTGTACAGTCATATAGATCTAAACTCAGTTCAGCATCTATATATTTTCTCTTTGGTTCTTCAAATGGGCAGGATAAGTATAAAACCATTTATATGCTTACATATGCATCCATTGATTGTGAAGTTTTGCACTTGGTGGCACTACTGTATAGGACAGGTAACAAGATGGGTGAGAAAAGCAATGCAGTATGCAAAAGATTTAGATAAAGAATTTATATTAGTATATTTGTACAAAAGATGGGATGATTGTATTAGGAGGATTGTTGAGTGTTATATGGTAAGAAATGGGATAAAAGAATAGATGTATTAATAAAAAATAGGGAGTTAGGGAGATAGGGCTAGTATGGAAAGTAAAAAGAATTTAAATATATATAGAAGTAAACAAAATATTAGGTGCAAGTTAATATATGATAATAGTAAGGAAAGTAGTTTATTGTTTAAGTCTCGAACAGGATCTTTAGCAACAAGAGAATATACATGTAAATGGAAAAATATGGGTGATTTATTTTGTAAATTATGTAAGAAAGGAATAGAAAATATTAGGCATCTGTTAATTGAATGAAAATGCTTGAAAACAGAAAGGGTACATATAATGAAGTTATAAAAGAATAAATATGAAAAAAGTAATTATACAGAAAGTGGATTATTAGTTTTATGCTGGGTTTGGGAAAAGATAAGGGAGATTTAGATATAAAGATCATAGAGTTGACAAAGATTGTTGTGGAAATGGGATGGAGCAGAATATGGGAAAATCTTAGAGTGGGGAATGGAAGGTAAAGTGGCTAACAGGTTTCTCTGGGCATAATTGCTGAGAGATTCTTGACTTCGTTTAAGTAGAAGCCACAATACATCACATCACATCACATCATCACATCTCTTATTAACAGCATGTGTAAACATACGAAATGGTGATCATGTGATAATTTTGGTGCTTTTACACAAAATACTTCTTGTAAAATTGCTGTAAAAAGTTTTAGAGATAGGAAATCATTCTCTCTACATCCAATGTAATCTTTTTTGTATCACATATAAATTAATCACTGCACTTGCATTTTGATAAATATTTTTTAGAATGTGACAATACTCTGGGTATATATCTTGAGAGTCCAAAGCTTTAATCACTGTAAAAATACTTATAGAATCAAGTGTCTTTTTAAAATCTATGAATCCAAAGCAAAATGTCAATTCATATTTATTTATCCTTTCTATAACTTCTCTTAATATTTGACTGTAGTCCCTTGTGCTTTTAAATCCAGATTATTATTTTGATTGGTTTCAAAGTTTGTTAAAAATGATTTGTAATTGTTTTGGTAAAGACTTTGCATGTAATTGACGGGAGATGGATGGGTCTATAATTTCTAATATTTTCTTTATTACCTATTTTAAATACTTTATTATTATTTAATCATGTGGTATATAGTTTTTCCAACAGTTTATATATATATCATTAAAAACCAATCAATACTTTGACAATCCCGATATCAATAACAATCAACAATTTCAAATTGTTGTCAAGGCAACCTCCCAATATCAATAACAATCAACAATTTGTTGTCAAGGCAACCTCCTTTTAACAATAAAGATGGAATCTTTGCATCTCCTTATAATATAACAATAATAATTCCATAATTTCCTGGAGTTTTTCTTTTCTTCCATACATTTTAATTGCTTGTTTCATCTCTTCATTTAAATTCTTGGCAATTCAGAAGTAATTATAGGATTAATTTTATTTTTTGGTTCTTTATTACTATACAATTATTTATAGATGTCTTTCACCCATTTCATGATGTCAATCCTTTTTTTAGTAATAGTTTCATTGTTTCTTCTTATCAGTAAAATAACTATTTTTTTAGTATTAAGATATTGTTTGGTACTTTTAAATTTTTGTTTCTCTTCTATTGGTTTCCTTATCAATTCACATTTACTTTTTTATATATATAATTATCAATTCTTTTTTAAATTATTTTACAAAACTTTAGATATTCAATTCTTCTTAGTGGATGGTATTAAATATTTTTATATTCTTTATTTTCTTCATATATTTCTTATATCTCAGTTGAAATTTCACTGCTTCAATTGTGGATTGTTATGCCAGAAATCTTTGTTACCACTTTTAGAAAAATATCAATTGTCTTTTTTATCTCAGCCAAGTCTGAAGTATTTTCAAAGTCTGATATTATTTACAATTAGTAAATTTTTAATTCAAAGTTTATGGAATGTTTTTGAAAATATCAATTGTTTTCTTTATCTCAGCCAAGTCTGAACTATTTTCAAAGTCTGTTATTATTTACAATTAGTAAATTTTTAATTCAAATTTTATGGAATGTTTTTGAAGGTTAAAAATATCAAATGTTAATAATGTTTTTCTTGATATGTTTCATCTTTCTACTTTTGTGTTATCATGTATCTTATACCTCACTAATCAAAAATCACTTCCTGTGTTAAATCTACTAAAAATATAATCTTGCAATGTATATTTTCTGTTAATGAAATACTGTGTATAATCCAGTTTTGTAGTATCTTCATTTGTCTGCAAATCTGAAAAGTATGCCAAAATTTAAGAGATTGAAATAACGAAGGACTAAACATGGCTTTTAAGAAAATAATGTATGGAAAATTAAAGACAAATTAGGTATCGACAGATCATTTGTAAGGGGATGCATTGAAATAATATTTTCTGGAATAATATAGAAAAGAGAAGCTGTTAATTGAAAAACTGAATTAAACCTTTAGAGATTTCTTTCTGCAATGGATTGATAATGGATAAAATTAGAATGATATAAAATTATAAATAAATGTGATCAAAGTAATAAGAACCAGATTATGATTTTTAAATACACTGTTTGGAGAAATAAAAATTGCTCTATCCAGAAAGATAATGCAATTAAGAATAAACTTATTAGAAGCACAAGTGAACTGAAAAATAATATACCATATAATTTCTAAAAGAATATACCACACAGTAGCAATCTCTCCATACAGTAACGCCATGTAAAGCAAGCCATAGTAATCAATGGATGAAAGGTGGTTTGTGTATAAAATCGATAATTATCTAGTGCCTACCCATCCAATATCCCCAGATTAGTTTCTAGCTTTTGAATTTCGTTAGTAATGAGCACTAGGTGGCAGTACTGTATAGAAAGATGGCTACTGGGTTACCAGCTTGTGTAAGTATAGGAAATAGTGTTTATGTGATGTTCAGTAGTTTAAGAATATATTCATTAAGATAAAACAGAAGTAAAGCAATCAAAATCTTGAGTGGCATTCCTTAATATTCAAAATTGGTTAATCTGTAGGGTGATATGGAATGATATAAATTACATTAATCTATAATTTTGCAATGTTATAAAACAAGGGTTAAAATGCTTAAAATCATTTTCTAATAAAATTCTCTATATGCATGTTGCATGATATTAATCTGGTTAAAGAATTATCTGAATATTGTTTAGCAACTATAGAATATGCTTGACATAGTATGTTCAAATTTGTAATGTATCCTTAAGTATGGTATGTACGATTACTCTACATTAACCAATACTTTTTACAGTATTATGCTTAAAGTTATTATCCAATAAAACTCAATGTATTTGTTGTATGCTATTAATGTGGTCAAGACTATAGTATATGTTTGCAATGTGATTATGTATATTATACTACTTCAAAATAACAAATAATATTTAAAAATGGTGACTGCATAAACTGCATAATTTTATATACATAATTATTGTTGGACTTTTATTCTCTCTGTTCTTTAAAAATAATGAGTCATAATTTCAGTGGTCATTTTAAAAAGAGAAGTTGAAGTGTATGTAATTGATACTATTTGCTATTGATGAAAGGAAACATTAAAGTAAGCACATATATCTGAATTTGCTGCATTGGATAGGAAAACACCAGCTGCAATGGTGATGCACCTCATTTTAACAAATGAAGTTTAATAAGAAAATATGTTGTGATATGATGCATTGTGACTTCTCCTTTTTCATAGTCAGGAATCTCTCAGCCACTATGCCCAGAGAAACCTGTTAGCCACTTTACCTTCCCTTTCCATTCCCTAGCCTAAGTTTTTCCCATATTCTTTTCTACCCCCACTCCATCCCATTTCCACAACATAATCTTTGTCAACTTCAGGGCATTTATATCTAAATACCCCTTATCTTTTCCCAAACCCAGTATAAAAACCAAGAATTCACTTTCTGTATAATCATTTTGTTTATATTTATTCTCCCACAACTTCATTATTTGTGCCTTTCTGCTTGCAGGAATTTAAATTCAATTAATATATACCTAATATTTTCTATGCCTTCTTTATATAACTTGCAGATGAAGTTACCCATATTTTTCCATTTGTCATATTACCTTGGGCCTAAAGATCATGTTCGAGCCTTAAACAGTGAGCTACTTTCCTTGTTATTATTATAAATTAATTTGCACCCAATATTCTGTTTACTTCCGTATATATTTTAACTCTTTTTATTCTTCATAATTACTCTCCATCTCTCAAACTCCCTATTTTTTATTACAGCATCTATTCTTCTATGACATTCCTTGTTACTTTGCCACTATAATAGTCAACAAATTTCCTAACACAATCATCCCATCTTTTGTATAAGTTTACTGATATGAATTCTTCTGCATACCATACCAACCTCTCCATACAGTAGTGCCACCAAGTGCAAGCTTTCATAATCCATAGATGCAGAAAGCATTAAACATCACATGATGCTCTCAGATCCAAAATTTCTCACTGATGAAAGTCACAAGCTAGAAACTAGTCTAAGGATATTGGATGAGTAGGTACTAGAGAAGGATTTTATGCACAAGCCTTTTGGCATCGATTGATTACTCTGGCTTGAACTGAGTGGCACTAGTGTATGAAGTTTTGCCTGTTTGGATGCAGAAAGACATAAAATGCCTATATCTATTGCCTACTCATCCAACATCTCCACACTAGTTTCTAGCTTGTGGATTTCATCAGTGAGGAGCCTTGGATTTAAGAGCACTGCTCATAGATCATAGTATCTAATGCAATTCTCCAGTAGTCATCTTTTATTCATTTGCATTGTCCTAAGATCTGGGTGCAGTGGTCTCAAATCCAATGCTCCTTGCTAATACAATTCACAAGCTAGAAACTAGTATGGGTATGTTGGATAAGTAAGCACTAGATAGGGATTTTATGCACAACTCTTTCTGCATCCATTGATTATGAAGCTTTGCACTTGGTAGCACTACTGTATAGAGAGTTTGGTGCTCTTATTAACAGCATGTGTAAGCATATGAAATGGTGACCATGTGATATAGTGAAGTTTAGAGTGCTTTAGTGCAGTGGCATATTTAAAAATTAAAGTTCACAGCTGAGTCAGTAATCATACTATTAGCAAGCATTGAATCAATAATTCTTAATGTTTTATTTTTTAAATGGGAAAGTTGTTATTTATATGCATGTAAGTATAGTGTGCTTAACAAATTATAAAACGTAAAGAAAATTATTACTCCTACTTAAAAAAATTTAGTAATAGCATATCTGAGGAAACAATGGTTTTACCATGTAAAACATATTTATATCATAATTATGGTATTGTTCAAGATTTGTTAAGATTTATACTACTGAGAATAAATATACTTCCATTGCTTATAACGAATATTCTTATAAATCAATTAGTAAATTTATTATATTATATGGTACATATTACGGATACATATTATTGGATTATTTATTACATTTTTTATTATTCATTAGGCCCTGCATGCTTTGGTGCATGGACCAGAATTAAAGTCCAAAAATCAGACCCATCTCTCTCACTTTGGGCACTTGAACTGTTTATAAATTTTCAAGCATTTATTATTCATTATTATGAGAAAAACATATGTAAAATATGCAAAAGATATTCAAAAATAAAATAATAAATAAATATTATGAATTAACAAAAGTAAAAAAATATTGCAGGCACTAAAATAAAAATAAATAATATAAGAAATATAAAAAGAAAATATATTAAGAATGATTATTCTAAATGAAATATTGACAATTTTGTAATTAGTGCAAGGAATAATAACAAAAAAAAATTAAAAACTACCAGGTGGCGATTAATAGTGTTTCAACAACCACTCCAAGCTCCTGCAAAGAATAAAATTTTAATCGCAAAAATAATAGTTAAAACTGAGACAAGTGCCCTATTAAGTGGGTAAGTGACTTTTCATTAAATCCTAAGTCATGAAAGGGGATAAAAAACCCAAATCTGCTAAAAGCAAGAATAGAAATCTTTCCGATAATATTTCTAATATGGCCGATAAGTGCTTGAATAATAGTAATAACAAAATAGACAAAAATTCTGCAAAAGCTGGAAAAAGTTCTCACCAAGTTAGAAATTTACCCAATTCACAATTCCCTAACTCTAATGATAATTACTACAACATCTCTGATTCACAAAGTATCAAACCTCATGAAAAGCAAAAGAAATCTGAGAAAAAAAATTCCTAGTCTATCGTTAGAAATCAATAAAGTCGTTATAGAAGACAACATTACTAATTCAAAAGTTATTAAAAATGAGACAGAAGCACCTAAATTAATGATTTCTGAAACCTTGAATAAATCTTCTAATTATCACAGCAACTATACTACCACATATAAAAATAATAGCAACATAAATAAACCAAAAACACTTAGTACAATTCGTTCTAAAAAACCGTTTGAGGGCGCTACTAGCGATAACATCGTTATGAAAAATCCTAAAGATGGAAAATTGCTTCTTAGTCAATCTGTGGATTCTAAATACAATAAAATCAAAGAAAGTGCTTCTCCACACCAAGAGCAAAATGAAAATATAGATATAAGTTATAATAGTAAGAATAAAAGTAAAACCTATGCCAATGTCCTTAAAAAAGAAAGTGATAAGCTAAGGGAAAATGGAAACACAATAAATAACAACCAAAACTCCATACTGAATTTTCTTGATATAGAAATTGATAATACATCACAACAAATAAAAGCTCACAATGAAGAAAATACAATACAACTTACTGAAGAAGAATATCAAAGAATAAATAATCAATTTAATAACTCAATCCCTGATCTCTTACTAAATTCTTTTAAAAACTATATCAATGACAAAACTCTGATTTTGGCCATAACAAATCATAATGGAGGATTATTTAAATTCCCTATTGAGAAATTTTACAACATGATCTTTGAAAATGATATGTGGATGGGAATTAATAAGATCTTTTCCCATCCAAATGATAGATATATAATTACCGAATTTACTTCATGGTCTACTAGAAATTGTTTCAAAAATAACATTAGACTCTTGGATGGGAAGATCATCTGCACAATTGATATAAACAGAGCAATCACACTCAATGGAACCATCAAGAACTGTTTGATGAATTTTGATCAAGCAGAACTGGATAACATGCTTGGGAAATATGGGAAAACAACTGGACTAACATACAGATATGACCATCGAACTAATGGCCGCATTCTGACCAACACTGGTACTTTCACTATCACATTAAAGAAAGAAGTGCACCCCAATGATATACCCACAGTGGTCTACTCCAGAGGTTCACCGATGGTCCTAACATTCCGTGGAGTTCCACCACAATGTTTTTTTTGCTTGGAACGAAGTCACCTTATTAAAGACTGCCAAGCTCGCATATGTAATGGATGTGGCTCGAAACGGAATAGGATTCATAAATGCAATAAGAAGGCAGGGAAGTCAACAATAGTCTTAACACTGGACTCTAAAATAGTTGATGACAATCCGGACAACTTAACACAATTAGACTCAAATCATGAAGAACTCAATCAATCTGAGCCAACACTGACAATGTTAGAAGAAATCCCGATTCACACTCCCATAAATAAAGTGTTGGATCACACCCCCTTAAATATGCCAATCAACTCTAATACCACTGAGTCACAACACTTCACTAGTGGGGTAGGACAAAACCAACCTCATAATTGGATTGAGAATGAGACAAACAGACCCAAGATGATCATTGATGAGAGTGGATCAGACTCTGATGCGACAGTAATTGGTGACCAAAAAGAATGGGTGCATGAAGACCCTAGCCATATAACAACTCAACAAAATAGAAAAATATTACCAAAGAAGAACAGGAAAAAAAGAAAATCAAGACAACAAACCAGATCCAGTTCTGATGAAGATACTACAACATATTCAAATGATAATTCTGAGAAACTAAATAAACAATACCATGATGATATTGAGATAAATCAGTGGAATGATAAGAATAACAAAAGAAGGAAAGGCAATATTCAATCCTCTATCAAAATCTCATCCAGTACCTCTAAGACAGTCAACAGAGCATGAATCTGGATGACAGTAATAATCAAGAAGAACTATTACTAACTTCTTTCATAGGTCTTAGTGACACTGAAATCTCCCAGTCAGACTGGGCTGCTTCTGAGATGGAGAATCAGTCTGTGCAATATGAAGATACACGGGACTAAGTGCAGTAACGAAGTAGACTGGGCAGAAATAGATGAATAATGGAATGACAGATACCAGCCAATGATAATGGCAGGGTCAATCAGGGACAAATCACCTCATACAAATTATATGAAGTTAAATTTCTACAGAGTTAATGTTAGGGGCCTGAACTCAGTTGACAGGGCACTTGCTATTCAAAATTGGATAGTCAAATGCCAGCCAAATGTCGTATGCATGGCAGAAACCAAATTACATCTAAATTCATGTTGTAAAATTGATCAGATTCTCCAAAATCTGGGCTTCTTCAAATACTCAATTTCAATGGTACCAGCAGGAGGCGTAGCTATTTTAATCAATTACAAGAAAGATCCTCCTACTAGCTTCAAAATTCTGCATCTAGATTCAAATTGCCTAATTGCTAACCTAAAATATAACCACTTTCAAATCAACCTAATCTACCTCTACACTAAAAATAACCACAATCTAATCATGAAAGTAATCACCACCATCAACTCAGTCATGGCCTCAAATCCATTCCCAGTCATCCTAATGGGTGATTTCAATGTGACATATAGTTCTTTCAATAAAAAATATATTCACCTCTTTAATCATATACTGATGAGTGGAGAAGGATTCTTCCCTATAGATGCCTTCTCCTTCTACACTAAAAATGTCAGATCCTTGATTGACCTTGTCTACTATTCCCCGAGTATTCACTTCAAAATCAATGCAAAACTTCGACCAGTGATTTTTTCTGACCACTTGGCCCTAGAGTTATCTCTTGAAACAAATATTGGACATCCGATAGTTGAAGAAAATAACAATACTATTCAAATGTTGCTAAAACAGACCACACCTGAACGGCTCTTTTCCGAGGCCTACATCTACTTTAAAAAAATTGATATCCTAAGACTACCGGTGGAGGAGGCATGGTTCTCCTTCATTGGCATCCTCCAATCCATAATAAATGAGGTTTCCCTTAACAAGAAAGGCCCTAACCGCTTATTAGCCGATCTTGATGCTATTGACCAAAGACTAAAAGAACTTCCACTCGATAATCAATTTGTACCTCTTGCCCTTGCCCTGAAATGCCAATACCGGGATAAGCAGAGATCTCTGGCTGAATATATGTCAATCAAGTGAGCCAAGAGATTTCTGCCAGATCAACAATGCTGGTCCAAGAGTTACTTCCGGTGGGCACTGGGAACAGGTAGCAGGAAACTCGTTCCACTGTCATTAACAATAGATAACAACATTCTTGTGGGCCCGGAAATGATCTGTGCAATTAGAGAGCACTTTAGGGCAACACTTCAATTTGATCAGACTGGGAATGTCAATGGACTGTTTGGCCTGGATGAGAACCTGACTCATGATATCACTGAGGAAAAGATCTGCATCAAGCTAAAAAGCCTCCCAGAGAGGGTGCACCCAGGAATACACGGCATACCAAAATTCATCCTCCTACATCTAGAGAAATATTCAGTGCCAATAATTAAAGCCATGATAAACCACTTAGCAGAGGGAAGTCAAGAGATTAACAACTTATATCCAATATCTCTCGTACCTTTCCTAAAGAAAAAAGATGGAAAGCATGACTTGAATAATCTGAGGCCTATCTCAATGATTCCCCTTTTAATTAAAATCATAGAACAATTAATTAAGGATCAAATCCAAGTGAAAATTTATGAATACATTTCTACCAATCAATATGCAAAAAAAGGGGAATCATCAATTAATGCCATTGGCCAAATGAAACTCCTTATCGATGTTATTAGAGCCCGGAAGATGTCGAAACCGATCGCTGTCCAACTCGACATCTCGGCAGCATTCGACTCAGTCAGGCCAGACATTCTGATTGATGTTCTCCAGGAATATGGGGTGCCGTGTGTTTATCTGAGGATGATTGCAAATCTATTAGCCAACAGAATCATCCACATCACAATGAATGGGAAAATTGCACCTGGGTTCGAACCCTCCATCTCTATTCCTCAAGGATCTCCACTTAGCGTGCTATATTTTATAGCCTATATCAACCCACTATTGATGGAGATTGAGAGATCACTGCCTGGAGTGTATGTACCTGCCATGGGAAGGGTGATTAAACATCTCAGTTATATGGACGATATAATCATCTGCCTGCCTTCCAAGAAATATATCACTAAACTAGAGCAAATACTAGCGTGGTACTCAGACAAATATAAACTCAAATTCAATAAAAAGAAATCAGCCTCCTGGAGCTTGCTAACTGGCAGGAAAATTGCTTCAAATTTTACAGCTGACCCACAGAAATTCCTAGGCTTTAATTTTTCAAAATCCAATAGTGCTATGAGGAGAGAAATCGAAGAATCCCTATTAACAGAAATTTGCCATACAACTACCTCCCTTTCTAAGATATATGTTTCACTTCATGGTAAGGTAAGACTTTTAAACTCATTGATATTCCCAAAAATTAACTATTTCCTATCTGGTATCTGCCCCTCCAAAAAATTTATCAAAAAAATAAACTCGCTATGCATAAAACTATTCTGGGGCCGAAAGGTTGCTGCCATCAGCCTCCGAAAACTTCAAATGCCTAGAAGGTTCAATGGCCTTTCATTACATTGTATCAAAACCATGATATTCCAGAGAGACTATAACCTACTATTCTGGCTTCAAAACAAATATTCAAGTATATCATATCAAGAAACTGTCACACCAACTGATAGACCACCGCCCACTAATAAAAGTTGGTGGAATTTGTTATTTGATAATATTCAGAAAGTTATTGATCTGAATGAAAACCCAATTATATCAAAAATTAAATACTGGAATGCATATAAAATAATACATGGGGAAAATAACATAAACAAAGGGTCTCTCGGGATCACCAATCAGCAACTGATTTCAAGATCAAAATTTTGGTTCATTGAGGCAAAATTTCAAGATTTCTTAATTAAAATCAACCTGGACTCCCTCCCTACAAACTCATTTCTGGCATACAGGAGAAATTTCAAGAAGATCAATCCTGTGTGCCAGGCATGTGAGAGAGAGGAGGAATCAATTGATCATATTTTTCTTAAATGTCCCATTATGTCCAATTATAGATCGATATCTCATAAATGGTACAGCAATACAAGTGCACACTACAAATCAATTAAAGATTATATAGGTCAGGGTCTATTTACGGACATAAGACTGGCAATTTTCGTGAATTATGCCCTGTGGTGTGTCAGATGTAAAGTCACAATTGAAGGAATGAGAGATCCATATGGGACTAAATTTAAGAATATCATGGAGAAAATCATGAAAAAGGACCAACTAATTGCTCCAAGCTATATCACAAGAGTAACATGGCAGAAGGTTGGATCTACTTTACTTCAAATGGATATGTAATTGATATCATTTTTGTATTTATAACCTTCAATATAGCTATAGAATAAAAATTTTCTTAAAAAAAAAATTAAATATTTTTTTAAAAAAAATACACTGATGTTGGCCAAAATTTAAAAATATGAATGTAAAGAAAAAATATATATTAGATAATAAATGTCTTTAAAATGTTAAAAAGATAGATAACAAAATTAAAAGAATTACAAATAAAATCAAAAAAAATTTTAAAAATAGATTTAAGCTAACAAAAATACTGAAAATAAACAAAATACCTGAAATAAAATGAAACAACATACAGTAGACAAAAATCAGAGTATATATACCTATGAAAGCACTGGACATCACATGGTCACTATTTTCTATGCTTACACAAGCTGTTAAAACAGTAATGTGATGAGATGTGATGTGATGCATTGTGACTTCTCCTTAAATGAAGTCAGAAATCTCTCAGCAACTATGCCCAGAGAAATCTGTTAGCCACTTTATCTTCCCTTTCCATTCTTCACCCTAAGTTTTCCCATAATCTGCTTCATTCTATTTCCACAACATAATCTTTGTCAACTCTATGGCCTTTATATCTAAATCCCACTTATTTTTTCCCAAACCCAGCATAAAAATCAATAACCCACTCTTGACACAGTAGTGACACCTAGTGTTAGACTTAAAAATCAATGATGCAAAAAGGCTTGTGCACAAAATTCCTACCTAGTGCATACTCATACAATATCCCCAGACTAGTTTCTAGCTTATGGCTTTCATCAGGGAGGAGCCTTGGAACTTGGTTTGAAAACATTGTGCTTCATCTTGGACTCATAGCTTTATAATTAATTAAATAGGGTGAAATGTGGCTGCTGAAAAATTGCATTGGATTTTTAGATCGAGGTGAAAGTTTCCCAGAGACAAAGGCTCCTTACTAATAAAGCAACAAGCTAAAATATAGTTTGGAAATATTGGTTGACTAGATTGATATTTTATGCACTAACCTTCTTGCATCCATTGATTACTAAGGCTTGCACTAGGTGGCATTACTCTATGGAGAGTTTACTACTGTTTTGAAAGCACTGGACATAATATTAAAAACAAATATTTATTAATAAGCAGCAGCATAATGGAAAGAAAAATAGTGGTCAAAGTTAAAGGAGTGAAACCAGAATTAGATGATGAAGAATTAAACGATTTTTAGTGAATCAAAGTTAATGCAATAGGAGTAAATTATATCATGTGAAAAATAATAATATGGTTTATCTACATCTATTTTAATAAAATATTGTAAATACAAGTTTTACACAAATTTATGCATGTCAATATAATATAATTATAATAATATAATAGTCTCAAGAAGTATTAATATAAAAAATTTAATATTATCTATTGTGGATCTTCTTTTATCATAAACAATGGATTAGCATGATCTTAGTAGAGTGATTGCCAAACATAGTAAAATGTTTTTATCTTTCATGAAATTGAAGCACTGTGAACTGGAAGACCAGATAAAATCATTTCACAATTATTAAGCTCATACAAGTGTATGATTGATATAGAAATGCAATGAACATTTTTACTATCATATTTATAAATAACTATCGTAAAGTTGTAATTATTTATTAAACACTCATATTTTTAAGACAGGCTTTAACCTGAATCATATGCACCTTGAAATTTATAATAGTCAAACAATATCTTTAGTTGCTGATAGATGGACCTCTCAAACTATGACACAAGATAGCAGCTTTTATAAAGATAAGAGCAGTCATCTTATCTTTAACATAACTTTCACTTATATAGGCCTATCTGAAGCATCTTGACTTGGGAGCGTGATATTAACTCATTATAAATTTCAAGATTTTGTGTATGTTAATTTGTAAAGGAAATACTGGACTTAAATAGTGGAGAGAAGAACAGCTTCATGCTCCCAAATCAAAATGCTTCAGATTGGTCTATATATGTGGAAAGTTAGGTTAAAATGGCCACTATTATCTTTATAAAAGTTGCTATCTTGGGTCATGGTTAGAGAGGTTCCTCTATCAGCAACTAAAGATATTGTTTGACTATTTATAAATTTCAAGGCATATATGATTCAGGTTAAAGCTTGTCGTAAAAATATTTATAAATAACTATCATAACATGTTTTATATAATTACAGGCTGCCTTCAATATCTTGTAATTAAAAAAGCTAGATATATAGCTTAATGGTGAAATTAGAAGTTAACAAAGGAGACCAATGTGTATATATTACCTGCCATTCATAATTGTAACACAATATGAGACTACAACTAAGACTTAAATCATCTGAAAGCAGAAATAGCATTGCAAAACAAAAATATAAAAATTTCAGGAAGAAGATGGAATGCAATAAGATGTAACAAAAAGATATAAACTATAATGAATTTCTGATTACAATGAACAGTTAACAGCAAAACAAACTTTTAATTTTGATTAAATAAGCCAAAAATTGTCCATTATTTTTTTAATATCTTTTATTTTAAAGCATTAAAAATGCATTATAGTATTTATCATGCATCACTATGAAAAAGATAAAGATAGTTGCCAGTTATGCATACTTTGGCCACCAGGTGATGCTGCAGTACCATCAAGAACCACCAAGAAACATGCAAGTGATAATTTCAGTGATTTTTTGAATGCCTTGCCTTAGGTGTGTAAAAGTTGAAATTTTTTAAACTAAAGTAATGTATTGTCAAATCTTTATAACCAGTTATTTGGAAGTTTATTTTTAAAAAATCATTATTTATTTTTTATAAAATTATCTACTTTAATAAGCTTGTGAAAATACTATAGTATGTTTTATAAATAAAATGATCAATTTTTAAATTGTGAATTGAAGTTTGAACATAAAATTACAATTGCATAATTTAACAATTCAGATTCTTTTATCTAAATTGTGTTTGCACAAAAACATTATAAATTTATTTTGTTTGAATTAATTATTTTCAACTTAAAATTATTCTTTTTTTTTGTTTTGTTTCCACATTCAAATTGTTGCAAATAGCAAGTTTTATCTGACTAATTTTGGGCAAAACATTGAGATAACTTTTACTTAAGTATTTATTTTTTTAAATGCACCATAAAAATCATAATAAATGTTAATTTGGCAATACCTATTTAATTCATAAATTGTGTTTGTTATTATTTTTATTTTTTATATAAAATTAATTTTTGTGTAATATATAAATTAATACTCCTATATTATTTAAATATATCTTTATATAAAAGTAGTTACAATAATTTTATTATGCTGGTACTCCAAGTAAACGTTATTATTCCTATGAGAATGGACCCAATAACCTTGATAAATGAATACCTTCTGCATTCAAATATTAGTGGTTTTGTTATCAAAAAATAAGTAAAAATAATCTTCAATAGTTTCTCTTCTTCTTTCCTTCTTTATTTTTGCTTTTCTAATACATAACATATAATAACCACATTCCACTCTTTTTACACTTTAAAGCAAAATTATTTATTAATATTACAGTTCAACTGTTCCTACCAGCTTTCGTCAGGTTTTATTATCTACTAAAACTTTCATTTTTCCACCATTTTCTTTCCCATCATAAAAAAGTGTAAAAAGAGTGTAATGTGGTTATTATATGTTATATAAAATAAGTAAATATTGATTCAATATTATAATATTTAAGTAGATCATAATTTTAATTTAAAAGTAGGAATTCACTATTTTTAATCTAATCCATAATCCCAAACCAGCAATTTAGATGCATAAATAATCAATGAGAACATTCAAATACAATTTAAAAATTTAAATATTAGCTTTGAATTACATATAATAAAATAATACATTAATATGTCAACTTAATATAATAGAAAGGCATTAGTTTAAATAAACGAACATATACAAACATAAATATCTTTTTATTTATTTTAATTGATCTTGGAATTTGCTTTTGTTTATTTTGATTTTACATCTTTACTTTTTGTTTATTTTTATTTTATATTTTATTTTTGTTATTCATTTTGTTTAAATTTAATTTTTTTTACATAATATATTATGTTTATGCCTTTGGCTTATTAATAAGCAATTAAAATATATACATTTAAATAATCTAATTCTATATATGCAAACTTTTTTAAAGAATATAAACTAAAGCTGCATTTAGCAAAAAATGATTTTAAAAATTTTTCGAATTAAATAATGAGTTTGTTTCTTGAATATAGTATGACAAAATAATTATACACTTATGTGTTGGG
Organism: Epiperipatus broadwayi; assembly: GCA_028023455.1. Lineage (NCBI taxonomy): Eukaryota > Metazoa > Onychophora > Udeonychophora > Euonychophora > Peripatidae > Epiperipatus > Epiperipatus broadwayi. Next base: position 230,225 of record JAQFVV010006810.1, on the reverse strand, counting down.
TTTGAACTCACACCGACTGATAAACAATGGTTGTAGTTTTAAAACCCTAGTGCATGTTCACAGAGTTGGTTTTTTTTTACAGATTTTACTGTTTCCAAAGTAATAACGCGTATTTTTATTGCACTTTAGTGGTGCATCGTGCATCTATTTATTACATGTTCACTAAATAGTTTAATTTGACATGATATAAATGAGTGTGTGTTATTTTGTGAAGATTGGTGAAAATTATTTAAAAGCAGTTAAACATTTCATACAAAAAAAAATGAAAGCATATATAAAAAAAACCTGTGAAGACAATTTCTGTTTGTTTATATATATAATGTTAATTCTAATATTCTCACTGCTGTGTCTGCAAGAATGACTGGGCAGCCATCAAATGAATATATACAATAAGACAATATTTTAAGTAATCAGAATAGCAAATAGTTTGTAACAACACCATCTCTACAGTTCACTAATGTTCAATTCCCTTGATGTACATACAGGCTGACTGCTACAAAGTGGTTCACAATAGGCTAGGTTCATGCATACCTTGGCCCTGATCCAGTTTAGCTGTACATGAACACATCATATGGCACTGTGACCAATTATAAGCTTCTTACAGCTTCCATCTATGCAACAGTCCACCAGTAACTCCACTTGAAAACCGCTGGAAACTCAACACTTCATTCAGCTGCTATCCAGATGGTTTTCTCAGGCTTTGGTCGCCCAATGTCTGTGGGCCTATTCATCTATGCCTGTGAACTACATTTCCACTGAGTACTGGACATTAACTGAAGCACTGACACTAGATCTCTCCTAACGGAATTGAACATGAAAGTCAACTGGAGATGCACTCGAAAAAAATGACCTCACGTACTTGTTACATACCCTTTTTATAGCTTTCTGCCTTCCTCAGTTATCAGTATGCAATCTAAAAACAATCAAATCTAGTTTTTCTACAGTGCACAAACTTGTATGCATTTTTTACAAAATTACAACACTCACGAATAAATGAATTCATAGTATTATTTCTGGGATCTTCCATATAATAAAAATATAATAAATTGTGAATGTTTCAGTACTTTTTATTGTACTGAAATGTCAGCTATTTAGCTATTACATTTTCATTACATGGCAGCTCCCGGAAATAATACTATGAACATATATATATTAGTTAAATAAAAAATCAATCTGCTTAGTAAATATTTTGAAACAGTAACAACTCTCCATATAGCAATGCCATTCAGTGCAAGCCTAAGTAGTAAATGGATACAAGAAGGTTTGTGCATATAATTATATCTAGTACCTATTCACCCAGTATCCTCAAGCTAATTTTTAATTTGTGGCTTCATCAGTGAGAGGTCGTAGATGAGCATTGCACCTAGATTTTAGGATCTTCTGCACCCCAGATCCAAGACTCCTCACTGATGAAAGCCATACACTAGAAACTAGTCTGGTCATATTGGATGAGTAAGAACTAGATAGAGATTTTATGCACAAACCTTCTTGCATCCATTGGTATTAAAGCTTGCACTAGGTGGCACTACTGGAGACAGCTTGCATAAGCATAGGAGATGGTGATCATGTGATAATAAATATCTTGTAATAAATAATTAGATTGATTAATATTCACACATTTCACTTTATCCAATCACAACGTTAACTACTTTCTTATTATATTTATATACTGGCAAATGCTAAGTGGGACTGCATATCATTTTACTATAACAGCTTTTACTGCATACAGCATAGAGCATTATATTAAAGACGATATTTTTCACAGATGAATTATTATGTAAATATTAGAAATAATGGGATATTTCATGTCTTAATTATAAAAGTGTTCAGTAAGCTGTTATTAAACAACAAACAATTTTTTTTTTTAATGTTTGCTCTAAGCTGGATCACATGATCATTGCTTGTCTGCATTTTTTTTTTTAAAAAATGAAGATTGAATTCACCTTTATTTCAGAATACAGGCTTATTTGTACTAAAAATATAGTTTGCAATATTTGCCAGTTTTGGTCAAGTGGTTGGCGCAGCCGCCTTGCAGGCGGTTGTCCCGGGTTTAAGCTTCCCGGCTGATGCTTTGACACATGATAAAAAAAAAAAAAAACTTCCTATGAACATCGATATATTTAATTTTTCACGGATAAATTATAATATAAAATATTAGAAATAACTTTGTGTGTTTTAATTTTAAAAAGTGTGGACATGTTCTTACTAAGCAACAAGCTAACAAATATTGTCTATATTTTCCATACAAATAAAATATATACTTTGAAATGAAGGTGAATTAGATCTTTATTTTTTTAAAAAGTACTGATAAGCTAGGTTCACGTAATACCAGCTTAGGGACTAGCACTTAAAAATTATATGTTAACTAGTAACAGTTGCAGAATACTTTTTATAATTAAAACATAGATCATCTAATCTTGTTTATACATATAATTCACCTGTGAGAAATAATAAATCAATTATATAAGCATATAGGAAAAATGTTCATTAGTGAAGCTTTCAAAAAATGAACGTTCTAATGTTCAATATTACTGTCTATATTTTCAGTGCTAATAAGACCTGTATTTTAAAATGAAGCTGAATTCTATTTTTAGTTTTTTAAAAAGTACAGATGATACATGATCACATGATCAATCTAAGGGCTAGCATTTACAAATAGCTTACTACCTAATAGCAGGTTTCTGAATACCTTCTATAATTTAAACTACTATTTAACAACCTACAGTAGCCACCCAGTGCAAGCATCCATTTTTATTCTGGCTTGCACTGAGCGCCGCTACAGTATGGAGATTTTTGCCTCTATGTAAACAGCTTGTGTAAGCATAAAGAATGGTGATTATGTGATGTTTAGTGGTTTAATATTTACATATATTCAAATACTTACATATATTCAAATTTGCATCATTCGTTTATTTGCATAATTAATAAGTTTCTTAAATTATGCAGATAAATTGATGTATGCAAATTTGAATTACAAATACAAGCAAAGAAAAAATTTATATTATATATATAAAGATTTTATAGTATATCAGTAATGAATCATTAAACATCACATGACCACCATTTCTTATGCTGGCTCAAGCTGTTAAACAGGCAAAACTCTTTTTATAATAGTGCCACTCAGTGCAAGCCAGAGTAATCAATGGATGCAAGAAGGTTTCAATTTTAGACTTATAGTTTTGTAGTTAAGTGGAGATAAAAGGTGGCTGCTGGAGTGTTGCATTAAATCCTAAAATATAGGTGCAGTGCTCTCAGATCCAAGGCTCCTCACTGATGAAAGTCACAAGTTAGAAACTAGTCTGGGGATATTGTATTAGTAGGCACTAGATAGGGATTTTAGGCACAAACTTTCTTGCATCCATTGATTATTCTGACTTGCACTGAGTGGCACTTCTGTGTAGAGAGTTTTGCCTCTGTTTAAACAACTTGTATAAGTATAAAGAATGGTGTTCATGTGATGTTTAGTGGTTTAATAACATTCCTGCCTAAAAGAATTAAGGTGACTGTGGTTATTAAAGAACCCAAAACACCAAAATATATGAGTACTGAACTGAGTTCAGATCTATATGGCTATGTAAGCTAACGAGCTTGGATTGAAAATATTTTTTTTCCAAATTTAGATTCATAGTTTTGTAATTAAATAGAGATAAAATGTGGCTGCTGGAGGGTTGCATTAGATCCTAAAATCTAGGTGCAGTGCTCTCAGATCCAAGACCCTTCACTGATGAAAGCCACAAGCTAGAAACTAGTCTGGGGATTTTGAATGAAAAGGGGGGTTTTATGCACAAACTTTCTTGCATCCATTGATTACTCTAACTTACACAGAGTGGCAAAAGAAATAATAATATGAAAAAGTGGTGGTACTGACATAATGGTGAAAAAATAACAGGACAAAGTTGTGCTTCTGGATGAAAGATGAAGTCTAAGACCTCCTTCTTAGGGCAGTGCTTAGAGAAAAGTAATTAGGCATAGCATGGATTCACCAATGTGCAGAGGCCCTTTTTATATGGAATAGGTCCCAGGAAGGTCAACTATCCATGGGACAGGACATAACAAGGAATCTATGGGTTTGATACTGTCACAACCCTCAGATTATAAGCATATATATATATATATATATATATATATATATATATATATATATATATATATATATATATATATATATATATATATCATGAAGATCAGCTGAATATCAGTAACCAGTATGGCTGAATGTCACTAATGACATGAAATAGAATTTACTGCTTTATAATACATGCCCCCCTCCCCCCCCCCCCCCCCCCCCCCCCCCTCTCCCCCCCCCCCCTCCCGTCCCCCCCCCCCCCCTTCCCCCCCCCCTTCCCCCCTTCCTCTCTCCCCCCCTCCCCCCCCCCCCCCCCCCCCCCCCTTCCCCCCCTCCCCCCCCTTCCCCCCCCCCCCCCCCCTCCTCTCTCCCCCCCCCCCTCCTCCTCCTCCCCTCCCCTCTCCTTTCCTCCCCCCCCCCCCCTTTTTTTCCCTCCCCTTCCCCCCCCACCCCTACCCCCCCCCCCCCCCCAGGGAAAAAAAACCCCCACCCCCCCACAACAAAAAAAGGGTTTTAAAGGGGGAAAAGCAAAAAAAAATGGAAGGAAACTTACTGTTTCACATGACCCCTGTTTGAATGCCATAATTTAGATAAATAATATGCTATGCCACTATAATATATACATATACAAGATTTTATTTAGTAAAAGAAACATTAAAATTTGCCCCGTTTCCTTTTCTGCTATTTAAAAATAATTCAATCCCACTTTTGTGGATTTTATAATAACTAGAATATTTAAATATTTGATATTTTAAAAGTATGAAAAAATAAAAGAAAATTAGCATTCGTATAGAAAACAACTAATATGTCACCTTTTCAGAATTTAAACAATATTTTAAAAGATTTCAAAGTGTTATTTAATTTGAGCTATGGGTTTGCCCCATGTAGAATTACTTCATTTTATTTGGAGTTGAACAAATAATTTTTATACTAAAAACACAAAGTAAAATGTTGATTTGTAAAAACAATCTGTCCACCGTACTAATTAATAATACATTATGATTTGAGAGGATGTCTTTAATTCATGGAGGTTTAATAAAAGGAGGAAAGGAAAGATTTTAAAAAATTCAGCTTGTCAGATTGCTTGAGATTGGCATATTAATAATAAAAGCATACATATAAAATCAAGAAATAACTATTATATAAATAATTGACTGCACCAAAGTTAAATGAAGTTAGAGCATATGAGATGGAATTAAATAAAAAAAATCATTTGAGAGCAATTTCACATATTAATTAAAAAAAGATCAAATTAAACAATATGTTAGGAAATATCTTGATAGCAGGATTTGAGATTGGTTAGACTAGATTTACTTTCAGGTAGCAATATGAAAATCATTAGTTACCTTGCACAAGTTTAAGGGTCCATTTTGAAAGTCCGCTTTGTGCATGGCAATTCAAAGATCCGTGTGTGAGTCCTTAGGTAACAGCAAGCTTTTATTCAACATTCCATAGTTCTCAGGTTGGCTTTTACTTCATTCTTTGCACAGGATGGTACAGCAGTGGAAGATGACCCCCATGGATGAGAAAGAGATTTCTACTCAAACATCATGTTTAGATTTCAAAGAAGCGTGAGTTATGTTAACAGTACAGTTCTCTCAATAGTAGCTAACCTTTGGTGGTCAAAATTAGCCCATTTTATACTCCTTTCAGGTATTTGAAGAATGCTTTTAATTTCTTATTTCTAGCTTAAAATCTAATCTCTGATCTAACAAAATCTTACATTTTTGTCTAGTGTTCTGGGAGATGCATTTGTCAGATAAATGTCCCAAAATATACTCAAATGTTAATAACAAAAGTACAAACCCTTAAACTGATTTCCCTTTTTATTTTTAGTAAACTTCTTTCCCAAAACTGAAACAGTGTTAAATTTCCACCCCTTTAATTATTTTTGGACAATTAACGGTTGCATCTTCCATCTTGGATTTTAAAAAAAAAAAAACAATTTAAAAAGAAAAAGTTTTATAAATAACATATGGTAAAATATTTATAAAACTAATATTTTGTTAGTATATTTGCTCCTGTATCATATATATATCTGAGCTGCACCTAATATACTTTAATTTTAATTAATAAAAAAAATTAATAATAAATATAAAAAATTGTAAAGTTACACTTTATAAATTTTAGGCATGCATCTCAAATATATACATAAAATATATATACACAACTAAAAGAGTGGGCTGGAATATGAGGTTTGAACATGGATTAGTAATTGTTAAGTATATAAAACCATGAAACTCAATCTTAAACTAATATTGACTGCTTCACTATATTAGATTTTAAATATAAATTTTATTATCTGAAAATAATATATAAATTAATTACTCAAAACAATTTCAACAAAATAGAAAATAAAATTTCTGATAACATACCGTAATTATCTTTAACATCAATTTAGAATAACTAACCGATCAAATTTAGCTAACAATAAAAATGCCACATCTTAAACTGGATTCCAAGAGATTGTAAAAGACCCAGAAAGAGACCACATGTGAGATGGATAGATGAAATAAGAAAGTGTGCAGGAGTGATGTGAAGAGAAGCTAAAGATCGGAGGTGGATTGAACTTGGAGAGACCTTCATCCTGCAGTGGATTGATAATGGTTGATGATGATGAACTAAATGCCACTATTCCAACATATTCTAGAATAGCCATTTATAGAAAGATTAATTCTAAAAAATTAAGTAATTTATTTATTATTTCAATCTAGCAATATGCACATTTGGATTATAATATAGTAGATTAAAGTGTCTTTATGAAGTATTATAACTTTATCTTTCTTATTACATTACCAAATCCATATGATATTAATATCATCTATGTTTTTTATTACTTTTTACAATGCTTTTTTACAATCCACTATTGACAGTTTCAATTTCACCATCAATCTTCTTCAGAACTATAACAAAGATAACAAAATACATGAATACAAATATACATGATCATATAATTTTATATTTTATATATATGTTCATGTATATTTGTATTCATGTATTTGTATTGCGTTTGTTTTAGTTCTGAAGAAGATAACTGGGACAATTGAAACTGTCAATAGTGAGTTGTAAAAAAGCCTTGTAAAAAGTAATAAAGAACATAGATGATATTAATATTATATTGATTAAAGTATTATTATTTAATTAATATTACTGGAGTGCCTATTTTGCTTTAATATTTAAATGTTTACTATTGTAAGTCAATGTCATTATTATTTCATAATTAAAAATCCAAATGGTCTAGAATTTGGTGTGTATATATATAATGTTTTCATGGTTGTATGATGTAGATAAATTATAACTTTTTGGGCTGTACCGTGTATTATTTTCCATTAAACACCGATATTTTGATGGACTAGCATCCACCATTATCAAGGTTAACTTTTGAAAGAAAAATCATTAGATCTTAAATAATAACTTGACTGTGTTCAAAATGAGATGTGAATGCTGACTACTTCAAGTTGAATTTCATTTCTCATCTCACACACTGTCACATTATTATTTAAGATCTAACGATTTTTCTTTCAAAAGTTAACTTTGATAATGGCAGATACTAGTCCATTGAAATATCGGTGTTTAATGGAAAATAATATACGGTAACAGCCCAAAAAGTTATAATTTATATATATTGGAATATTAGAAATGGGTTTATTGCTAGATGAAGACAGATATTGATACAAGAAAAGAATTGTTCTCAAAGAACTGATTGGTTGCTTATTTTAGCTTGGAGTGCATACTTGTAGGTGTACATTTTTGAAGATATGATTAACCAGTTTGTTTAAACATTGGTTGTTTAGTTATTTTATCTATTATTTCAAATTTGGCAGTACTCATGCTTGGATTATAATAGATTATGCACAAAATAATTATTTAATACACTATTAAAAATAATCAGGTAAGATTTTTTTCTCTGCAAGTAAAATTTAAAGCAGAATCCTTTGCATGTGCTAATGCTCATTTAAAGCAGAATCCTTTGCATATGCAAATGCTCACTTAAAGCAGAATCCTTTGCATATGCAAATGCTCACTTAAAGCAGTATCATTTGCATATGCAAATACTCACTTAAAGCAGAATCCTTTGCATATGCAAATGCTCACTTAAAGCAGTATCATTTGCATATGCAAATACTCACTTAAAGCAGAATCCTTTGCATATGCAAATACTCACTAAATCAGAATCATTTACATATGCAAATGCTCACTTAAAGCAGAATCCTTCGCATATGCAAATGCTCACTTTATACTTACATAGTTTTGCATAAATTACATTAATTTTAAACATTCACCACATTATCTTAGAAGAGCTGCTTATTAAGCTTTCTAGTTGTCAAATGGTGATGGTTTTAAAGATATTCGATCACTGTTTTACCCTTTTAGATGCATAGTTTAGTGTTATAATAGAGTCGCTGGAACTCAAAAGTCCAAAAATTATAGCCCACCTCTATCCCTTCTGGAGCTTGAACTATTTATGAACTTACGAACAGTAAACCATTCAATTATTTTTTATTATATATATATATTGTAACTGATGGAATTGATGATTGCTATATTCCATTTAAATTGAAGAAAGAAGGCCCCAAACGTTGGTGCCATTTTGTAACTGATTGAATTGATGAATGCGATGGTTAGGATGATCACTCTGATCTGATAAAAAATCTAAAATCTAATTTAAGTTAATCTAGTCTAGCTCAATCGGGTTGCCATTATATAATAAACCATCACAAAGCACAAATAATCTCTCTTAAAGTCTAATTTGTTTAAGCTATATGTGAACTGAAAGAATAATGAGATTATCTGCTCCAGACACCAACAAATCCATCACAATTACAACATAAACTGCAATGAGAAGTGAAACCGTCTACTATTGCCCTAGACAATAATATATGATTAGGTTAACTACTTGGTTATCAATCTAATGAAAATCAAATCCAATCAATAATTAAAACAGATTCCAATATATATTTTATTAGCCTATTACTATTGTAGTAATTTAAATCTACTTCATTATTTAAAAATGCTGCATTTTATCTTAATGGATAAGCTTCTAAGTACCTATAATTGTATTTTACAAAACCTTTTAAAATATAGACACTATTTAAATTGTTGAAACAAAATAATATTTGAACCAAACGTATATCTAATTTAATAAACGTTAAATAGAAAATATAAACGTTTATTCATATCTTTCATCTTTCAATAAGCGATACACAATTCTTTCTACTTTAATTAATAATTTTCTATTGGCATCAACTGGTTTTAATATCATTTTATAAACACTTTGAAAATTTATGCACTCTTTTAAATGTTTAAACAAATAAATCTACGTCTAGTTTACTAAGAAGCTATAAAGTAATATATAAATAATTTATTCATATCTTCCAATAAAGTGATACTTAATTATTGCTTCGTTTATGTGTTAAATTAGAATACTTCACTAGAATTTATTAGCTATTTTCTATCTTTATAAGGTCCAATCATATTGTATAAAAGATATGTTAAGTTTCCATTGGATGTCCATCGACCTATAATAATAAATATCATCTATTTAAACCTTCAAATAAATGAATATGAAATTGGTTGGCAATAATTAAAATATATGATTATAATTTAGATTTATCCCAATTTAAATATAATATTCAAGTAAACTATTCAACAAAGTTTGTACTCTTTATTCTAGAGAAGTTAAAAAAAATTATCTAAGACGAGTTATTTTGAACCAACGATAAAGTACGATCTATTTAGATTTTTATGACGGAATCAGACAAACATAGAAATGATTGACTTTGTAATATTAACTAAGATAAATGATAATATATATAATATTCGAATGCAAATATAAATATAAAATTCAAATAAATAAATAATACTTCTGTATATAATATAAAAATAATATAAAATAACAATTCGTGTCAATTGTTAATACAGAGTTTAATATAAATAAATAAAAACAAATAATATTTCCAAGCCCTTTCAACTCTTAAGAGTCCTTCTCAAGGCAGTGTAAAAAATTCTATTTTCTCCTAGGTGATGAATCTAACATTTCATTGTATTGGCCAGGAACAACTAATCGGAAAGCTGGTTAATTTCGAATTCATAGCACAAGATGAATTCTGTATAAAATACGATTCTTTAATCTTGCGTTTTTTATCATGTGTTTCATGCATTAATATTGTAAAATCCTTTGGACTACATATATGGCCTGTATTATTTTGGTGAACATAAAAAGCTGAATAAACTGTATCATCTTCTCTTGCTCTATTATAAGTATATTTATGTTGTTGAAGGCGATATTTAATATTTGTTTTGGTTTCTCCAACATATATTGCACTATAATTTATTTGTGGGCATCTAATAGAGTATACAACACTGCTTTTATCCTCCTTATTTATTATTTCCTTAGAATTATTTATTAACCTATTAAGGTTAGGTGGAGTTCTCCATGCTAATCGAAAATCTTGACTTAAAACTTTTATTATATTTTTATTAATATTGGGAATAAAAGCTAATGACATCCATGGTTTATTATTCATATTTATATGGTCACTATTATGACATTGATTATAATGCTTCAATACAGTAGATAATAGCATTTGTTTATTATAACCCACTTGTATTAAATCTTGCATACAACATTTTATATTATCTTTCATAAACATTTCATTTGAATACAGTCGTTGATTACGTGTTAAAAAAGGTCTAAAACCAGCTAATTTGTGTTCTAAAGGAACATTAGATGTCGGATGAATGTAACCTCTATTATCTATATGTTTTACAACCATTTTATATACTAATTTATCATTTACCCTTGATATTTGAAAATCTAGGTATTAAATACTAGAATTGTCTTATATTTAGATCACTTACCAAGCTGAGTTTGAACCTTGTCATTTAAATAGCTACATCATCTCATGCAATCCAAATAATGAAAAAAAATTAAGGGAGACTTGTCATTTGAATCACTCAATTTATTTGATTATATAAAAGAAAATTGGCAAGATTAATAACAAAATACATCGGAAATTAATTTATATTTCAGATTGATTAAATAAATAAAAATGATAAAATTACTATGTGTATCTCTAAATGTGTTGCGGAAACAATAACGACATAAAAATAAATAAATGAATGAATGAATGGAGAGACTTTTGGATATCTTACTAAAAAATTTATATATAACAGATACCAAAGATATGAAATAGGATGAGATTGAAGCCTATTTGTTGATCAAAATAATAACCGATAAATGAATATGAAATAATATGATACATTTGAATCTCTTGTCTGATCGATGTTTTAAACTAAATTTTATACATGCAACCATCAAATCATATACTAAAAAAAAAACACAACAACATCGAATTGTGTTAATATATATATATATATATTTAGACAAAAAGTTCAAATAATTAATAAGGAATCTCTCCAATCATTTTTATTCAATAAATTCTATTACTCTTAAAGATAATTTAAATAAAATACAAATCATCCTTTTTAATTATATGTAAAAAAAATTAATATGCGCACATTTTTATATATATAAAAAAAAATCATACCATATATAACAGTCTGTCTGTTTTCACTATTTATTTGTCCATTGCAATTTACTTATCCTCAGTTTCTATGATGCAAATAAAAGTTTATTTCTCAGAAAAGATAAGTCAAACTTTATAATGCTTCACTAACAGCCCCTTTTCCTTTCCAGAGAGGAGAGTGCAATTTAATTAGCCTTTTTATGATGTGAATTAATCCAGTTGATCCTCAGTGTTTCTTAGCTTGTGACACGATATTTATCCAAATCCAACGCCAAACTTTAAACCAGAAATATCTTTGTTTTTAAAACTAAAATAGCTGACTTTATATAAAGCATTTTTTTTTTTCATAGGTGTCTTCTTTTTTTTTTTACATTTTTTTACACTTTGTTGCCTTTCCCTTGGAAATCCTTGGCAACTGCCCTTCAAATGATTGAACGGGCAGATAATTGAAGTTTATTTTTTCATGTTTTATGGTTTAACAGTTTAAAAAAAATATTGAAGAACTTTTATTTATAAGAACATAGAAAATATGTCCATTCATGGCAATCACAAAAAGATGATAGCCTACTCTTCTAGTCTTTTGTGGCTTTTTATAGATTCTCTTTCTGACATTCTGGTATCATAACAACCACTGAATACTACTCTAATAAAGCTCAAACCAAATAAAATTTTTACAGCAGTTTTCGCGTGGTTTGTAATGTAAGTTTGGAGAAAAAGATACATGAAAATTAAATCCAAATTCGATTAGATTTTTCCTATTATTTGTAAACCAAAATACAAAATTGATATAACAATCTTTATTCACTTTATAAACACAAATAATTTACATATATATATATATTATAACGATCGAAATGAAAGTGAAGATCGAATCTAACTGCAAAAACAATATCTGCAACTACCAGGGCACCATCTAGGCATTTGAGCCTAGAAAAATGTATAGAGTAGGCAGATACGCGCTGTTAAGATTCCACTTTATTTAAATATTCTGATCGTTAGCCCAAGTCACTAGCTCAGCGGAGATGCAGAGATAAAAATCTATAAATTTTATATCTTAAATATAAAAGAATAAAAGCCACTGCCAGAAATTAACACATAAAAATATTTATTTACGCACATATAAAATAACATTTAAATTTTGAGGAATAGGTTTAACATTTTTAGATTTTTTATATTACTCTTTAATTGTACATTTACATAAATTTCAATGAGTTTAATATTTTATTTAGATGGTCAAGTATGAATAGACTAAATAGATCTGCATTTGAAAATAAAACATTCTATCCCTATTTAACCTTAGGCTAAAATTCGCAGTCAAACCGGCATCAATCCATCTGATACATTTATGTATTCAATGTAGCATGAAAATACAACAGCACAAATATACTATACTGTCAGGAATGGACATCTGAACAGTGTAGTTAGAGAAAACATTGACTCTTGTCCGATACAGGAATATGACGTCTATATAGCAAGAAGAACAATAAAATAAAAACTCCATAGGAAGGGACCGCGATCCTTTTTGCCGACTTACAATCCCATCCATAGGCAAAGGGCTGGTGCGGTGCATTCAGCAATTCTGCACGTAGCAAAACTTATACTACATCTACTAATTACACAAATATATCCAATCCATTGAGCCAATTCAACCATGAAACGAATAACCTAAGATTACCCTCCCTTAATATAACTTTACAAAACTATATAGCCATTCACGCCCAACTTAAATTTAACATTTAAATACGTTCGCACAGATTATTTTTATAAATTTGCTTTAAAATGTTGAGTACAGATCAGCTGCACAGATTCCACGGTCAAAAACATTCCAAATTAAACACAACCGATCAAAATACAAAGTCATCGATAAACGTCACTTGCATAGGGAATATACAAATCCCATTAGCATTCATCGTAAGATGCTTGCAGTGATATCGTTGACCCATATATTCTAATCGAATGTGAAAACCACAACATAATCAATCGCTAAAGAATCTATGCAACGTCTATACCCAACTTAAATGTAATGCATTTAATAATTTCTACAATAAATATTACTACAAATAAAAATAATAAAATGGAAATGATTTTAGCAAAACTTAACTATATAAATTTAAACAATCAATTATTAATTTGAAAATCAAATAAGAGTTCATTTTAAAATTTAAATTAGCTGAATCTTTAAAAAAAAATCACTGACGAAAGTTCTTAATTACTTTTTTTGGTTGTTGTTAATTTGTAAAGTTCATAGCTCACGGTAGAAGAGTCCAGGTTTCTGCTTTTAATTCCCGCGATGCCTCCATTGGAAGATAATGTTCTGGAGATAGCTGGTTCAAGGTATCACAGTCTTTTCATTTTTCCCTTTTAAATAGAGAATGTGGTATGTGCGTCCTACCACCTCTCAAACACACAACGCTGGAGCTGCCCGAAAAAACTGTATTTCCCTTTTTATATTATCCACATGGATTCAATCAACAAAATGTCACTAATCCATCACTTTCATTAGGGTCCGAGCCCAGGCTTAGTGCTTCCATTGGTCAAGCTAATTTCTCTTTATTTTCTTATCTATCTTTCATCAGATCATTTTAATCATACAAGAGCCCAAGGCTAGCTTGGTTTTCGATAATTCATAAACAATCATTTCCATTTACAGATTACATTAATTAATACCTGTTTTTATTTTTAAATCTTGTACTTTTTTTTTATAAAAAAAGTATGTTCAAATACTTATTTGTTTTTTTAATAAAAAAAAATATTTTTAAAGTTTGGCATCTGTGCGAATGTATATACGTTTAACAAACATTTTAATTTTAGCGTTTAGTTTTTACTTTTATTTGCTAACTTTTAAGTTTTTATTTTAAATTAATATAACGACATATTTATATATCGTTACAATATATATATAATAATAATATTTTTTTAAAGTAATTTATAAACAAATATAAATAACACAAAAACATTGAATTATATGTAATAATGTTACTATGGTGACTGCATTAATATACATGAAATATGTGAAATAATATCGATCCTATTTAAGTAAACTTTTAGATCATACTAAATTGTTTTCAAAATTTATTTATTTACCTATATGTTTCTCCTGAGTTTGATTATAGCGAATTTATTATTTTAAAGCTAGAATCAATGGTAAACAATTCTATTTAAAAGCTTTAGGTTGCCATGGTGATCAACTTAAATCTATATTTCCAAGATCTTCCATTATCTATCTATCTATCTATCAAGCACAAGAAAAATCAAACAAGATCAACAAACTTCTTTATTTATTTATTTATTTAAATACCTTGATCATTAATCTGAATATTCACAATATATATATAAAATAATTAAAGAATCTTTATTATTAAAAATTTATGATGCTGAAGCAATTAACTTATTCAAAAGGGTTTTTTTGATATTAAGGGGGTGTGGTGTGTAAGTGGAATTGTGGGTAATATTTAATATAAATTTGTTATCTTTTAGTCTTTTATACCGGAGAAGTTTGCTTGTAGCAGCGAAAGCATTGATTGTGTTTTAGAGCTTATTTTCTTTGACTAATCTGGTATAATTGTGAATTTGGGTTAATTTTGATATATATACAAAGGAATTTCTTGTTTATTGCTAGAATACCTTTTGATTTTTCTTTGAGACTGCGAAGAACCAAGAAGGGCAAATTTGTAATGTCCAATCCAAATGTTCTTGTTATAGTGGCTATAAGTAAGTAATTATATAGTAAAAGAAGTACCAACATATATCAACCAGAATGATGAGATTATTGCCTTTGACCTTCGAATTTAAGACCAAAGAGACCATGATGTTGCCTGATAGTGCTTAACTTGAAATATCAATTGAGTTTTTGTGAATGCAAGATTAATGTGTATGCCCTTATTCCTCTATCCAGCCAAGAAAGTAGTTTGCAACTAAAGATAGAGGATATTAAGAATCCTCTGAATGTAAACACAGGCTTCTAGTAGAAAAAGATTACCTGAATTGGAAGAATTGTTTAATATTAAGTGGGAAATTGTTGAACTTCGTGAAGTTAAAGAAAAGATGAAAAGATAATTGATTTAGAAAGTGATACATTTTACTATAAAGACACAGAATGTTGTTTATACTAAACTTAATGTAAAAATAGGCAAAACTCACTATACTTATTGCCACACACAGCTTTTGTATAACAACAGTTATACAGAAGCATAAGAGGTGGTGGCCATGTGATGTGTATTGGTTTAAACTTAATGCAACTAGAAAGAACTTAAACTCAGACTGTCAAACTTCCTACAGCTATCTGCTCCACCTAATACAACTGATACACATGACTACATACATGTGAAACAGATTAATAATCTCTAATAGACATATTTTATGCTGAATCAGCACTCATCAGTTGGTTCAGCTCACCAAACCCCCCCCCATGTATATACAATAACTGCTCAGTTTATATTAGAATAGCAAATCTTTAAACTTTAACGGACAAGCCTCAATAATCTCTATCCTCTGTAAATAGATGTAGGAAGTTATAAAATCTGAGTTCGAGTCTTTTCTAATTACATTAAGTTTACTATAGACAATATACATGTATTTAAATATTACATATTTAGCCTGTATTCTGCCCAACCTTCTTCTGTATATTTAAATGGACATATTAAGGTCTTATATGTGAGGAGTCAGAGTGACTTAAAGTCAGTATGGTAAATTTTTAAAATTTGATTGTAACAGTTGAGGTTAGGAGATATAAAGGTGAGTTTTAAAAAATGTGTTTTTATAATAATAATAATAATAATAATAATAATAATAATAATAATAATAATAATAATAATAATAATAATAATAATAATAATAATAATAATAATAATAATAATAATAATAATAATAATAATAATAATAATAATAATAATAATAATAATAATAATAATAATAATAATAATAATAATAATAATAATAATAATAATAATAATAATAATAATAATAATAATAATAATAATAATAATAATAATAATACAAGTTAAAATAGATTATAAATTATTGAATGAATAAATTATAAAATAATGATAGTTAATAAAATGAATAACAATAATAAAAATATAAAAGATATTAAGTTAGAGTTAAGTATTTAAAGAGTAATAAGAATAAAATAAATAAAGAATAAAAATTAAAAAACAATTAGTTATAAAATAGGAAGAGGGAGCTGCTATTAATATAAGTGTAAATTTAAAGAGGGGGGTACTCAAAGTATAACGGTAAAATTTTTAAAGTTTGAATTTAGCATTGAAGTTAGGAGATATAAAGGTGTTTGGAATAATAATATAAATTAAAATAGATTATAAATTATGAATGAATAAATTATAAATAATGATTGTTAGTAAAATTAATAATAACGTAAAATACGAAAGATATTAACTTAAAGTCAATTATTATAAGAATAAAATAAAATAAAGAATAAAAATAGAATACATATATATAGGAAATATTTTTATTAATAAATATAGAATGTAAAAAAGGGTAAGAAATGAATAATATTAATGTAAAATAAAAAGATATTATAAAATGTATATATAGAATGTAAATTATATGTTCGTGTACATTTATATTCATATGTTTGTATTTTATTGTAGTTCTGAAGAAGACTGCTGGGGCAATTGAAACTGTAAACTGTAAGAAAGGACGGTAAATAAAGCATTGTGTAACAGTAGTAAAGTGTTTGACAATTTAGTATTATATGAAATGAGAATAACATTGGAATCTACAAGGGCTTTGAACATTTTTGTCCTCGGATTTTCAATAATATGGATGGTTGAAGAGTTGGAAGGTGGAGAAGATTGAAGGGTGTCCATTAAAGTTTGAAGATTTTCTATCTTAAAATAAATTGAACACTGATTGTATATATGTGTGGAAGATGGTGAGCTGGACCAACTGATGAGTTCTGGTTCAACATGAAATATGTATATTGGAGATCATTTATCTTTTTCACATTATATGGTAATATATATCAATTATATAAGATGGAGTAGATAGTTGTAGAGATTTTAAAGTCTGAGTTCAAATCCTTTTTTAATTATAAAGACACAAGTATTGTAAATATAATCAATATAAATAAAAAGTGAAAAAATAACAATGTGGGGGCTTATGGTCTATAAGATAGAGTGGCAAAATTACATACTCAATTCAATGAAGCTCTATTTTTTTTTTCAGATATAGTTTTTAAAGTTTATGTAATTTTGCTCTATTTTCCAAATATGCGCTTTTCCTATGATATTCAGCTTTATTTTTTTTGCTATCGTTCCAGTCTTTTCATTATATTCTCAAGAATTATATCTATACATGTTTTTATTAATAATTTAATTGTGATTTTTTAATAATAATTAGCATAATTATTTTTTTTTTGTTTTTGTATTTTAATAACTACCCTCTTTTCATTTTTTACTTTCCATTATTACTAATCTTATTCCTCCACATCCTTATCCCAAAAACTTCAAACGATTTTTTCTCTTTTCTTTGACAAGATTCTCTCTATAAAACCGGAATTGATTTTAAAATTTAATTACAGAGAAATTCACTATATTTTGTCCCAAACCCACTTTAAATACATCATACATTACAAATAATAACTCATGTTGTGTTGCAAAACTTTGATTAGCATGCACATATATATGGCATATATAATTTTTTATGTGTATATTATGCATATGAAAATTAAAATAATAAATTGAGAGAACGCCTTCTATATTTTAATATTCATTCAGTCACTGAAAAAATGAGATAAAAAAGTTACTGCTCCTTTTTTGTTGTTGTTTTAAATAAAGTAAATAATGAAATTAATAATTTTTTTAGTCATTCATTAGACTAGAGATTATTTATTTAATTAATATTATTTCTGTAGTGTACTCCCAATGTAAGATATGGACTGTTTTCTCTCTGCTTTTATCAGTTTATGGAGTGATGTAATGACCAATGACATGTGAAAAAGGTGTATAATTTCCTTGATGCACATTTCATGTTAAACCAGCACTCATAAGTTGACCTAAGCTACAAATCTGTTATTGTTCAATATATATAGATAGCATATTCATCACAATCAACCATTATCAATCCACTGCAGGATGAATGTCTCTCCAAGTTCAATCCATCTCCGATCTTTAGCTTCTCTTCTCCACATCACCCCTGCACACTTTATTACTTCATCCATCCATCTCACATGTGATCTCTTTCTGGGTCTTTTACAATCTATTGGAATCCAGTTTAAGATTTCAGTTATCCATCTATTATCATCTCTTCTAGCAATATGTCCAGCCCAACTCCACTTCAGTCTTTTAATTTTTTCAATGATATCAGTAACCCTGTTTGTCCTCTTACCCATATATTGCGTTTTTGATCTCTTCTTGTTACTCCCAACATGTATCTCTCCATACTTCTTTGAGGGGTCTGAAGACTCTGTATTGTTCTTCTATTAAGTGTCCAAGTCTCAAATCCATAAGTAAGAATTACTACAGTTTAATTGATGTGTCAAATGTTCTGCCCTCATGCCTGTGACACAAATCACTTCATTAAAGTATATTAATAATTTTTACTTGTAATTCATTAGACTAGAGATTATCCACTTAATGAGTAATATTTCTGTAATGTAATTTTTACTACTTCACTCGCTTGCAATGTAAGGACTGGCTTCTACTCATTGTTAACACCTTGTGTAGGCATATAATCATAAACATATGACCAAAGACATGCAAAAAAGATTATGATACCCAAGATGCACTATTAGATGTGAACCAGGACTCATCAGTTGGCCCAGACTACTACAAAATATTATTCATTATATAGCAAAATGTTTGACTTTTATCACAATAAAATATGCTATTAAAACAGGCAAAACTCTCTATATGTATTGCCACTTACAAGCCTTCTGGCATCCATTGACTACTCTGGCTTGCACTGAATGGCAATACAGAGAGTGTTGCCTGTTTTAATAACAGTTAAAAGCAAGCATAAGAAATAGTGATCATATGATGTTTATTGGCTTAAAATAAAATATGCTCTGGGTAGTATTTCTTCTTTTTTCAATAATCTTTTTCTCTTATAAAAATATAATAGTGTCTCATTAGTAAGAAGCCATGCTTTTAAGTCAGTATCAATACACTTAGCATTACTCTTAGAAAACATTTTAGTATGTAAAATACAGCACATCACATTCAGAAAAAATAATAATGGAATAATAAGAGAAGAGTCAATTGTATGTGCCTTTACTATAAACTAATGAAAAAACATAATCATACAAGGTACTTTGAAATAGAATAATGCCTGCTGGTATATTGTAAAATTTATTTATAAATTTATTTATTTTTTAATGTGATTGTGTACAATGCTTAAAGATGGAAAAATAGCTGCTTGAATATCATAAAATGTATTAATAAATTTTAATTTTTTTGTTTGTTTGTTTGTTTAGTTACATTTTTGTTTGTTTGCTTACATTTACTTTTGACTAGCATTTAATTGAAGTTATGTATATTGATACAGCATAGTTGTGGCTTCACTGTATTTGATAGCAATAAAATATTTGTTGAAGTGTTTACGTACTGTGTATCATCAGTTCATTATTTCAATCCAATAAACATCACATGATCACCATTTCTTAGGTTTGCTTATAACTGTTATTAAGACAGGTGAAACTCACTATACATGTTCCCACTCACTGCATTAATTCCTAAGATCTAGGTGCAGTGCTCTCCAATCCAAGGCTTCTCACTGATGAAGGCCAAAAACCAGAAACTAGTCTGAGGACATTGGATGAGTAGGAACTAGATGGGGATTTTATGCACAAGTCTTCTGGCATCCATTGATTACTCTGGCTTGCATTGAGTGGCAATATGTATAGTAAGTGTTGCCTGTTTTAATAACAGTTATAAGAAAGCATAAGAACTGGAGATCATGTTATGTTTATTGGCTTAAAACTAATCCTGCCTAATAGGATATTGGTGCCTACGGTTATTAAAAAACCAATGGCACCAAAATGTATGGGTACTGAACTGAGTTCAGACCTATATGACTATATAAGCTAATGAGTTTGGATTGAAAATATTATGGTGTTTTCAGTTTAAGACTCATAGTTTTGTAGTTAAGTAGAGATAAACGGTGGCTGCTGGAGGGTTGCATTAGTTCCTAAGATCTAGGTGCAGTGCTCTCAGATCCAAAGCTCCTCACTGACGATGGCCACAAGCCAGAAACTAGTCTGGGGATATTGGATGAGTAGGCTCTAGATGGGTATTTTATGCACAAGCCTTCTGGCATCCATTAATTACTCTAGCTTGCAGTGAGTGGTAATACATATAGTGAGTTTTGCCTGTTTTAATTTAGTTCATTATTTCCTTATCAACAATCAGATAACTTGAACTTTATAGTATTTTTTATACAAAAATACATTTAAAATATTTATTACATTTTGAAAATTTTAAAGAAAAATCATAAATTTGAATACTTTATATTTTACCACAATTATTTAATAGATTAATTGCCCTGTGTGGTTTAACACAGTAATAATCAATTAATCAAACAAGAAATAAATTTATTTTATATACTTTTCAAGTTCTTATAGTTCTTATATAAACAGCAGATTAATTATTGGTATTTCATAGGTTTAAGATGTTATATTAGCTAGATGTTAGCAATGCCTCAATCTAGAATATTTCATTAATAATGGAGATTGTTTTTTGTGAATTTATTAAATTGACTCTAGAAAGTCTGACTTAAAAAGAATTATTATATCATGTGCACATGAAAAATATTACTTCCTAAATATTCAGGAGTATTTATATAAGATGGTGTAAAATATTTTTTTAAATAAAGAAATACATGAGGGAACTCACAAGATATTAAACCTATGCTGCTTTGGACATGACATTTTTCAAGATTTTTATATGTTATATATACTAACAAATTGTTTACAGAAGTCTGTATTTACATGAGTCAGATTTATAAAATTAAAGAAGTGTAGGTATGTGTATATTAAAGTCTTGTGGTATAAGGAGTTTTTTCATCTGGCATGCTTGACATCTAGGACTTTAATCGAAATTAACCACCATTTGGATACTTTTTAATATTAAGCAGGCTTGGAGTGGTTTTCTTAGATAACACTAAAGAAAGCCACAAGCCAGAAACTAGTCTGGGCACTAGATAGGTATTTTATGCACAAGCCTTCCGGAATCCATTGATTATTCAGGCTTGCACTGAGTGGCACTTCTGTATAGAGAGTTTTGCCTGTTTAAATCCAATATTGATGAGTAAGAAGGTATCTAGATATTTTTAGCTGAACCCTTTTATTATTTGGCAATTAGTAAACCTGATAAGTAACTGTCATTATGCCTTTGGGTTAAAGGCAGTATAGAGAGGCCTTGGATCTGCAAAGGCTGTTTTATTTTACCTATATATATATTATATTTAAATTTAATATTCAACTAATAAAATATAACACTAAACACAATAAATGCATTATATTTGTTTGTAGTTTTTATTGCTTTTTGTTGTTGTTGTTGTAGAAAAATTCAAAAATAAAGTCTACATAATTAATGATTATTACAGTTCAAATATAATACGAAGTACACTTATAAAAATATTCAACTTTAGCTTTTTTATAATGCTGTTCTCAAGAAAATCTTAAATGTTTAAATTAAATTTAAATTCATTGACTAATTCATTTCATCTGTGAAATTTAATTTTTAATCATTTCATTCGTTCTTTCTATAATTTACATTATATAAATTAAATTATCTTACTAATTTAAATTAATTTGCTTCTAACCAAACTTTTTTTTATTTATCTATAAAAACCTTCTTGTTATCAAAGCTAAATAAAATTGCTAGCATCTTTTGCGTATACTCTGCCGCTGTATATATTACCATTAAAGGTCTCACGTTTCGTTCTTCTGTCTAATATACATAGGTTCGAATCTCCGAATGAAAGATTTTAAATTTTTACTCGATCAAATCAGGTTTAAGATTTTTGTTTTTAAGCTGTCCAACTTAGCTATCCATTCAATATTGGATAGTAAATGGATATGTAGCTATTTTTAGTTCTAATGAAAAAAACTAGCTAAATTCTTACTTACTACTTTGTATTTGGAAAACCTGGTGATTAATGCCTTTTATTATTATTATTATTGTTCTTGTTTTTCTAAGATGCTACTGGAGAGGCCTGTAGATTATTTAAAAAGCGGGTTTATTATTTTTACATTACCATTATTTTGTACCATCCGTTAAATATCATTTTCTTTTTTTCAAATGCAGATTTCAAAGACTAAATATTTTGCTCCATTTTTTAAATATGTTCCTTTCTCATGCCTATTTAGCAATTTATTTATTTCGTTCATTTAATATCTTTTCATTATATTTTTAATAATTATTTATATATCTTTATTAATAATTTAATTTGATCTTAAATAACAATTGACGCAATTTTTTTTGTTTCTTTTCGTTTTTCAACTATTTTTCTTTCACTTTCTACTTTTTATCATTTTTAATCTTATTTCTTCAAATATTCTTTTTTTAGATTTTTCTGCACATTTTTATCTTATAGATTTCAAATCTCCCCCCTCTCTCTCCTCCTCCTTTCTCCTCTCTCTCTCTCTTCCTCTCTCTCTCCTCTCTCTCCTCCTCCCCTCTCTCTCCCTCCCTCTCTCTTCCCCCTCGCTCTTCTCTCTCTTTTTTTTTGTTAAAATTCTCTTTCTAATAAACAAGTTTTTTAAAAAAATTCAACTATTTAATATTAATAAAAAAAAAAAATGTTTTAAGACTTATATATCGTGTATAAACCATTTCTCATTTCCCTAGCCAAAAAAATAGATAACTCGAACTTGCATAATATATTTTTAATATAAAAAAAGTTGAGTTATTTTAGAATATTTATTACATCTTTGAAATTTTTAAAATTTGTATAAATCACAAATTTGAAGATATTCTGTTTATCACATATTTGCGCAATGATAAAATGATGATCTCATGATGTAAAGTTTTTTAAAACGAAGATCAACTAATGATCAATGGCACATGACTCCTCACGCAGCAACTAATCATACAATTCTTTTTTTATTAAATGAATTTAACAAACAATTGCCATTAGAGGTTTTTTTTTAAAAAAACAAAAACAAAACAATATACCATTTAAATACAAGTACATTGTATATACTGAACTTTTGATGTAATTAGAGGGGATTTGAACCCTGACTTTCAATCTCCTTTCAGCTATCCAGTCTATCTCATACTGAAAAAGGTAAATGTTTTCAAGTATATGTATTTCATGTTGAACCATCACTCATCACTTGATCCAGATCATCATCCCCACACACACATATATATAATCAGTGCTTGTTTTACATTAAGATATCAAATCTTCAAACTCTAATGGACAGTCTTTAATTTATTCCACCCTACAACTCTTCAGCCATTTATATTATTGAAAAACTGATAATGGGTGAACAACAATATTGGCATTAACAAGTACTTTGAGCATTCCATCGTAAGATTTTTAATAATATGGATGGCTGAAGAGTTGGAGGGTGAAGAAAATTGAAGCCTGTCCATTAAAGCTTGAAGATTTGCTATTTTAATATAAACTGAGCACTGATTATATATGTGCATGGGAGATAATAATCTGGACCAAATGAGTGTGGGTTCAGCACAAAGTACATATATTGAGATCTTTTTCACATGTGTGGTCATGTGTGTCAGTTGTATGAGATAGAATGGATGAAGGGAGTTTGAAAGTCTCTGTTCAAATTCCCTATAATATACCATTTAATTAATTGACTTTGACTTTTTAAAGATGATTTTCCAAATAAAATAAGTTAAGAAATGTGGACCAGAAAACCAATATTTTTTTACAAATCGTTGATGCCTGAATCATGATTTGTTCTATCATTATTTTCAACATATAGTTTAATTGGGTCTGTGGAACACACGGATATGGTTTTATTTTAATTCATACCAATTAGTTAAATTATCGATTACCTTGCAAAAGTTACTGCGGTGATAAAATGTCAAATTTGAAAGCTGAAGTCTACATATTATGGCTCAAACTGTCACTTCCGTTGCTCGAATGGATACTTACGTATTAGACAAGCAGTGAAATTTTAGTCTTCGTTACTTAGGATTATTTATTATTGCTAAATATTTGACAATACATTTTTTTAATTAAGTAAATTTAATTTTCAAAGATTTAAAGGATCATTTTTAATAAAATTGTAAATAATTTCACTTTCTGTATTAATGTCAATTTACGTGGCGAAAGACGGCCATCTTTAAAGCATGGGTAAGTCAGTGGTAACTAGAAGTTCATAAAAAATGTATAAGAGATATAAAAATACTCTAGCAATATTCAAAACCATTAATTCGGAAGTGAAATTTTAGTCTTCATTAAAATCATCATGATTATCTGTAATTGCTGAATATTTGATAGTATTTAATGAAGTAAGTAAATTTAACTTCCAAAGATAAGTTTTGAAGGTACTTTGAAAGTTAATTTTACTTACTTGATTAAATATTATCAAATATTTAGCAATCATAGTTAATCATAATGGTTTTAATGGGTATTAAATTATTTGAAACACTAATTAAAAACAAAATTGAATTACACTTTATACCTTTGTTATCACAGTCACATTTGCTAAAAAGACTCATCAATGGGTCAAGCAGCTTTTGTATTCAAAACTGTAATTGGTACTATGCAAAATGCAAAAAAATACAGTCTTATCACAGTATACTGGATATAAGGACTGCATTTGATTTGGTACCAATTGATGTACTCATAAAAACATTAGAAAAAACAACAATACTGAAATCGATATTATATTTACTCACAAATTTGCTAATAAATAGAAAAATATATGGAAATCTAAATGGGAAAATGTTTCTCTCTTTTAATTCACATCAATCAATCCCATAAGGGTATCTGCTTAGTTCATTTCTATTCACGATGTACATAAATCCACTACTTAATAATATTAAAAAACAGCTCCCAGGGATCTATATACCCACATTTGGCAATAATGTAGCCTATATAGCCAACATGGATGATATAGCAGTTTTTCTAACAACTAAAAAACAAATACAAACATTAACTGATATATTACATGAATAAACTTGCACCTATAAACTAGAATTTAACCTTGATAAAACACGTGCATGGTGTATATATACAGGCAAAACACATACAAATATATTTCAGGATAAACCAATAGCCTATTTAGGTTTCCCCTTTCACTTGAGTTACATGACTATGTGAAGGTAAATACAAAACAAACTAATTCAAACAGCAGAATGGACTATATCCTCTCTCAAAAGCATATCTTTCTCTTTTTTCAAAATATCACTTATAAACATGCTGATTATTATAAAAATTACTTATTATATGCTAATTATAGTCTTCACAAAATCCTTTACATCAAAGATTTATTCACTGTGGAGAAAACTTTTATGTGGAAGAAAAATAGTGGCCATCTCACTCAGGCAAATGCAGTATCATAGTAACATAAATGGATTAGGTCTACATTCTATTCGTGTATTTACAACGCAAAAATCTATTAATCTTTCATCATCTGTGACAAGAATATACCTCATTTAGAAGCCACTCTTAAAATAATATCTACAGACAAACCTCCTCCATACACAAAATATCTGCATGCAATCATAGAACCTATAAAATCAATATCTAACTCTAGCATACCTTGCCCACAAGATAAATGGTGCTACTGGAAAACATATGAACATCTACACAAAAACACATTATAACTTAGACTTACCATTTCTAGGCATTAATAATAAGCAGCTAATACATAAATTTAAGTATTGGACACTTGAGCCCAATTTTTTTGATTTTCTAATTAAAATGAACATGTGGTCATTACCAACATTATATTTCATGAAATATAAGAGAAACATACTTAACAATGACACTATATGTGAGTTGTGCCACAGATCAGAAGAGAAACAAAAACATATTCTTTGAGTGTAGTAGCCTACAATGCCCTCGCTCTTATATTGCATAAATTTATCAGGAAAAGAATGTCAGTACAAGTTCAATTATAGAGTTTTTTCCAAATGCCTGCTTCACAGAAATAAGAAGTACAACATTTATACTATATGCAATATGGTGCACAAGGTGCACTTATCTTTACAATAGTAATGCAAGAAATATTAACACACTTAAAAACTAATTAGAGACAATAAAACAAAGAGATACAAAAATCACCTCATCAGACATTTTTGCAGACACTTGGGCACTTGTCCATCAGTGCTCTAACCTCTAGTGAGATATATTTCCTGTTTCCTAATTTATTGTAAATGGTGTTCGAGAGGTCAGCGACGGCTGCTTTATAAGCAGTTGTCCCAGGTTAGCGGGTTCACTTCCCGGCTGATGCTATGACACATGGGGGAAAAAATAATAGTTTAATTTACTGAATGCTATTGAAAGTATATACTGTGGTATTACCTTTGATTGGTTTTGTATTACCTTTTTTCTTTTAAACTGAAATATCTGCAGATATATTTTTCCTTGAATAAAGTTCCTTCTAAAACTAAAATTTCACAGCCGAACTAATACGTAAATATCTCAAAAGTCTTATGACTTCCCAAGCGAAAAACTATTCGATTGTTTATTTATTTATATTGTATAAATTTAATATCTTTAGAGTATTTTTATATCCACTATACATTCTTTATGAACTTCTAGTGACCACTGATCTACCTAGATAATCATCTTTTGCCAGTAAATAAATTGACATTAATACAAAAAGTGGAGTTGTTATTTACAACTTTGTTAAAAATGATTCTCTCAATCTTTGAAAGTTAAATTTACTCAATTAATTAAATAAAACGTACTATCAAATATTTAGCAATCATAAATAATCTTAAGTAATGAAGACTAAAATTTTAACATTGGATTAATATTAAATACCTAAATTTCTGATAGACTTAATTAAATTCTTAGCTGTCCATCTATATGTGAATGTTTTCACAATTAAGTGCAACATGTTTAATAAATGGGTTTATCTGATTGGCTGTCAGTTATGTATTGAAACAAGCGCTAGAGATTTGCAGTATCTCGATTTATTTCAGTTTTCAACTATCGGCTTCGCAAATTAAAATATTATTTACATACTTTACTGCTTGTTATGGATTCTAAAAAACTACTTTGTAGTAAATCATAGGATTTCACATTGTATGTTTATGATTTAGACTCAGTGAGTTAATTGTGAAGATATTTAAAGCTTCATACTTTCAAACCTAAATGCTTAAGACTGGCTTAGATATATAGAAAGAAGAGTTGAGAAAAGGGTGGCTGCCCTTTTCTCATAAAATCTTTGTTGTGTGTTTAGGTTTGATGTCATTTAAGACTGCTATTCTTGCCATCTTATTGGCTGTCAGTTATGTATTGAAACAAGTGCTAGAGATTTGCAGTATCTTGATTTATTTCAATATTCTCTTAGGTAAGAATCTGCTTGTTTCTAAAGACATGATAATTAAAAAATAGATTTATTGAAATTAAAGACTTTAGTATTGGATATTAATAATTTTTATTAGTCATATATTAGTTTAGAGATTATCCATTTAATGAATAGTATTTGTGTAAGTATAATTTTCAATGCACCACTCTCATGAAAGGTAGGGACTGGTTTCTATCCATTATTAACACCTTGTGGGGGGGGGGCTGTAATCATAAACATATGGCCAAAGACATGTGAAAAAGATGTACGACCTCCAAGATGCACATTTCATGCCAAACAATGGTAAAGATAAGTCCAAGTAAATGTGATCTGGGTCAACTGATGAGTGCTGTTTCAGCATGAAATGTGCATCTTGGGTATTATATATCTTTTTCACGTGACTTTGGTTATATGTTTATGATTACAACCCCCCCCCCAAGGTATTAAAAGCAGATAGAAAACAGTCCCTACCTTACATAAGATTGGTGTAGTGAGAATTAAATTATTCATTAAAATTTAGTACTGTGTCTTTACATTTAAGATTTGTTTTTTTATTGAAAAAAAAAAGATCGGCAATTATGTTATCATTGTCAGTAATAGTTTTGTTTAATTACTACAGTCATTCAAATTCCAAAAGAAGTAAAAAATTAAAATATATGTACATAGATTTATATATATTTGCAAAGAAACCCACTCATATATCATATGACCTAATTTAACAAGCTTGTATTATAAATGTTATCTAATGAACTTGCCAATAGCTCTTAACACACTTTTCAGAATATCCCTAACCCCAGACCGGTTTCTGTTTCTGGCTTCCTCGGTGAGGTGCTCGTACATTCAAGCATTAGATTTAAAATGCTGGGTCCAGCCCAGCTCTTTATCTAATGGTTAACTGTTAAGTAGAAAATCTGAAATTTTCAGACATCCATATGTCTTCAAATCCAGCTATCTAACTTAAATAGTCATATGGGACTGAACTAAGTTCAGATACACCATATATTAATAGCTTTAGCAATATAAAATCACCAAAGCCTTAATAGCAAAAAATAAAATTGCAAAGAAATCCAATTCATATATCACATGATCTAATTTAATGAGCTTGTATTACAAATGTTATCTAATGAGCTTGCCAATAGCTCGTAACAAAGCTTTTCAGAATATTCCTAACTCCAAACCAGTTTCTGCTTCTGGTATTTTAAATCTAATACTTAAATATCCTAGCACCTCACTGAGGGAGTACAGAAGCAGAAACTGGCCTGGGGTTAAGGCTTAGGGGATATTCTGAAAAGCTTGTTAAGAACTATTGGAAAGTTCATTAGATAATGCTGCCCATTAATTTTTATATATTTAGTTAATCATAAAATGTATTTGAACTTATGAATATAAAACAATAAAAAAAATTATTTATTTACTAAAAAATTGCTCTTTATTTTAAATAAAGTCCAACTTTCTTAGCTATATGTTCTCAATGAAAGCAACATTATAGCTAGTTAAAATATCTTTGAATTTATCTTTATAATGTAAATTGGATCTACTTGTTTTCAAAAATCATGTTCAAACCCATTAAAAATTTTTTATGAAAGTAATGCTCTTAATAAAAAGAAGCAATTCTATAATAATAGTATCACATTCATGGAAGAATTTCACATGATCACCATCTCTTATGCTAGCACATAACTGTTATTAATCAGGCAAAACTCTCCATACAGTAGTGCCACCCTGTGCCAACCAGAGCAATTAAGGGATGCCAGAAGGCTTGTGCATATGACTATATAAGCTATTAAGCTTAGATTGAAAATATTATTGTGCTTTCAATTTCATTCTCATAGTTTTGTAGTTAAGTAGAGATAAAAGGTGGCTGCTGGAGGGTTGCATTAGATCCTAAGATCGTGATGCAGTGCTCTCAGGTCCAAGGCTTCTCACTGATGAAGGCCACAAGCCAGAAACTAGTCTGGGGATATTGGATGAGTAGGCACTAGATAGAGATTTTATGCACAAGCCTTCTGGCATCCATTGATTAATCTGGTTGGCACAGGGTGGCACTACTGTCATGGAAGAACTTACTGATGGGTTTTATGCACTTATATTTTTAGAATCTCATAAAACATCAGTAAATAAAATTTAACGATTAAATAATTTAATTTCTGTCTCACGTAAATTTTCATGTGGTGGTAAATAAAAAACACTTTAGTGATTTTTATTATATAGTTATAAGTTTAAGAGTTTAAATATTAGGTAGATATACTTTTGATCACATTATTACATTAGATGATATAAATCTCTTGGAATAAAATTTGAAATAATTTCAGCATTGTCCACATACAGTCTCACTGTCTTATTATTCTAAGTTATAAGAATTTGTACTCTTCTCTTTTCAAACATTTAAATCAGCTAACATGGCATCAGATAGCTATAAGATAACTACAATTTTCACAGCACATAAATTAATATAAAGAATCAATTTATCATCATCATCATTTTCAAACATTATTCATTTACTGCAGGATGAGGGTCTCTCCAAGTTCAATTATTTTTTTGTGATCTCTAGTCTCTCACCTCTCTTCTCCACATCATCCCAGCACACTCCATTATTTCATCCATTCATCTTCCACATGGTCTCTTTCTAGATCTTTTAGAAACTAGTTTAATATTTCAACTATTCATCTATCATCTCTTCTAGCAATATGTTCAGCACAAGTCTACTTCAGTCTCTTAATTCTTTCGATAATGTCATTTCATTTTCTATCTCTTCTTGCTACTCCTAACATGTATTTCTCCATGTTTCATTAAGTATTGCTCTTCTGTTAAATGTCTAAATCTCAGATCCATAAGTAAGAACTGCTTGAACACATTTATTTAAAAACTTCCTTTTGAAACACATAGGCATATTTCCTTTTAATATTAAGTTACTTTTCACTCCAACCAAGTTTAATTCTATGATTAATTTTATCTATTAAATTTCCATCTGTAGTAATAATCTGACCAACATATTTATAATATATTAATTTCTTCTTACTCATCATTACCAATCTTTATATATATTTTGAAGGATACTTGACATATAAAAATAAAAAATTCCAATTCTAGGTTAAACATTTATTTTCATTAATTTAAAAAATAAAACAAAACATATAGCAATTTCTAATGTCAAATTATTATTTTTTTAATAGTCATTTAAAAAAAAGAAGAAAACCACATGGGCAATTTCTCTATCCATAATTTTAGTTTTATAAAAAAAAATGTAACTTCTCTTAAACTTCAGATATATTTGAACTGACTGTATAGTCAAGTAACATAAAAAAAAAAATCATAATTCTATGAAATGTTTATTTTCAATAATAAATGAAACATAAAATGAGCATTCTGTTATTCTTTTAGTTGTCAAAAAAAGAAAAAAAAGTGTGTGGCCACTTTTCTATCTGTAGTAATATTTTTGTAAAAAGGAGTGTTGGTGGTCGAGTGGTCAGCACAGTTGCCTTACAAGCAGTTGTCCCGGGTTTGCGGGTTTGCTTCCCGGCCGATGCTTTGACACAGGAAAAAAAAACTATAAAAAATTTCAAACTGGCTATGTAGTCCAAAACTAATGAAACCATAATTCATTTTCAATAACAAATGAAAGATAGAATATAGCAGTAACCTCCAATGTCAAAGTGCTAAATTTTTGTATCAATCAAGATTAAAAGAAAAGCAGCTAAAAAAATATTAAATACATTTTCTTCAATATTACTTGTTATGAATTACTATAATTTAGTGCGGGTTTAGTGCATTGTTAAAATGGTTGGCCCTGGAACTCAAGTTTATTGAATTGTAACTCAACTATGTCATTGCTGATGTTCACAATTCGAACAATAAGCATTAGTAATATATAAGGGATTCGAAGTCGGACTTTCACATTACCCTCAGCTCTCCATACCATCTCATATTGCTGACCCACCTGATCATACACATGTTGAAAAGATAAATAATCACCAATATATGTATTTCATGCTAAACTAGCAATCATCAGTTGGTCTAATAAGCTATTTGATTATTTTTATTATGTATATATTATTAGCTAGCATCACAAAAATGTATTTACTTATATTCACTGCGTTTAAAACAGGCAAAACTCACTATACATATTGCCACACACAGCAAGCTAGAGCAATCAATGGATGGCAGAAGGCTTGTGCATAAAATTCCCATCTAGTGCCTACTCATCCAATATTCCCAGACTAGTTTCTGGCTTGTGGTCTTCATGAGTGAGGAGCCTTGGATCTGAGAGCACTGAACCAAGGCTCCTCACTGATAAAGGCCATAAGCCAGAAACTAGTCTGGGGATATTGGATGAGTAGGCAGTAAATGGGGACCTTAGGTTCAGTGCTCTCAGATCCAAGGCTCCTCACTGATGAAGGCCACAAGTCAGAAACTAGTCTGGGGATATTGGATGAGGAGGCACTAGATGGGGATTTTATGCTCAAGCCTTCTGGCATCCATTGATTACTCTAGCTTGCTGTGTGTGGCAATGTGTATAGTGAGTTTTGCCTGTTTTAACAACAGTTATACACAACCATAAGAGGTGCTCGTCATGTGATGATTATTGGCTTAAATTCGCTGCGTTTGTTGTTATTTCGTAAATTTTTGCATTATTCAGTTATTTAAATATGTTATTTATAATGTTTAGAAGAGTAACTGTAAGCCTGCACTTATCAAAGTCTAACAGAATGCCTGATATTTTGACTTGTAAGATTTACAGCCTGCAATACATTAGAATATTATAAGTTTAAACATTAAATTGTATGAAAAAAAAGTTTTCACGAAGTTTTATTAAATCAAAAAAAAAAAGCTACTTAAGAGAAAATTATTTTTAAAATGAAAATTCATTTTTTTAATACATCAAATCTAAAAAAACTCTCTATACGTATTGCCACTCAATACAAGCCAGAGTAATCAATGGATGCCAGAAGGCTTGTGGATAAAATCCCCATCTAGTGCCTACTCATCCAATATCCCCAGACTAGTTTCTGGCATCTATTGATTACTCTGGCTTACATTGAGTGGCAATACCTATAGAGAGTTTTGCCTGTTTTAATAACAGTTATAAGCAAGCATAGGAAAGGATGGTCATGTGATGTTTATTGTTACATCAAATCTGTGTATTTCATCTTTTTCAAAACTATGACTGATCGGAGTCTTTAAAATACAACGCATTTTGAAAGAAATGAGCTGCAGGAAAAAAAAATTTAAATGAAAAGAAAAATGTTTCCAATTATTTGCAAAACGTAAAAAAAATTTTGACAATACTTGCAAGTTATATGTCATCTAAGAAACTGTTAAGTATTTCGAAAATAATTTGATGTGAAAACTTTCAAGGAGTGCATGGAGTTGCTATAATTTTCTATTCGGAGAAAAAGAAAACTTTTGAAGTCATCAGCCTGTTATCTGAAAGCACTAACATATCGGATAAAGTTCGGATATCAATTTTTGTTTATGGAATCAATAGTGTTTTTTTTTTCTCATCTTTTTGAAAAAACGCTTTGGCTTTGAAGTATAAAAATAAACCACATGCAATATCTTCAAAGAACTAAATATTCTACGAAGAAATGTAATCCAATTCCTACCGCCTTTAATAAGCTCAAAAAATATAACAAAAAAAGCTCCATTGGAGGGAAAGAAAATAAACCTAATTTCTAAAATTATCTTAATTTAGCTGTGGGGGGGGGGTGCTTTACATTTTAACAGTTTATACATTAGAAAAAATTGCGTGCAAATCTCCTAACTGTGCAAAAGGATAAATAATAATAATAATTGTAGGAAGTATTAATTTAATAAAAACAAGGAGGTTGAACAATTATCAGTTTAAATTACGCCCTGAAGAACTTTGAACAATGGCGCATCGAAAAGTTTGTTAGCTAAGAAAAACGAAATTGTTTGATGGTTTTTTATAATTTTAAAATGAAATCTGTTCTTCGTGCAGATAAAAGATAAATTTGTTTAAAAATTTGAAAATACCAAATTAGCTCATGATTTTGAAATTCATAAAACATTGATTTAAAACAGCTTCCTGTGTAATTTAATTCAGGAACTCTTGAGATAAAAAATTTTGAAAGAATTGTATCCCCATCATTATCAATTGGATGAAATAGCTGTACTCAATTCATGACTTTGATGGTTGAACATCGCAAAAAATCTCTTAACAACAGATACCATGATTTATTAACGCGGAATTTAGTGTTAGATATAAAAAAAATTTAAATCCATTTACTTAGATGTTTTACAATATCCAAAATCTGCATGAAAGTTAGGAGAACCGGAAGGCAATGATCTTATTATTAGAGTGTTCCACAAATGAAAACATATAATCACATGACAATCTTTTCATCAAAATAAATATGAGAGAGAAAGCATTTGGAAAGCACTTTGATTTGTTACAACTTCTATCCAATAAACCACAAAAATTGAGTAAAATATTCTCAAAGTCCAATTTACTTTATGGCAAATAAAAATTACATTTTAAAAGTAATATTGATTTTATATATTATATAATTACTATTAAAAACTGGGAAAACATTCTATCAAGCGTTGTTAGCCGAGATGTCAGTGCAGCTGCCTTGCAAGCAAGCAGTTGGTTGCAGACGTTTGTTGCGGGTTCGCCGCCCGGCCGATGCTATGACATATGGAAAAAAAAACATTCTATTAAACACTTTAAGAGTCAAATTTAATCATTATTTGAGTCAATTATTATTTAACAAATTTAACAAAACAATGAAGCTATTTTTGTGAAAATGTAAATCATATTGATAGCATTCATAATAATCTATTCCCATATTACATTTCTTATACCTGAAACACAGGCTTAATATATACCATGTGTCTATATATGTAATATAGGGTATATGAGCACAGACTTTCACATAACCCACCACTCTCCACTCTATTTAATAACACTGAAACACTCAAGCACATATATGCTGAAAAGATAAATAATCACCAATATACGTATTTCATGCTAAACCAGCAATCATCAGTTGGTCCAGATTATCATCTCCCACACATATATACTATAAGTGCTCAGATATATATTAAGGTAGACAACTTCATACTTTAATGGACATTATAGAGATGTCTGCCCATCCTTGCATATGTATTTAATGGATTATGTCCTGTACATGTGGGGTTCAGATTGACATTGGGTCAACATGGGTGTGACAAGAATCTTGGCCTTAGGGTGGCCTTCGAGCATTCCATCATCAGATTTTCAATTGGATGGACGGTTGAAGAGTTGGAGTGAGTAGTAGATTGGAGCCAGTCCATTAAAGTATGAAGATTGTCTATCTTAATATATATCTGAGCACTTATAGTATATATGTGTGGGAGATGATAATCTGGACCAACTGATGATTGCTGGTTTAGCATGAAATACGTATATTGGTGATTATTTATCTTTTCAGCATATATGTGCTTGAGTGTTTCAGTGTTATTAGATAGAGTGGAGAGTGGTGGGTTATGTGAAAGTCTGTGCTCATATACCCTATATTAAATATTAGAGTTAAAAAATGTGATTTATTTTTTTAAAAAAAAGATGAATTTTATGAAAAGTTGTATTTAAAAAAATTGTTTATGAAGTATTACTATTGAGATTTAAAATGCTAAATACAGAATTTTTTGGCATATTTAAAAAAAAAAAAACTGATTCACTCATCATCGGTCACTTATATGCAAGTATAGCCATTATAACTCTGGGGGGGGGGTACAAACAAAGGATAAAATTTTAAAGTGAATTTTGATGATGATTATACAAATTAATCCATGAAATTCAAATGCATTGCTATGCTTAATGCATAATATTTCTATAGGGTAATTTTCATTACACATGCAAGGTTGGGACTGGTTTCTATACAGTTTTAACATCTAGTGGAAAACGTAATCATAAACATATTTCTAAAGATTGTTACATTTTTATTTACCATTGTCAAATTCACTGCACTCACAACTTTCACACCATCCACCTCAGGTAAATACAATAATGATTATTACTAATCATTTTCTAAGCTAGAGATTATCTCTAACACAGATATAAACTTTAAACCTCAGTTGAAGATTACTATATCTGATTTTTTTAATTTTAAACATACACACACATGGAGTTATTCATCTTTCTCTTTTCCATGTATAATATTTTCAATAGATATATTGAACAACCTTCATAATTCTCCATTCTTTTTAAATTCATATAAATAAAGATACAATAAAAGATAAATGACCCCCAAGATGTAGTTGGCCCAGATCATTATCTCCCATATTTATCTTTATTATACGAAGAGTATTTATCTATAGTAAATTGTTACATTTTTATTTACTATTGTCAAACTCACATGGTGTCAAGGTTGCGAGTGGAGTGAGTTTGACAATGGTAAATAAAAATGTAACAATTTACTATAGATAAATATTCTTCATATAATAGAGATGGATATGGGATATAGTGACCTAGGCCAACTGATGAGTGCTGGTTTAGCACGAAATGCATCTTGGGGGCATTTATCTTTTATTGTATCTTTATATAAATTTTTAAAAAATGGGGAAGTATATACAGTGTTTAATATATCTATAAATATATTACTCATGGAAAAGAGAAAGGTGAATAACTCCATGTGTGTGTATTGTTTAAAATTAAAAAATCAGATATAGTAATCTTTAACTGAGGTTTAAAGTTTGTATCTATGTTAGAGATAATCTCTAGCTTAGAAAATGATTAATAATATTTATTATTGTATTTATCTGAGTTGGATGGTGTCAAAGTTATGAGTGGAGTGAGTCTGACAATGGTAAATAAAAATGTAACAATTTACTAGAGATAAATACTCTTCATACAATAGAGATATAATATTTTAATATACCCTTCACCTGTCACTGACCCAGATATTTATTTCCTAATCACTAAAATATTTGACAAAAGTATCTGGATTTAAATGACGATATATTATCCTTAATGATATTGTTTGTCTATCTTGTTAACATTCAATTAAATAAGGGGGGAAAAGCTTTTATTTAAGATATTTTGAATTCTAAATAGCATTGCTTTTTTATTTATGAAATAATAAACAAATTAGTGGGCCAACTGAAGCACGAAATACATCTTGGGGGTCATTTGTGTTTTATTGTATCTTTATATGAATTTAAAAAGAATTCGGAAGTATGAAGATTGTTTAATATATCTATAATTACTAAAGATGTGAAAAAAATGAATGATTCCCAAGATGCATATTTTGGGCTGAATCAGCATTCATCAGTTGGCATATTGGGGTCTGGGCCAACTGATGAGTGTTGGTTCAGCATGAAATATGCATCAGGGGGAATCATACATTTTTTTATATATTTGATCATATGATCTGGGCCAACTGATATCTGCTGGTTTAACACAAAATTTGCATCTTGGGGAATATACATCTTTTCCACATTGTCTTGCTCATATGTTTATGATTATATCCTTCCACAGTATTAAAAGTGGATAAAAGCCAATCCCTATCTCGTGTGAGAGTGTTATTGTGAAAATTACATGATAGAAATGTTATTTTAATCTTTAGTCTAATAAATGACTAATAAAAATTATTAACATACTTCCATCAAGTGTTTTGTGTCAAAGTTGTGAAGGCAATAAGTTTGACACTTATCAATAAAACTGTAATAATTGACTATCTATATATACTAAATGATAAAGATGTGTCTCTTTCTGGGTCTTTTACAATAAGAAAGAGACCACATGTGAGATGGATGGATGAAATAAGAAAGTGTGCAGGGATGGTGTGGAGAAGAGAAGCTAAGGATTGGAGAAGATGGATTAAACTTGGAGAAACCTTCATCCTGCAGTGGATTGATAATGGTTGATGATGATGATGATGAAAGACATGGGTAAGAAATCGTGATCTGGGTCAACTGATGACTGCTGGTTTAGCATGAAATGTGCAACTGGGGGGGGGGGCATATATCTTTTTCACACACTCTGGTCATAGTTTATGATTACATCATTTCCACAAGGTGTTAAAAGTGGATAATGCCTATTTTGCATGAGAGTGGTGTTGTGAAAATTTACACTTCAAAAATATCATTGGTGGTCGAGAGGTCAGCGACAGTTGCTTTGCAAGCAGTTGTCCTGGGTTAGCGGGTTCGCTTCCTGGCTGATGCTATGACACATGAGAAAAATATTATTCATTATGTGGATAATCTCTAGTCTAATGAATCTCTAATAAAAATTATTAACACTACCATGCTACCTTTTAACTTCTATAGCAACTTTTACTTCCTCAAAGATTTAAAAATCTTGCCTATCTGTAACTCTCCCATGATATTTAGCTCTCAACTAAAATTGAACTTTTATAGAATATTTTAGAAATAATTTTTATAGTGTAAACATCCACTTCTCCTTATAAAAGCATAACTGGAAACTATAACTCATATATTACTATAATATTTTTAAACCCACTAATTTGTTTATTATTTCATAAATAAAAAAGCAATGCTATTTAGAATTCAAAATATCTTAAATAAAAGCTTTTTTCCTCTTATTAATTGAATGTTAGCAAGATAGACAAACAATATCATTAAGGATAATATATCATGTCATTTAAATCCAGATACTTTTGTCAAATATTTTAGTGATTAGAAAATAAATATCTGGGTCAGTGACAGGTGAAGGGTGTGTTAAAATATTAAATCTTAAGAGATACACCTTATCCTTTATGCTTAAAACAACTCATGACATTTAAATAAAGATATCAATACATTAAAAATTGAGATCCATCGTCTGATTATAAAAAGCCTGACACTGTTGGAAAGATTATTCCACCACTTTATAAATTTGTTTTATCTTTTTATAGCATGTGAAGTAATTATTATCTCAGGGTAGACATGCCATAAGTTTTTAAGATAATTACCGCTTCAGATCTTTGCTGCAGAATGATAAAAATTTTGACGTTCAATTTGTGCTCATAAATTTTAACTTTTTATCTGTGAAACAAAATAAAGTGCTGGCTGTAATTCTTATATAAATATTATTGTATGAAGGTATACGTTTTTAATGTATTTGTTGCAAAAAAAAAATAATGTTTTTGCCAAGCGTTGGTGGCCGAGTGGTTAGCACAGCTGCCTTACAAGCAGTTGTCCCGGGTTCGCTTCCCGGCCGACGCTTTGACATAAGAAAAAAAAATATTTTGTATAGCTTAAAAAATACCAAGTAAAGAGCAAAGAACCTCATTGTATAATTCTTAGTGTTCATAATCCTGAGTTTAAATTATTTTAGTATATAATTAATTTATAGTCAATCCATATAGTTATCCGGCTAAAAAAGTATTAAATAAGTATTTTTTTTTTTTTAAGTAGTAATTCCATGTCCAATACAAATTGCCAACTAGCTAAAATATTTTTTTTTACCACAATCATCATCAGTTTGTTAATAATTTTTATTAGTCATTTAATAGACTAAAGATTATTCACATAGCGAATAATATTTCTGTAGTATAATTTCCACTATACCACTCACATGCGAGGTAGAGACTGGTTTGTATTCACTTTTAACATGTGGAGATGTGTAATCATAAACATATAAGCAAAGACATGTGAAAAAGATGCAAGATCCCCAAGAGGCATATTTCATGCTGAACCAGCACTCATCAGTTGGCCTCGATCGCATTCTTTTACACATATCTTTATTTATTGTTTAATATATATGTAAATAGGGAATTGCTACAGTTTAATTGGGTATATAAGCACACACACACCACTCTCCATTCTATCTCATAACACTGATACACTTGAACGCATATATGTCAAAAAGATAAATAATCACAAATATATGTATTGCATGCTAAACCAGCAATCATCAGTTGGTCCAGATTATCATATGTGTAGAGATGATAATCTGGACCAACTGATGATTGCTGGTTTAGCAAGAAATACGTATATTGGTGATCATTTATCTTTTCGACATGTATGTGTTCAAGTGTATCAGTGTTATGAGATAGAGTGGAGGGTCGTGTGAAAGTCTGTGCTCATACACCCTATATATTACATATATTGATACAGGTAT
Organism: Epiperipatus broadwayi; assembly: GCA_028023455.1. NCBI lineage: Eukaryota > Metazoa > Onychophora > Udeonychophora > Euonychophora > Peripatidae > Epiperipatus > Epiperipatus broadwayi. Next base: position 190,107 of record JAQFVV010006810.1, on the reverse strand, counting down.
ATAATAAACCTGTATTTCAGTTATTACAGTTTCATTCATAACAGTCAAACTTATTGTCTTCACAATTTTAACACAAACCACCTGGTGGAAGTTTTTTAATTATTTTTTTTGTTGTTCATAGATAAATATTCTTTATTAGTCATTTGGTAGACAAGTGATTATCCACATAATAAATAATATTTCCATAGTGTAATTTTCACTACACTGCTCTAATGCAATATGGTGCATTTTGGGATTCATACATCTTTTTCACATCTTCGGTCATATGTTTATGATTACACTCCTCTACAAGGTATTAAAAGTGGATAAAAACCAGTCCCCATTTTTTATCAGAGTGGTATAGTGAAAATTATACTACAAAAATATCATCTGTTTGTTATCCTGTTAAATAATTTATCTTGACATCCATTTTTTAGCTAATATCAAGTAGTAATGTTATCATAATTTGTTAAAAGCTTTTTGCTTACCAAATGAGACATTTTTTCTAGAAAAGTATTTATAAATAGGTAAAAACAACAACAACATATAACTGCTCTTTTCAGATCAAAAGCATCTTCAGTAGTCAAGTGTTGGTAGTCGAGAGGTCAGCACAGCTGCCTTATAAGCAGTTGTCCCAGGTTAGCGGGTTTGCTTCTGGCCGATGCTATGCTATGACACATGAAAAAAAAGTATCTTCAGTATCTCTATGATAAAATAGTGATGAGGATGATAAAATTCAGGAGTTTTAAACAATTGCCAATTGATCATGATATATGGGTTGTCTTTTTATTATCTACTTAAAAAGCATATTTTCTTATTCATCTCTTTTGCTTTTTTTGCATATCTTCAAACTTCTTTATTTTTCTTACAGTTTCGACTGTCCAGCAGTCTTCATCAGAGCTTTTTCAAACTTCCTCTGCTTTTTAAAATAACTGAGAGGAAGTTTGAAAAAGCTCTGATGATGACTGCTGGACAGTCGAAACTGTAAGGAAAATAAAGAAGTTTTTTTTTAAAAAATTTGTAGTTTAAAAGTACCCAAATATATACTTTGCTTCATGTTTCTCTGCAGAGTGAAATGTATCCTTTTATTACCCTCCCCCATCAGATTATACATTTACATTTTTGACATGCATTATTAACTGTCAAATATTACAAATGATAATTATTCTAAAAATATTTATTTCTTCCTTATCTTACTTGTAATAAATAAATAAGCATTTTAAAACATTTTATCAGAAAGCATTAATTAACGCATAAATTCAATTTTCTATGTAAAGAACTTCTAAATTGTTGAGCATGCTTTCAACCTATAAGATCATATTCAGAGCATTCTTGTTCAGTAGCAGGAAATGCTGTATTTGAAAATCAATATGTAAATGACACCCACACTATCAATGTAAAATATTCCAGTGATGCATTATTGATGAAATGAAGTATTTAAATTTACTGTAATAAATAGTCCATTATTTACATAGTACAGACTGCATATGTAATATTATAAAAAAGGAACAAACCACTAGTCATACACTTTTATGAATTTATTTGCACTCACCCATGAGCATTAGTTTGAAATGCGTAAGTGTATGTTTATAGCTTATCTATGTATAAACCAACCTTTGCTCACCATGCTTAAATCAGGGCTTCAATCTATTGTTTGTCTGAGTTATACATTAATTGAATTGTACAAACCTATTTATTGCAGTAAATTCTAAACATACTATGTATTTCTAATCACAGGTTGTTAAAAATGAGATTATATTTCTCTCTCTCCTGCTATAGAATGAATAGGCTTGTACAATTCTGTTAATAATTGTAACCAGGCACACAATATATTAAAGTCCTGATTTTTGCACAGTGAGTAAAGGTTTGCTTATATATGGATAAGCTCTAAGTGTACACTTACATTTTTCAACCCAATGCTCACAGCTGAGTGCATGTAAATTCATAAAAGTATATGACTGGAAGTTTGTTCCTTTTTTATAATATTTAAAATTTATAAATTTACATAATTAGATTCAAATATGGCAGTTCTGGCTATAGAACAAGAATGGTATGAGTATGTCCATACAGGTTGAAAGCATGCTCAGCAACTTAAAAGTATATATAGAACATTGAATTTATGTATTATTTAATGTTTTCTTGCATAAAATGTTTAAAAATGCTTATGTATTTATTACAAATGATGATTATGTATACATGTTGTTTAGAACATTGATAATGTGACAGATTTGAGATTCCTGGATTAAGTTTCTTATTGATAAATGCATAAATCAGAAAATAGACTGGAAATGTTGACATAATAACTCTACAGTCTAGTGCTCTAGTGCTCATTGGTTACTTCTAATGACAGTACATGGCTCTAGAGAACAATGAAATAAACTGCTTTTGAATGCATGTATTAAATGAAATCAAAAAAAGGCACTTGAAGTTTTTCTTATTATTTAGTCAAAATAAATAGCACTTATTTTTGTTTTAGGTAATTTCCATTGCTAAATCTATGACTAAAACCAGTCAAAATCATGCTAGGCACTTTATAATTGCCTGCACTAATAAAGCTTTCCTCTCAATACATTGTGTGTATGATTTACTTAATACTAATTAATACACACACATATATAAGTTGTGCTTATATGTTGGATCACTTCACTGAGGAAGTCAGTAGCAGAAAACGGTCTGGGGTTGGGGATATTCTGCAAAGCTTGTTAAGAGCTTATTTGTGAGCTCTATATATAATATAAATTTATCTTTGTAGAACAATGCAAAACATTTTTTATTTAAATTTTTTATGTAAAAATGAAAAATGGATAATTAAAATGCTTAAAATAACATTATAATTATTTTTAGGCTAAAATCTCCCTTTTATTTTAAATTTTCATATTAAATTTAATTAAAAAAATAATCCTATAATCCAATTACTTTTTTTAAAAAAGAGAGTAGTAAAATAGTTTTATTAAAATATTGTAAATTGTTACGTTATGCATCTTTAATAGTCATAAAAGAATCACACCCCAACACATGAGCTGAATGGATTTAAAATCTGAGGAATACTCTCATTTTTTAAACACAATATTGTGTCTTTGAAAAGATAAGAATAAGTCCACATTATTTTTTATATCTAAATTTACATATATATATATATATATATATATATATATATATAAGCTAATCTAGAGCAATTAAAAGTACAAGCATGATGGTTGTAATCAATCACTTTTAATTTCATTTATTATATATTAATAAATGACATTTGAAATTTTTTACAATTTATTGCACGTCAGTACTAGATGTAATATTAAATATATAACACAAATTATTTATTTATCTGGTGTCATGTTTTATTTGAAATAGTCATAAGGAAATCATCCCCGACACATGCGCTGTATGAATTTATAAAGCTGAGGAATACTCTCACTTTCTAAATGCAAGATAGAGACTTTGAAAAGATAAAAATAAATTCACCTTTTTTTTACTTAAATTTATATATAAATGCTATAAATTGGCCTATATATATAAATTTAGGTAAAAAAGATAAGGTGGATTTATTCTTATCTTTTCAAAGACTCTATCTTGTGTTTAGAAAGTGAGAGTATTCTTCAGCTTTATAAATTCATATAGCACATGTGTTAAAGTGATTCCCTTATGGCTATTATAAATAAAACATAGTGCTAGCTAAATAAATAATTAGTTATATATATATATATATTGTGCCCTTGTCTGTAGGTCATAGGTAGGGTAGAAAGGTCAATTATTAAAAAATTTTAAATTTTAAGTTATATTTGTAAGATATATAAATAATGATAAGAGAATAAGATTTTATAGTACAATTTAAAGCTAAAAATACCTGGTAGGTAACAGTGTAATAAATTATTTTAAAAGAAAACAATTAAATAAAGCTTAATCATATCATTGCTTATGGTTGTGAAAGCTGGCCATATAAAATAATACAGCTATAGATAGTTAAAAATATATCAATTATTTAGTATAATATTTAAAAACTAATAAATTAAATAAATGAAATGTAATGTTATAATTGTATTTAATAATCCAATTTAATAAAGTATAAATTATTAATAAACTGTGGGATGGTGAGAGTTATATTTAGTTTAACATTTTAAAATTATTTTCTAAATTTTTATAAAATATATCAGTTTTGGTAATTTAAACCAAGATGTAAATAAAAAATCATTTTGATAAAAGTTAGTAAACACGTGACCGTATATTAAATACCTTCACGCACACTCTTGGTAAAATAATAATAAACTGTGTGAATTTAAAACTAGATATAATTGCCATCGATCTTTAAAGTGAAAGTTAAAAAGTATTAAATATTGTTTTAATAATTATTTTAAAACTTAGATGATTTTTTTTATAAAACTATAATTGAATTTAAAAATATTGGTATAAATATTCCAGACATTACGTCATCAGTTCTAAACTTTAAACATCCCTTCTGTTATCAAAATAAAATGAATAAATTGTTCGCGCTAAAATAAATATTAACCAATCAAAGGATGTAAAATTAAGAGACAAAAATCTAAGAATTATACAGAGCGGGAGAAGTAATGTGAAAGTGAAAGAGAAAGTAACACATTTGATAGCTGGTAACATCGTAGCTGAAAGTAATATAAATCTATAATTTCGTATTATTCTAAAAGTTATACTGTAACATATAATATATTTTTGACTGCAAAGACATGAATTTCTAATTTTATAAGTGATCTTACCAGGAAATTTTATTCAGATTTAACCAGAAAGCCTACAGTAACATGGAAATACAAGAAAAAATATTTAAAGTGATTGCTGAAAGAAAAATAATTGGAAATCATCTTAATGCCACTTTAGTTGTGCTCAACCTGAAACTTAATCTTATAACTGAAAGGAATACAATTAGGACAATATGTGAAAATCTGAAAAAGAAGCTGCGGGTCGTCAAGAAAAAATTATGACAATGAATTTACAGAGCTATCTTAAAACTAAGTTATACTTCTCTATGGACAAAATTTTAATATGCGTTCTAGTACTAAGAAAAATAATGATGAAGAAAAGTGTTTATATTTTAAATGAAAACATTATTAAGAATATAATATACGAATTTAAAATAAAGGAAAAGTTAAGGACTAATATAAAAGTGCTATTAAGTATTTTATTGAGAAGAGCCGAAAAACTTTATATAAAAGCAATGAAAAAATATTACAAAGAATTTAATGAAAAATGTTTGATCAAAGAAATATATAATTAAATGACTAAATAGAAATGGATCCATGGAAAACGGAAAAATTTACTAAATCTTTAAATAAAATATCTACAAGATGCATCGGGGAACAAAGCGCGCGGGAAAAAGCTAGCAGACTATGTTGGAGACATCAAGAATTAATAAGTGTATAAAATATTGAGAAAACTAAGGATCATCGTCGAGGAAGATTATTAAACAGAGTTATTTTTTTTAATAGAACATTAAGTGACTGAAAGAAAAAATAAAGTATATTTTTTTTTAGCTTTACGATGAACAATTTTCAAGCAAGTTCGACAAAGCAGTATCGTAAATATAATTTAATATTTTTATTTGATTGTATTTAAAATATAAAAAATCTATATTAGCTTAGGGAAACATATAAACATGAATTTAAGAATAATGAGATTTTAAATATAATAGCTTAATAGAATGATAGAAATAGTATTATAAAAATAAAATGTATGTATGGAAGTTTTAAATATCTACAAGAAGTAATGGAATGGTGAAGCCTTCAGAATACGATCAAGAAGATAGAGATCGTATTGGTAATTGTGATATTATTGATAATGCATAATGTATTTTTTTTAGGTCATCTATTAAGGAAGAATGATGTATGAAAGTTTTTAAATTATAAGTACACATTTTATCCAACATTAAAACATATATTTGAGATAGTAGTAATTTTAAATGTGCATGCAATAAGTTGTTTTAAAAATATAATTAATAATATAAGTATCCTAATAATTATGTGATTCTTTTGAACTTTTATGTTGCAAATATTCATGATGATTTTAAAATAGTTGGTATATTATAAATATACGAGATAAGTAGTAAAAGATTTTCTTAAGAATAGCTGTATAGTTTGAACTAAAATGAATTTTATTATTGTTAGAAATGTAGACAGAAATTTGTCGATGTACTGCATAGATAAATCTAGAGAAATAAAATCGGATAGTGACTTGGTAGTACTGGTGTAGAGGAAACCAAGATGATGTTTTTACCAAGAAAAAATAAGAAAAATCAAATATTTGGATCATAGTATTTTGTGTGATTTCAGTATAGCTAACTAAGTCCTATCACTGAACACATATTTTTGGACAGTCTTTGGTATTTTTAAACTTTTTATTTTTATAAAGCTGAAGAAATAGCTTTAGCATCACTCCTATAGTAGAGGTGGATAGACAGATAAAGGTCACTCCTCTATGGTGTTCTTTAAATTCACTGTGCCATCATTGCAAGTTTTATGACGGATAATATTCTAGTTGTTTTGATCCTCGCATCTATTTTCGCTATCCTTGTTTCATGAATATACATCTCAGAAAGATATTCTTATAAAATGATACATAAAATAGAAATGAGGCTAGGTTGTTTATGTAAGAATAGTTATTTACTAGAATGAGTTAGAACTGTTATTTTAAAAGTGAAAGTATAAATGTCATAAAGAGATGAAGAATCATATGATATAGTTTTAAAAAAAAAGTAATTCTGAAATGAATATAAGATTTTAAAGGAAAAATCTAAACAAAGTTTTTAAAGTAATAATAAAATTTTAATATTTTATATGATATTTAAAAATAGAGATTGCATGTTGTTGAAAAATGATTCAATAATGTGTAACTGATATATGTATTGTATGGTATGTTAACGAGTGTAATTACCATACGAAGCAAAGGCTGGGATAAGTATTATTAATAATTATTGTATAGTCAATAATAAAACGGAACATCAAATGTCAGAAGGGTTTGAATTTTAGATTCCATACGAATAATAATATAAAATAGAATTTTATGATTTGTATAATTTTACTACGAAGGTAAAAGTTTTAAAATATAATTTTAAATTAATAGAGATATAAAGTATTAATGATAATTATTGATAGATACATTTTTGTAACAAGCTAAACTAAAATCAGATATCTAATAATAATAATACTGTATAAGAGTTAAAAATAAAATAAGTAGAAATTTAATGTTAAGAGATAAACTAGTAAAGTAATTTTAACAGGAAAGTAGGATATCCGATGTACATAATGTAAATATTTTATTTGTATAATTATTAATAAACTATTTGTATTTATTTGTAAACTTCGTGTCTTAGTTATTATTTCTCCACATAGAATGCATGATATCGCAATACACATTTATAATTGCAACAGACATATAATTTTGCACAAAGTAGATAAACATAAAAGTGTTATAATAATTTTTGAAATTTTATTTATTGATAAAATTAAAGGATTATAATTAGATCGTTTATTGGTCATAAGTTGGTTGCACAATATTAAAATAAATTATATCTAATATTACAACACGTATTTTATTGTCAGATTAATAAATACTACCACGAACGTAATATTTATTTATTTATTTCATTTAAGAAGAAATAGAATTACATTATACTATTATTATCATTATTCTTATTTATTATTGTTAGTTGTTACGTAGTGAATTTATGACATAAAATTCCCTTCTCATAGTTTACTACCGTAATTTAAATCAGTTTAAAATGCAATTTATGAACCTGAGATTTATTTGATTTGATTTTATTTCATTTATTTACTTAAATTATTTAATTGAGCTAGATTATTATTACAAAGAATAATAAGATATGATTATTATCTTAATCGTAATAAAAAGAGTTTGGAAAGTCATAAGAATACCATAAGTTGATTATTTAGTATAGTGTTCTTATGCCATTGGGATAGTATCATGTGGATATATCTCAATGTAGTCTGTCTCGCTCCCCGTGTCGTCGCTCCATGTCTCATGAAAATAATAAAATTTTAATCATATAACTGTATTTATATTTTAAAGTTTAGAGCTAGTAGTAATCATTTTTAATAAATTAATTTCATTCATTTTGTTAAGACTGAGCTAGAGAGAGAACCCGGAATATATTTTTAAACATTATTCTAGATTATTTTGGTGAGAGGCGACGACGGGGGGAGGAGGGTACAATATATATATATTTATGCATCTTTGGAAATCTCAAGTTCATAATTGCAATAAATATATTTTCACACTAGATTCTATATAAAGTAAACATTAATTGATGAATGTTTACTTCAAGTTTGTAATGTATGTATGTTAAATTTTATCATAGGTATTCTGGGTAAATAGTCAATAAAGTAATACAATTATGTAATGGTACTTATTCATAAAAAAATAATTAAACCTCTAGTTGTTCAGGGAGTAAATTGATGTTCAAACAATAATTACATGATAATCTATTAATTTAATAATATAAGGAGATAAAAATATTGCTGCTATATTCATCAGTGTGATAATTTCAGCTTTGAATCCAAGGAACATTGATAAAATCATTAGCCTAAATCAATTTGGAAATATGAATATAATAGTATTACTAGCTCACATTCATTGGTTCTGGAGCAGAATGAAGAGGATTGCATTGAAAACATTCTTTTGACTATGGCTATACTGCACTGCTTTAATAATTTATCTTAAGTGAAAGCATTGTTAGATATTATATTGTGAATGTTTACCATATTTTGTTATTGTCATTTTTATTGTAAAACTTAGTAATGCTACCAATAATAATAAGTAAAATACATAACATTTTGCCCAATATTTTTATCAATTTGTATTAAATCTATATGACTCGACTAAGTGTTAGCGGTGATTGGTTCTAAGTCTACTCAACCCATTTCATCATCATCATCAACCATTATCAATCCATGAAAGGATGAAGGTCTCTCCAAGTTCAATCCATCTCCTCTGATCTTTAGCTTCTCTTCTCCACATTACTTTCTTATTTTATCCATCCATCTCACATGTGGTCTCTTTCTGGGTCTTTTACAATCTCTTGGAATCCAGTTTAAGATTTCAGTTGTCCATCTATTATCATCTCTTCTAGCAATATGTCCAGCCCAACTCCATTTCAATCTTTTAATTTTTTCAATGAGGTCAGTAACACCTGTTTGTTCTCTTACCCATATATTGCATTTTCGATCTCTTCTTGTTACTCCCAACATGCATCTCTCCATACTTCTTTGAGTGGTCTGAAGTCTTTGTATTGCTTATTTATTATTTGTAAAAATAAAATGTGAATTTTAAAATTGTAAACTCAAAATAACTATATAGATATAATAAATAAAAGTTTAACTCCTGTATTCAACATGAGTAACATAAAATCATATATAATTTATATAATAAAAATTAGAGTTTACTATCAGTTCTTACATGTTGCATATTTCTCTCTACAAATGGAGATTTCTTGGACATATGAAACTTAAAAACAAAAATTCAATAAATATTGTGAATGGTAATATAGCACATTGGAATATTTGTAATAAATAGGAATTAATTTTAACATTCTCTACTTCAAATTCAAGTCTTAATGTCATTAATCATTATTTAACATAAAGTAGGTTAATCTGGTCAGATAGAGTTACAATATCTGTCAATTATGTCAGAATATAAAAAATTAAAACTTTGCAAGATCTAATTATAAAATCTAGTTATATACTCTTATTTTTCTCCTTTACTTTCTTTGCATTTCTTCATATATTCATATATATTGCTTATAACTTTTTTTATATACATTTTAATGCAAAAATTTTTTTTAATGAAACTTGTGCAGCAGTCTTCATCAGAGCTTTCTCAATTTCCTCTGCTTTTAAAAAAAATTATTTAATTTTTTTTTTTTTTTGCATTAAAGTGTATATGAAAGAAGTTATTATAAGCAATCTATATGAAAATCTAGTTATATTTATATAAGCTTGGTAGATATAAAAATAACTCTAAAGCAATTACTATTGTTGTATTTATATATTGGACTGCTTCAATTCATCATCATCATCATCAACCATTATCAATCCACTGCAGGATCAAGGTCTCTTTAAGTTCAATCCATCGTCTCCGATCTTTAGCTTATCTACTCTACATCACCCCTGCACACTTTCTTATTTCATCCATCCATCTCACATGTGGTCTCTTTCTGGGTCTTTTACAATCTCTTGGAATCGAGTTTAAGCTATCAGTTGTCCATCTATTATCATCTATTCTAGCAATATGTCCAGCCCAACTCCACTTCAGTCTTTTAATTTTTTCAATGAGGTCAGTAACACCTGTTTGCTCTCTTACCCATATATTGCATTTTCGATCTCTTCTCGTTACTCCTAACATGCATCTCCCCATACTTCTTTAAATGGTCTGAAGTCTCTGTATTGCTCTTCTATTAAGTGTCCAAATCTCAGATTCATAAGTAAGAACTGGTAAAACACATTTATTAAAAACTTTCCTTATCAAACACATAGGCATAATTCCTTTTAGTATCAAGTTATTTCTACCAAAAGCACTCCAACTAAGTTTAATTCTATGATTAATTTTATCCATTATGTTTCCATCTGTATTAATAATCTGACCAAGATATTTGAAACGGTTAACTTCTTCTAACTCATCATAATCAATCTTAATTTTTATACTTTGAGAAAATCCATTAAACATTACTTTAGTCTTTTTAACATTTATCTTTAGTCCTACTTTCATCTGATCACTCCTTCAATTATCTAACATTAAATCATGAATGTCTTTGGGAAAATTTTAAACCTTATTTAAACTTTCCAATTACATTCAACTGTTAGTCATAACACTCATGTTAATATGTACACAACATTTCAATTGGTATTAAGTTCTTCTTCTCTGGCCTGGCCAGTGACAGTATTAGCATGGGAATAAAATCTGGATGTTTAAATTCTTAATTATCACTCTATTTATTTGAGCCATTCTGCCAAGGTCATTCATGATTTAATGTTACAAAGAAATCAAGGCATATGTCACATGATCTAATTTAAAAAACTTGTATTATAAATGTTATATAGAGAGCTCGCAAATAAGCTTTTAACAAACTTTGCAGAATATCCCCAATCCCAGACCGGTTTCTGCTACTGGCTTCCTCAGTGAGATGCTAGAATATTCAGGAATTAGATTTAAAATACCAGGACAAGTCCAGCACTTTATCTAATGAATAACTATTATGTAAAGGGTCTGAATTTTTCAGATATTCATATATCTTCCAATCCAACTATTAACTTAAATAGTCATATGGGACTGAACCAAGTTCAGATACACCATATATTAATAGCTTAACAATATAAAATTGCCAAAGACTTAATAGCAAAAAATCAAATCATATGTCACATGACCTAATTTAACAAGCTTGTATTATAAATGTTATATAGAGCTCACAAATAAGCTCATTACAAGCTTTGTAGAATATCCCCAACCCCATACCAGTTTCTGCTACTGGCTTCCTCAATGAAATGATCCAACATATAAATATAACTAAAATGCCATTATCACAAACCTTCACTCAAACTATCATTGACATTACTAATGAAGTTCCAATATTGTATATCAGTCTTTTGAATCAAAGACTGGTAGATGGGAAAAGCATCATTAAAGCAAAGCTTCTGCTTCATAATATGTCTCTAATATCAATCTAATATAATTTGTAGGTAAATGTTCATGAACTTTAATTTACTGTGGTTTGTTTTAAAGCAGGAAAGTCTCCAGAAGCAGGTACCATACTTCAAGACATTCTAAAAGAAACAGCCAAAACATGTTTGATAAAACTGTTCCACAACATTTGTCAAATTTCGGCACAATAACAAAGTCACAACAGAGTTAAAACCATATAAACTTAATAATAACCAAATCACTATCATTCTTATTTATTCTCTATAGGCTATTGAAATAATCACATAATAATTTTGTAATATTTGAAAGCTATCTAGATATATTTTTAAATTAAAAACTAATTTAACCTCAGATTACGATTTCATTTGGTAAAATGCTCTAAATGTTTCTAAAGTCTTTAGATGCAGGAAAAGCATTATGATAAAATGCTTTCCAATAGAAACATTCAAATATCAGTAAATGATAATCATAGTAGACACAAAGTTTTACAGAAAACTTTAACAGGTGCATCAATTATCTCAACCACTTTATTCAATATATTCATCAATGATCTTTCAGAAACAGAAAGGAGTAAGTTTATTTACGCAAACACTTATATGACTATATAAGGTAATGAGCATCACATGATCACCATCTCTTATATTAGCACATAATTGTTTATAAACAAAGAAAAACTCTCCATACAGTAGTGCCACCCTGTGCCAACCAGAGTAATCAATGGATGCCAGAAGGCTTGTGCATAAAATCTCTCTCTAATGCCTACTGAGCTTGGATTGAAAATCTTATTGTGTTTTCAATTTTATTCTCATAGTTTTGTAGTTAAGTAGAGATAAATGGTGGCTGCTGGAGGGTTACATTAGATCCTAAGATCTAGATGCAGTGCTCTCAGATCCAAGGCTCCTCACTGATGAAAGCAGCCAGAAACTAGTCTGGGGATATTGGGTGAGTAGGCACTAGATAGGGATTTTTTGCACAAGCCTTCTGGCATCCATTGATATTAATATGGCTTGCACTGAGTGGCACTACTGTATGGAGAGATTTACCTGTCTTAATAACAGTTATGAGCAAGCATAAAAAATGATGATCATGTGAAGTTTATTTATACTAATGAAATTGATTTGATTACTCAAAGAAGATTTCCTACAATAGAAAAGTTTCTCAATAAAAATCTTTAAAAATTTGGAAATCTTTTTCAAAGATTGAAATCTTATTTCTAATCAACAAGAACAGTGTGCTCAACATCTAAATAATAGGAAAGCACACAATGAGTATAACATTTTGAAACAATAGACTGATAATTTTGAATCATAGACTAACTTCTTTTCTGAATTCACTAAGGTTAGATTCAAAATAATTTCTAGAAATAACCTTCTTGAAAAACTGGCTGTCATTTCTTGGGAGTTTTGATAAAAACTTTTTTATAATCAGTTTTCTTAATAATAGCATATTTTATTAGTGTATACTGTGATGCTTTTGGGAAAAAAGGTATCCCTAATAAACTTTTGGATACTCAATTAAATATTATCATAAGAAATATCATTGTATCTTCAAATCTATTCTTTTGCAGTGGTTTTCTGTTCTTTAATATGTTCCTCTATCAAAACCCCTTGAGACGTTATCTCATAGAAAAAACTGTCAAACAAATTGGAATTTTCAATAAATCTAGATATAGCTTCAGATCCCAAAAGGATTTAGTCATCCTAGACATTATTTATCAAGATATTCAAAACAACATAGAAGGATTTGATTGTCCTAAGCATTATTCATCAAAATATTCAGAACAACTTCATGATTATTGCATGATCTACTTTATAAGTGGAATTTAATAGCCATCATCCTATGTAGATATGGACAAACATAAACTATGAGCCACATTAATTATTTAGTTAATATCTGTTAAATCTATGGTTGCAGTAGTGTAGGATGAAGGTCTCTCTAACTTCAATCCAACTTCTCTGATCTCTAACCTTTCTTTTGTACATCATTTCATCACACTTCTTCATTTCATCCATCCATCTCACACGTGATCTCTTTCTAGGTCTTTTACAATCTTTTGGAATCTAGTTTAAGATTTCAACTATTCATCTATTATTATCTCTTCTAGAAATATGTCTGATTCAACTTCACTTCAGTCTTTTAATTATTTCAATAATGTCAGTAACATCTGTTTGTTCTCTTACTCATGTATTTTTTATATAAATAGAGTTATATATCAATTATAAACTGTAGATAAGTGTTAACTTTAATCGGTATTCCTATTGTAAAAAATAAATAAATAATGTCAAAAAAATGGGTAAATAATTGTATTTTATGTTCAATTTTATTAAGAACTAGTAAATATTTTTTTAATAATTTATCATCATTAGTATCTATTCCTAGATAAGAAAGCAATTCTAACTCCAGATGATAAAAATGAAAGATAAAGAAGCCAGGAATAAAAATTAAATTTATAATGGCTATATGCACTTAATTTAAAAAACACCAATGCATCCACATACATCATATACTAACTTTCAATCTTGATATGATATGACGCCATTTTTTAACTTCTGCAGATTATAAAAGATTTCAACGCTTTGAGTAGTTATTTATATCAGTATGGGATTTGGGCTTACCATCATCAGATTTTCAACGATATGAATGGCTGAGAAGTTGGAGGTTGGAGTAGATTGAAGCCTGTCCATTAAAGTGTGAGGATTTGCTATCTTAATATAAACTAAGCACTGATTACATATATGTGTGGGAGATGATAATCTGGACCAACTGATGAGTGCTGGTTTAGCATGAAATATGAATATTGGTGATTATTTATCTTTTCTACATGTGTGTGGTCATGTATATCAGGTGTATGAGATAGTGTGAATAGTTAGTGGGTGTTTAAAAGTCTGAGTTCAAATCCCCTATATTTATATCAGTGTAGAAAATGCTTTATATAATAATAATTAAATTGCCATGGCAACACCTGCATTGCATCTTAACATTTATCCTAAAATATTTAAACTGATTCACATTTTCTAGTTAAAAGTGATTTTTTTTCTATTGCTTGCTGGCAAAAGACATGAGTTTTAGGAACATTAATTATTAAACCACAGGTTGCACTCAAACCTTTTGAATGTTCTGAAGATCATATTTTGAATTGGTGGGAACTGCATAAATCAGCATATTGTAAATCTGGAAGATGAAAATGAAGTTCTTATTTTTGCGTGTAATTAGTTCAATTAAATTCCTAAAAAGATATTATTCATATATTTAAATAAAAAAACAATTGAATTAAAACAGTACAAAAGAAAACAAAAAGATAATTTCATTTTGATCCACATAGGAATCAATAGAAATAATTTAATTGTATAAATTTATTTTCAATATTTGTTAAGCTTATAAAAATCCATCCGAATAAACATGAAGTTTACAGTCTAAATTAAATATACAAATGTATTAACATATATATTTCTTACATTTACAGCTATGAATGATTTTCTTATTATAGTGTATTTATTCCATTAAAGAATAAATATGCGTACAGCTTGGCAATAAAAATCTATGGAGAATTGCATATGTAAATAATTTCATTCGCAAAACTGTTTCAAATTAGTTAAAATATTAATCTTGAATTTAAACACTTTGATTCAATAAACAGCCACTTGAAGTTATAGGAAAAAAAATAGAAACAGAAAAATAGAATATAAATAAATCTATTCAAGTTTATAGCTAAATAAGAATGAGAAAAAAGTAATGGGCTGTGGTTAGTTACAGCTTTAACATTCAAGTTATTAATCCAGTATGCTTATGTTTTGTCTATAAATATAGGGGGGTTTGAACTCAGACTTTCAAGCACCCTTCAACTAACCACACTATCTCATACAACTGATACATATGATCACACACATGTAGAAAAACATGTCGACAAACAGTGACAAGGCAAATCATAATGAAACTTAGTGTGTGTTTTCACTGGATAAAGTCCTTAACGAAGAAAAAGAGATTTTAAATTAAACTGTAAACATAAAAAAAATTAAGATTTTAATATAATTAGTAGAGAAAAAAAAGTATAATAATAATTTATTTAAAGATTCACAAAATCTTTATTCTTATTTGATCTGAAAAGTTAGAACATTTGAAAAAGAAATATATATATATACATCTTATAAAAAATTCTTTTCTAGTCATCTTTGAGTGAGTTAATTGTATTAGAAGTATACATTTTTGTTATTAATAGCTGAACATTAGACTTTTGCTATATTTGTTAAACAAAAAAGAAATCTATTATGAATTAATTAAAATTTATTTTAACGTCTGATTTGGCTTTCAGTATAATGTAGTTAATACTTAAGGATCTGCTTAAAAGGAAATAAGTTAAACTCTCATATTTGGTATTAAAAATAAGATTGCCTCTGTTTTTATTTATTCCTAATTATTTTTAAAAATGCTAGAAGGGTCTCATGAAGCAACAAGAGTGCTTCTACTTGCAATATTCATAATCTACAGTCTAACTTAAACAGAGGCAACCAGTGTATAGGCACTGTGGAACTTCAGCATCCACTATAACAGTGGTCTTCAACGCTTGGTCTGCGAACCGATACTGGTCGCAGAAGTTTTCTGCTAGTCAGCGAGCTAGATCTGGCAGGAAAGTTTGTAATAATAAAATAATACGATTTTAAACTATTAATTAATATAAACAATTTTTATTTATTTTTTCATCTCGTTTTTATCCGATTAAACAAAAAGAAACAGAACGAAAACAAAATCTAATCAATCATACATAAATTAATTTGTTTTTCTAGTTATCACAGATGTTTATGGGGGGGGGGGGTAGAATTAAATTTTTTTTAATTTTTTTTAAAAAATTCAAAATTAAAAAAAAAGTTTTTTATTATACAAACTAGTCCAATATAAAAATACATCTATATATATATCTTCATCTTGTATATTTAACATTAAATACAGATATTACATTTATGATAATCATTATCATATAACACTAGCTGTGATATTTCCCAACATTCAGGTGAATAACATTTTCTTGCATGTTTTAACAATGAAATAATAAATGTAGCAATGCAGGCACATTAATGAGAATGATCATTATTGTACTGTTTTCTGTAGCAGTATGACTGTGTAACTCAAGAAAGAGTGCTCAGCATGTGAAGGTAAGCAACACCATTACAATACACAGTAATTAGTGTGTTGTTTTGGTCAGTTATAACAATTATGCTCATCTAAGGCTAAGCAGTTTACATCTTTAAGAAAAATTTATCTGTAGACTTCTGCCAGTCTGTGAAATTCTTATCCCTTATTTTTGCCGGTCCGCAGGTGTGAAAAGATTGAAGACCACTGCCCTATAACTTTCAATATAATGGATCTTTTTTTTTAATTCTTTACTATCTTGATATAAAGCTGAGCACTGATTATATATGTGTGTGTGGGAGATGATAGTCTGGACCACCTGGTGAGTGCTGGTTCAGCATGCATATATTGGTGATTATTTATCTTTTCTACATGTGTGTGGTCATGTGTACCAGTGATATGAGATAGTGTGGATAGTTGAAGGATGCTTGAAAGTCTGGGTTCAAATACCTATATTTACAATTAGGCTCCAGGTATGTTAACAGTGCCTGTATTTCAAATATTTTACTTTAATTTTTTTCTTATATTTGCACATTATATAATCCTTAAGTTTAATGTCAGTAGCCATCTCCTAGTTCATAAAAAGATTACAAAAATCCTTGTATGGAACTGTATGCTTCACTGTTCCAGTGGCAGTGTTTGGCGCTTGTGGGCATGTGGAACATGTCTGAGATAAGAAGCTGAACACAAGACAGAGAAAGCACTATTATTTACAAGGTGCTGCCCCTGCCCCTACTTTCAATAACATTTTATATAACGAGCTAATGAGTCTATTTTTTCTTTATACTTGTATATTATGTAATTATTAAGCTTAATATTAGTAGTCATCCCCTAATTCATGAAAATATTACAAAAATCCTAGTATGGAACTGTGCACTTCACAGTAGTGTTTGGCTATTGTACACATCACTATCATTCTTGCAGTGGCTGATCCTGTTGTGCAAGTGTAAGATAGTATTTCTTTTTGATTCATTATTAAGACAACGTCTAAAAATTTTCTTAAATAGCATCCCCACAAATTTTAGATACAAGCTGCCATTGAACCCAAACCAAGCAAACTTTAAAAATTTTTAAACAAGGTTTGGATTTTTCCTTTTAGATAACTGTCCTATAGTTATTCCAGCTAATTTTATTAAATCATTTACAGAGTGAATCAAGCATAAAAAACTACTCAAACTCCATCTACCTAGCAATTAGCAAGCTTAGTATGTATTACCTTTTTTTTTTCACTGTTCTTCTATGAGGACTAATAAAGATATTTTTATTGTGCAGTAGCTTATTTAAATGCTATTCTGTCTTATGAAAACTGTTATTTTCCTTTCAATACAATTACTAAGTAATGCTAGTAAAAGTTTAAAAACTATGTTAGTAATGTACATAAATTATTAAAAAAATTCTGTTTAATTTTGATTTCCAAACACTCCAAAAATTAATTAGATATGTTCATGAAGGTATATTTTTCTTTTCATAAAAAAATTCTTATAAGCATTTATTTTATGTCTAAATATAAAAGATTACATTTTTTGTTTAAAAGTATATTGAATTACATAATGTAGACGTACTCTTTGATTGATTGTATATATGTGTGGAGATGATAGACCAACTGACGAGTTTTTGTTTAGCACGAAATACATATATTGGTGATTATTTATCTTTTCAACATGTGTGTGATCAAGTGTGTCAGCAGTATGAGATAGTGTGGATAGTTGAGGGCCATGTGAAAGTCTGAGGTCAACCCCCCTATATATTACATATTGGAGTGCAGGTATGAAAAAGCCTGTACTGTAGAAAAAATCCATATATTACTTGTATATTGTAAGTTCGTAACACTATATATTTTGTATATATATATATATGTGGATGTGTTGCCAATATTTATGAAATTATACAATAAAAAAATAAGAGAATGATAAAAAAATAACTTGTATACAAGCCTGCTGAAATATGATAACCACAGGGATAAAACAAAGGACATTTAATAAGCATATTTGTTTCGTGAATCAGTAATATTAAATTTTTAAAAGGCATGTAAAATCTCATGTTAGTACTATTAGATATTTTGTGAGCAAATAACATGGATAACAAAAAACGGCATTTCAAAGATTTGAAAATTAAAAATGAGATTAATAAAAATAAAATTAGATATTCTGAAGTATTGAAAATCTTGATTTAAAAAAAAGTACTCTAGGAACAATTAATCCTTTTAAAAAAATAAAATATGTTCTCAGTCAAGAAAAGAAAAGGTAAATGGAGATGATAAACTAAAAGAATAATTGAAACTTTCAAATTAAAATCAAATACTGATATAATTGGGGGGGGGGGTGTAGGAAAGAAAGACCCTATATTAAAACACTCGTTTCCAGTGTTACCAAGATATAGATTTTATTGTTACGGATAAATGAATACTTTTGAGTAGGAAAACTGAATTTTTCAGACACTTAAATGTCTTCAAACCCACCTATCTAACTCAAATAGCTATATGTGGCTGAGATATCTTCAACCAAACCATATATTAAAAGTCTTAGCAATATAACATCACTTAAGACTTAAAGCAAAGACTATAAATAGTCAATAAAAATAAAAAATAGAGCCATATATCACATGACCCCACTTTCTTTTAAGCTTGTAAAATATAAGCAAAGAGCTTTGCTAATTGCTCAACAAGCTTTGTGATAAATGCTTAGCAAGAGAAAGCATTTAAAATATCTCTATCTGAAAACCACACCCTATTCCCTGACCAATGGTTTCATGCTTTTGGCAGTCCTCAGAGAGGAACTAGGATAGTTTTAGACCCTAGATCTAAAAATACTCAATAGTTAATTCTTAGATAAATGCTGGCTTTGGGTTGGTATTTTTCGATCTAGTGTCTGAAATTATCCTAGCGCCTCTCTGGGGAATATTGAAACCATTGGTCAGGGGATTGGGTGTGGTTTTAAGATAGAGATATTTTAAATGCTTTCTCTTGCTAAGCATTTATCACAAAGCTTGTTGAGCAATTAGCAAAGCTCTTTGTTTATATTTTACAAGCTTAAAAAGGAAGTGGGATCATGTGATATATGACTATTTTTTTTTTTATTGACTATTTATAGTGTTTGCTTTAAGTCTTAAGTGATGTTATATTGCTAAGACTTCTAATATATGGTTTGGCTGAAGATCTCTCAGCCGCATATAGCTATTTGAGTTAGATATATGAATACTTTTTTAGCTCCACATTTACATTTGTATGTATGCACATACATCTATGTGTGTGTGTATTTTCTTCAAGGGCAATACTCAATCAAAAATGAATATCATTTTGCTTAATATGGTTTTGATTAATACATTTTCAAATTAGTATCTATACACATTGTTATCATAATTTATTTCATGCCAATTAAAATTCATTTAAGATAACTTTAAAAAATAATAATTAAAAAAAATAGGCAAAATTATCAACTGAATTACAATAAAATATTGTAATTTATTTAAAATATATTCAAGTTTATTTCAAAAGTGTTTTTGTAAAAATATTCTTTAATGTGCATGAATTATTACCATGAAATTTTTGTCAAGCGTTGTTAGCCGAGAAGTCAGCGCAGCTGCCTTGCAAGCAAGCAGTTGGTTGCAGACAGTTATTGCGGGTTCGTCTCCCGGCCGATGCTATGACATATGGAAAAAAAAAATTATTACCATAAAATTAAAAAGAATATAAAATTACAAATCTACTTCTAATACAAATTATATACGTAAATTCTAATAAAATGGATTATTTTAAATATTTTATTTTTTATTATACTGATAGTAATAGATTTTCTAAAATCTATTTTATGATAACTGTAAGTATAGTTTTGATAAAAAAAAAAAAAAAACCATCTCCATTTATATTATAATGATATATGTGGAGATATTTATGTTTCATGCTTTATATTTATATAATCATGCTAAAACTCAACTTAAACTCGTTTTTAACCCTTTTTTCTCCAGTCAGAATACCAAAATCTTATTTCAGACTAATCGTTTATGAATAAAAGCAGTTATTCTCAATTAATATAGGTATATTTAACATAGTATTTCATTTGGAGTAGGGGTTTTGTATAGAAAGTATATTTTCTTAAAAACAAAAATGTATACTCTATGAATTTTTGCTTAAAAATACTTTGCTGTTTTATAAATAATTTTTAGATTCAAATCCAATGTTCGAAAAAATATTTTTGATATAATCTGATAAATCATAAAAATGTTATAAATATTAACTATAATACTTTATTTGGTACTTACGTAGAATCCTTGCTGGAAGCTAGCCAGCTGTTTTATTTTTAAAAATTATTTTCGGGGGCTTTCATTACTTGATATAAACAATATTCAATTTTATTTTTTATTAAAATGCTAATGAAACACAAAATTCCAAAGAATTGTAATTAAAAAATTTCAGCATAAATTCATTACACTAGCTGCAAACAAATCTCAGTGCACTCACAAATATTTTGGAGCCTTTTAACCTCAGTCCTTTCCAAAGAGGTAAGTGCTTAGAACATGTTTGCATACAACACCACTGCCATTGTATCTCCATTCACACATAAAGTGTTATATCATGCCTATTACCACACACTTTTAGGGCAGGTACTATGTTGTAATTTTGCAAATATTCCACTGCATCTTGTCTGCATCTTGTTCTGTTGATGAAAGATTCAAAATCCAAAAATGATAGGACAACAAAAAATCACATGATCACCATTTCTTATGCTTGCTCTTAACTGTATCTATACGTATTGCCACTCAGTACAAGCCAGAGTAATCAATGGATGCCAGAAGGCCTGTGCATAAAATCCCCATCTAGTGCATACTCATCCAATATCCCCAGACTAGTTTCTGACTTGTGGCCTTCATCAGTGAGGAGCCTTGGATCTGAGAACACTGCAGGTAGAGTTTTGCCTGTTTTAACAAAAAAAGAATGTTAATAAAATCACTATAATTTTAGCCATGTGTGTTAACTGTTTACCATATGTTAAATGTTCACCATATGTTAACATTTGGATGTTATGTTGTGAATGGAATGTATTAAAACATGTATTTGAATTTTTTTAAATTGACATTTAATTTGGAATACATTTGTTAATATTTTTTAAAGTTAACAAGCTACATGTTTGAGAAAATAATTTAGAGGGGGAAAATGTAAACAAATACTTCAACCCTGAAAATGGATTATTTAAAATAAAATGACTGGCAATTTTCTAGCAGGCATTTTCCATACGTATCCTTTATTTATTTATAAATAGAAGTATGTTTTTTTTAATCATTAGAAAGTACTTGATCAAATAATATTTTGAGATTATATTATTTAAAATTTAATAAAATATTCAAAATTTATTTTTAAAGAAAATATTTTAAAAATAAATACAATAAATCCTGTGATGCAAAATGCATAGGTAAGTGTAATTCAAGTTAAATTGGTTTGGACAAAAAATAATAGTATTTTTTTAACTTTTGATACATAGTAAATAACAGTTATATTAATAAGAAATTATTTTCATAGATACTTTATTTAATCAGAAAAACCACTATAAATAATCTTAAACCACTAAACATTACATGATCACCATTTCTTATGCTTTCTCATAACTGTTATTAAAACAGGCAAAACTCTTCATACAGTAGTGCCATTCAGTGCAAGCCAGAGTGATCAATGGATGCCAGAAGGCTTGTGCATAAAATCATTATCTAGTGCCTACTCATCCAATATCCCCAAGCTAGTTTCTGGTTTTCATCATTGTGGAACTTTGGATCTGATAGCACTGCACCTACATCTTAGGATCTAATGCAACCCTCCAGCAGCCACCTTTTATCTCCACTCAACTACAAAACTATGAGAATAATTAACTTATATAGTCATATAGGTCTGAACTCAGTTCAGTACCCATACATTTTGATGTCTTTGGTTCTTTAATAACAATAGCCACAACCATCCTATTAGGCAGGAATGGTATTAAACCACTAAACATCACTTGATCACCATTTCTTATACTTGCTCATAACTATTGTTAATAAATAATATCGATAATTCCAACATTAAAATAGTGGCATTTAATGGATTACATTATAAGTAAAAATCAGAATAAAAGTTCATATTATGCAAGCACATACACACACAGATTGGAAAGCAGATCATAGATTAGTAACTTCCAAGATTAAAATTATACTGCATTAAAAAACATATCTTACTCCAATCATACTCACAAGTAAATTGACTATTGTTCTTTAGAAGTATTTACTACATATATTAGATTTCAACAGCTTTAGGTGTTAAAATTGCTAATTTGATATTAGGATTGGCATATTATTAAAGCATGGAATACAAATAAATAAATCTATTCTAGTATTCATTTAAAAAAAAAAAAAACATGAATGGTTTACCAACAATGATCGTATTATTAATTTGAAATAATTGATTTATTTACTTCATTAAATTATAAAATACTATATGTGCTGTATGCACAGATAATGAAGCTAGTATATATAATCAAAAGCAAATATAAAATACTATTTTAGCTGAATGCTATTGAGAGACTTCTTGCTCTCATATTCATAGCTACTATCTTGTTATTAAAAACTGTGTTGTTAGAAAAAAATGTATGCAAAATAATGCAAATTAGTTACAACTGCCATTTTCAGGACAGGGAAAAGCAGGCTTCTCTTCCGTTAATGGACTTACGATCATTTGCTATGTGTAATGCTTCTCTGATCTTGCATTTAGCATCATGTCTTTCTGATCAAACGATGTTAGCAGACATGGGTTCGAATCTATGCCCTGTTGTTTTTTCATGCTCAACAAAGTTGAAATTGCCTTCCTGTTTGGTTTTAGTTTTTTTGTAAAGGTATTTATGCTGAGCCACTCTGTTGGCAATATTGGTCCTGGTCTCCCCATAATATGCAGCCTGGCAGTTAGCTTGTGGGCAGGTCATTTTATACATGACTCAGCATAAATACCTTTACAATAAAACAAAACAAACAGAAAGGCAATTCCATCTTTGTTGAGCATAAAAACAACAGGGCATAGATTTGAACCCACATCTACTAACATTGTTTGCTCAGAAAGACACAATGCTAGATGTAAGATCAGAGAAGAATTACACATAGCAAGTGATTCTTAGTCCATTAATCAAAGAGAAGCCGGCTTTGCTTTGTCCCCAAAATGACAGTTATAACTAGGTTGCATTATTTTGCATAAATTTTCCTTCTACCAATGCAATTTTTAATAACAAGATAGTAGCTATGAATATGAGAGCAAGAAGTCTCTCAAAAGCACTCAGCTAAAAATGTATTTTATATTTGCTTTCAATTATATGTACTAGATTCATTATCTGTGCATATAGCACATATGTATTGTATTATTAATTTGACTAAAAAGAAGCAATGGTATTCTCTGCTTAGCAGAATAATAAATTAAATGTAGTACTTCTTAATAAATGTAGAAAATGAAAGTAGAAGTTCAATGACTGACAAAGAGGTTTAAAAATGATTAATAGATTAAAACTGCAAAGAAAATACAAACATTCACTAATTGTTGTCTCTCTAAATGTTTTTTGATGCATTGGATGTAACATATGGACCTGAGACTGGTTATTATATTCTATTAAATCGAGAAAAGGCACTCTCTTATATAATGACAATGATATTTTGAATAAGTGGACAGTATATTTTGATAATCTTTTGAATAATGATCCAAAACTTGAGGTGATGACTTTTAATGATATATTCATTTTATCTATTCATTTAGATTTGGACAAAGATATCCAATTTGGAGAATCAAAACACCATTTTTAATCTTAAAAATTGGAAGGGCTTCAAATCCTGATGAAACATCTATACATTTTAGTGTTATGTTAGCACCAATAATAATGGATATTTTACAAATATATTGTACCAATATTGTGTTGGTACATAATAATTTGTTAAAAAAAAATTAGAAATAAAAATCTTTCGTAAAAGAAAACGTAAAATTAAAAGTTTAAGAGTTTTGAAATAAAAATTACAGTTAATTAATTAAAAGGGGGAGGGGGTTTGCTTTAGAAGCGTCAAGTTAAAGTTTCATAAAAGAAGTTAAAGAGTTTTTTTTTTGTTATTATTAGTTAAAATGTAACATAAAGTTTAAAAATATAAATCTCTTTTCATTTGAGTTAAAGAAAAAAAAGTAATCTTAAAAAAACTAAATAATGAATTGATCTTAAATTATATATGTGCATGTGAATGTAAATATAATATATGCGTATTAAATATTATAAATAAATGAAAGTTAAAAAATTAAAAAACACTCAGCGGTGGCTGCTAATAAAAATATAAAAACAACACGTTTGCATGGCTACTAATTAAACGATCTCAAAAACATATAGTTAAAGGATTATCAAAGGAATTTTGACAACAGATATAGCTGAAGAACATCAAAACAACATGTTGTATGTATAAATAGCCAATTTTTTTATTGGACATTTAGTAGATTTAATTGCATCAGAGTTGCATTAGAGTTGTGTTTGAGATAACAGTTCAGTACAATCTATCAGTGAGTTATATCAGTCAGTCAGTTCAGATAACAGTTCAAATTATTATGAATCAATCAAGAATGCAGTATTAAAACCATGGGAAATATGCAGCTGTTTCTATCCTGAAGTCCAGTAAAACAGCAAGCCCTGCCCATGAAAATAATGTCTGCGTAACAGTTTGAAGAATCTCCATCAATATCTAATTGCTCCAGGAATAATACCAACTAATAATCATCAAATCTCTGCAGGAAAACTTCAAATCTAACCAGTTAGAATATTTATTACAAGCAGCAAACAGCAAGAAGTCCACATCCAAAATCCTAGGTAAATAACATTTTCTTATATTTCTCTCTAAAGTAGCCATCGCATTTGAAAAACCAAGAGCCAAGTTTAAGAACTCTATTGCATACATAAAATGAACTATTGATATGTGTGTTTAAATTTCAAATACTATTAATGCTTTATTATGTGATATTATAATGTGTAAATTATAAATGTGCATGTATTATATTAGTAAATAAGATTGATAAAATATTTAAAATTAGTTTAATAATGTTAATTAAAATAAATTGTCTTTAAACTTAAACTTTATTTGTCGATCAGTTTTTTTCACCACTAATTTTGTATGATCTGTTAATGATTACAAGTAACTGAGCTAGTCTTGGGTGTAACTTAGGTGTTGAGTTAGTGGCCATTGTTCAAAGTATGTTATTTATCTTCTGGATAAATAGCTGCTGCTGTGTTTATACAAAACAAAAAAGTGCTTTGAACTTGGTGTTGAATTCAACAGTCGAGAAGAAGTTATGTCCTGAAAATGTAATGCTAGTTATATATCTTATAGCTAACATTTGGATATACATACTCTCTGAGTATGTTCTTCTCTGCATAAGAGGCCGGTGTTTTGAACCTCTCATATTCGAACTCAGTACAATATGGATCCAGGAAGTTGTGCCACCTAATCTTAAGAATGTTTTTATTGATACAATTTTAAAAAAAAAAAGAGAACAGATAAGATTATACTAATTATCATCGAATTAAATTATTATCCATGACAGCAAAGTTAAAAGGATTTTTTTAATATGTTGCTTTCAGATGCACCATAGACTCAGTGTGGGTTTTAGAGAATCAAGAAGCACTAGATATTGTTTTTGTTGCCAGAAAATGGAAAAAATGTGATTTATACATTGCTTTATTGACTTTATCAAGGCATTTGATTCAGTTAATCATACAGGCCTATCACATTATTTGAAATTAGCTGGTTATCAGCCAAAATTTATTTGTATTATTGTTACTAATACAAGTGGAAACATTTGAGGACTTGAAATAAAAATTAGTCCTAAACAAGAAGCTCTAACTTTTGCTTTCAATTTTTATGACAGTTGTCTGTGGAATTGTTATTAGTATTAATGAATCAGGGATCAAGATGTAATACAGATTTGATCATAGAATTTTTAATGTGAATTGATTGAAAGCAAAAATAAAAACTTTATCTTCTTGGATTTTGGATTAACAGGGTGCTTATGATTGCACTATTTTTGCCAGTTCAAATGATGATTTACCAGAATGTACATAATATTTTAAATGCAACTTTCAAATATTTAGGTTTAATAATTATAAATATATCAAATAACCTCAATACTACCCCAAATTCTTTTAAATTCATTTAAATAAAGATACATTAAAAGACAAATGATCTAAAAGATGCATTTCATGCTGAACCAGCATTCATCAATTAGTCGATGTCACCATCTCTCATATATAACTGAACCAGCATTCATCAATTAGTCAATGTCACCATCTCTCATATATAACTCAATTATATGAAAAATATTTATATTAAATAATTACATTTTGAATTACAAGTGTCAAATTAACTCAAACCATATCTTTGACACCATCCACTTTAGATAAGTATAGTAAAGACTATTACTAATCATTTCCTAAACTAGAGAAAGATTAATATATCTAGTTTTGTAAAATTAAACACACAAACACACGGAGTTGTTCACATTAATTTTTCCTACATGTGATATCTTTATAAATATATTAAGTAACTTCAATATTACCACATATTCTTTTAAATACACTTAAATAAAGATACAATAAAAGACAAATGACCTTCAAGATGCATTTCATGCTGAACCAGCACTCAGATGGTCCAGATCACCATCTGTCATATATATATATATATATATATATATATGACAGATGGTGATCTATTTATATATATATATATATATATATATATATATATTAAATAATTACAATTATGAATTTAAAAGAATATGTCATAGCACTGAGGTTATTTGATATATTTATAAAGATATTACACATGGAAAAAAGAAATGTGAATAACTTCATGTGTCTGTGTGCTTAATTTTAAAAAAATAAAATTCATCAATTTTTAATTGAATTTTAAAGTTTATATTTGTGCTAGAGACAATCTCTAGTTTAGTAAATGATTATGGTGTTAAAGATGTGGGTTGAGCTAGTTTGACACTTAACAATTAATGTTAAAAAAACTCACATTCTCTATACAATTAGTAATTAAAGAAATATTCTCACCAATTTTTAGCTTGGGTGGGTAGCAACCTAAAAATGTTAATCAACTTAAGTAAGTTGGTAGTTTTGTAAGCAGAAAGAACTTAAATGATGAGATTCAAGGGTTAATGTGTTGTAGCTGCTTTTGACTAGTTAAAAGATATTCTACCACAGTGTAATAACGACTGCAACTGAATTAACAATATGTAGAGTTGTTATTTTACCCAATTTGTTGTACTGAAGTGAGATTTAGACACCCTATCAATGCAAGATAAATGGCAAAACTCTCCATACAGTAGCGCCACTCAGTGCAAGCCAGAATAATCAATGGATGTCAGAAGACTTGTGCATAAAATCCCTATCTAGTGCCTACTCATCCAATATCTCCAGACTAGGTGCTGCCTTGTGGCCTTCATCAGTGAGGAGCTTTGGATATGAGAGCATCTTAGTATCTAATGCAACCCTACAGTAGCCACCTTTTATCTCCACTTAACTACAAAACTATGAGTCTTAAACCAAAAAACCATAATATTTTCAATCCAAGCTCATTAGAAGGCTACAAACCAGAAACTAGTCTGGAGATATTGGATGAGTAGGCACTAGATGGGAATTTTATGCCCAATCCTTCTGGCATCCATTGATTACTTTGACTGGCACTGAATGGCAAGATGTATAGAGTGTTTTGCCTGTTTTAATAAGAGTTATAAGCAAGCATAAGAAATGGTGATCATGTGATGTTCATTGTACCAATATAAATGGCCTTAAAAGAGTTCCATTTAAGGATATTTCATAAAATTCTGAAAATACAATGATGAGATTCTAAAACTAATCACTATGGTCTTCCACTTTCTGGATGTGATGCTATAGAACCCACTATTGTACAATCATACCTTTGTTGGATTGGATATGTAAAACAAATGAACAATGAAGAACTTTTATGGTGAACTGGAGCATGGTTTCTATAGAAGAAATAAATCCTATCTATAGCATAAGGATTATTTTAAGAACATTTTTAAAAAGTGCAATATTTAATGTTTTCACTGAGAGAATATGGTTAAGAATAGATTACATTGGAGAACTACAACTAAGTATGGTGTTGAAATATTTTAGAAATAATTGTCTTCTTCTAAAGAAATTAAAATATAGCATTGCAAAATTTCAAATAAAGAGAAAAATAAACCAGCATGTGTTTTCATCATCATCATCATCAACCATTATCAATCAACTGCAGGATGAACATCTCTCCAAGTTTCAATCCAACTTCTCTGATATTTAGCTTCTCTTCTCCACATCACCCTGCACCCTTTCTTATTTCATACATCTATCTCACATGTGGTATCTTTCTGGGTCTTTTACAATCTCTTGGAATCCAGTTTAAGATTTCAATTGTTCATCTATTATCATCTCTTTTAGCAATATGTTCAGCTGAACTCCATTTCAGATTTTTAATTTTTTCAATGAGGTCAGTAACACCTATTTGTTTTCTTATCCATATATTGTGTTTTCAATCTCATCTTATTTTTTTTGTTACTCCCAACATGCATCTCTTCATACTTCTTTAGATGGACATATTTGTGAGTCATATTAGTTTGCGATTAATTTCAAAATTCATTTCTAGAACAGATTTTTGTATTTTTTTAAATTCTCAGATTTAGAATGCAATTCTTGTTTCTGAATAGTTGCTATTTATTTATATTCAAAACTGCCTAACACTATACTAGTAATAAATAAAATACAAAACCATAAAACACTACAATACTAGATTAACTCTACTTTTATGAACTTTAATCCTTTAATTAAGGTTAAATTTATTCCATCCTATATAAATCTTACAACAACTACAAGGAATCTTATAAATAATACCAGGAATAGATTTGTTATCAATCGACTGTTTTGAACCATTCAGTAAAGGATTTAAATCAGAATCTTTCTTTCATGCCACCATCATTTCTCCTAACAAATGATTATTCTTATAGACCAAATTATAAATTGATGACTTAAATGGTAAAGACAAACTCTTTATCCTTACTAACAATAAATTTTTTCCTATTAGTGTCATGACTATAAATATTATTATTAAATACAACATTTTTAATAAATTCATGATTATAATCTAATTCTACATAATCAACAGAAAATTGACCTTTTTAAATATCAGCATTATTCTATTCCTACAACAAAAATTCAATAAAGATATTTTTTATGTGTAAAAGGCTGATAACTATCAGGCTTAATCATATTTCTCAAATTCTTAGGTTTTATAAAATGACTACAAAATAAAACATCACCAACTTTCTCAACACTTAAATCCAAAAATTTTAATTTTACTAAATCAAAACTACCACCCTCAATAATAAAATTAATACTAGAATCAAACTCCTCTAAGTTTTCTTTCTGAATAACTAACATTCATCAGCATACCTAAAAAATAATTTTAAAGAAACAGAAAATTGATTAATAACATTACATTCCAAGAAATCAATATAGACAGAACACATTAAAGGAAAAATAACATAATCAATAACCCAACTCTCTTTAATTTTATAAAACACATCATTACACATACAATGCATTGAATCTTCTAACAGCAAAAGCAAATCACGAATAATCTTAATCTTATCTGCAGAAAAACATTCAAACTTTTTCAAAATTGAAATAAAAACACCACACTCTTTAATCTATCAACTGATTGATACATATTTTCAATGTCTAAACTATCAAAAAGACAATTATCATCTAAAACAAAAACATTTATTTTATTAAAAGCCTCAAAAGAAGAAGAAACACAAAACTGACCTAATTTAATATAATCTTTAAAAAATCCTATTAAAAATTTTGATAGTTTATTAACAATTCCTCCTGTAAAATCAAAAATACAACTTAAAGGAAAACTATCTTTATGAGACTTCAAATTAAAAAAAAATCTTTGGAGCCACATAGGATAACAACTTAAATAAGTAGCTCTATCAAAAATCTGTTTGTTTTCCTTAATTTTCATAATCTTAATCAATTTATTTTTTATTTTTTTATCAGGAGCAGAATCTAAAATAGCATACTTTCCATTATTCAATTCTAAAGAAACTTTACTTTCAAAATCAATATTATTTAACAATACAACCCGGCCACCTTTATCTTCTTTTAACAAAATAACATCATTGACAAAGTGAGATGAGCTCTTCTCCACAATCAAAACTTTCAGTGACACATGGTCTCTCTTTTCAATAACATAATTGACTGCAAAGCAGTTGACACACATGCTATCTCATCCCCTAAACAAATTAAGTTATGTTTAAATCACTAAACCCAATAATGCTTCCACCCGTTAAAACTTTGATACATCTAACTCAAACTATCAAAGCAATCTTGACCAATCTGCATCCTTGTATTTTTTACAATAATTTAAAGACTTGTAATAGAAGAACATTCATTATTAGCAAATCATGTATAACAACATTAACCTCTTCTCCTTATATAATCTGATTTTATTGTTTTTGTTCAATAATGTAACATACCTTTCGAATAAATTAAGTTTTGAAATGAAAAGACTAATTTGCTTAGGAACAAAAGCAAATTTTTATCTTTTAAATAATTGTCTATTCAAAATAACCTGTAAAGACACTTTATTTTCATCAGAAATATTACTACTAGTCAAGCGTTGTTAGCCGAGAGGTCATTGCAGTACCTTGCAAGCAAGTAGTTGATTGCAGACAGTTGTGAGTTTGCCTCCGGCCAATACTATGACATAGGGGGGAAAATATTACTACTACATTCAATAGCAGAAATAAAATTAAAAAAAACCAAAACCTGTCAAGCATTGGTGGTCGAGAGGTCAGTGACAGCTGCTTTACAAGCAGTTGTCCCGGGTTAGCGGGTTCACTTTCTGGCTGATTCTATGACACATGAGGAAAAAATAAAATCAAAAACTAAATTTCTATTAGTAAAAGGAACAAAACCAGGACCTTTACATAAAATAGCCAAATGAAATAAATTCAAAACATAATTAGACAAATTTAAAACAAAAGGGACATCATGTCTTTTATTAAAACTCACCAAATTATACTCTTTTTGTTTAACAAAACTTTTTTTCCAGACTTACAAATCAACCAATTAAATTTTTTTAATTATTTATTATAGGTAATTACACATTTGCTCCTAAACCACTTTAAAAAAGAATTCAAAATTGAATAATTAAAATTACTCTTAAAGTCTAAACTTCTAATCATTTTAAATCTATCAATTAAATTAAATAAACTACCCATAATCTGCATTAAAATGTTTTTGTTTTAGATGATAATTGTGTTTTTGATAGTTTAGACATTGAAAATATGTACAAATCAGTTGACAGGTTAAAAAGTATTGGTGTTTTTCTTTCAGTTTTAAAAAAGTTTGAATGTTTTTCTGCAGGTAAGATTAAGATTATTCATGATTTGCTTTTGCTGTTAGAAGATTCAATGCAATTTATATGTAATGATGTGTTTTATAAAAATAAACAGGGTTGGGTTATTGGTTATGTTATTTCTCCTTTAATGTGCTCTGTCTATATTGATTTTTTGGAATGTAGTGTTCTCAAGCAATTTTCTGTTTCTTTAAAATTATTTATAAGATATGTTGATGATTGTTTGTTTGTTATTCAGAAAGAAAAATTGGAGGAGTTTTTAGATGGATTGAATGTTTTTGATTCTAGTATTAATTTTATTATTGAGGGTAGTAGTTTTGATTTTGTAAAATTAAAATTTTTGGATGTAAGTGTTGAGAAGGTTGATAATTTTTTATTTTGTAGTCATTTTATAAAACCTAAGAATTTGAGAAATATGATTAGGCCTGATAGATATCAGCCTTTTACGCATAAAAAAAATCTTTATTGAATTTTTGCTGTAGGAATAGAAAGCTTAATAACTTTAGTAATAATGCTGATATTCAAAAAGGTTAATTTTCTGCTGATTATGTAGAATTATGTTATAGTCATGAATTTATTAGAAATGTTGTACTTAATAATAATATTTATACTCATGACACCAAAGGAAACATTTTATTGTTAGTAAGGATAAAGAGTTTATGTCTTTACCATTTAAGTCATCAATTTATAGTTTGGTTTATAAGAATAGTCATTTGTTAGGAGGAATGAAGGTGGTGTGGAAGAAAGGTTCTGAATTGAATTCTTTACTGAATGGTTCAAAACAGTCGATTGATAGTAAATCTATTCCTGGTATTATTTATAAGATTCCTTGTAGTTGTGGTAAGATTTATATAGGTCAGAGTAAATTTGGCCTTAATGAAATGATTAAAGTTTATATAAGTAGAGTTAAACATAGATATCAAAACTCAGCTTTATATATTCATGAATTGAATACAGATCATAAAATATTGTTTGACAATGCAATAGTTATTTTTTATGAAAAGAGTGAATTAAAGAGAAGAGTAAAGAAAACTTTAATGATAAAAGTTCTCGAATCTGAGGCTATCAATCTTATGAAGACATCTTTTAATATAAAGGGGAATTGTTTTTTGAAATTAATTATGGGAAGTTTTGTTTAATTTGCATATATATGTTGTTGCTGCATTTTGATTTTCACTTGAGAAGATCTATTTGTTCAGTAGATAAAACCATGGTCGTGTGTAAGAATTTTGGTAAAATTTGGATTTTCATCTAGTATTGTTTTATGGTTTTGTATGATATATATATATATATATATATATATATATATATATAATTGCGAAGAAAGCAAGTCATAAATCACATGCCTTAATAAGTTTATACTACAAATGTTATATAACAAGTGTTAATAGCTCTTAACAATCTTTTCCAAATATCCTTATCCCCAGACCTAATGTCTGAATATCCTAGCACCTCACTGATGACAGCCAACAGCTAGAAACTGGTTTGGAGATAAGGATATTGGAAAAGTTTGTTAAGAACTATTAACACTCATATATATATATATATATATATATATATATATATATATATATATATATATATATATATATATATATATATATATATATATATATATATATAGAGAGAGAGAGAGAGAGAGAGAGAGAGAGACAATATTGAGGAAAGTGATTAAGGCATTCTATTTATTAATAGCATGCAATGTTCATAGGTATAGGCTTGAAAGAATTTGTATAAGGTTTGAGATGGCGATGATTGCATCTAAAACAAAAGTAGTAATAATAAGTAGGTAAATAAAATTTAAAAGAATTATTTGAGCAGAAAGATAATGAGAAAGATTAATGATTTTAAATATCTTTTAGTTAACTTATGATGAAGTAAATGAAAAATGTTAAAATGTTACTAAGCAATGATTAAATAGTTTTTAATCTAATAAGAATTTCTCTATGGTCTGTTAAATTCAGTGAAAGACTTTTGAATGTTTCATTTAAAATTTTATATTAAGCAGATATTTGAACATTTTGATAAAGAAAAGCTATGAATAGAGTAAGGAAATGAGGAAAGAATGGAAAGAAATTGAAAAGTAATCAATCAATTGTCTATTGCTATGAACCTGACCTACAGTAAAGTCTATACTTACATAAAACAAATATAAGACATGTGCATGTTTAAAGAAAACATGCAAAATATTTGCAAGACATCATAGCAAAGTTGAATAATTATTTTAACACAAATGGGGTAATGCGATAATATTAATTCATTAATAACAATTAATTTTATTTTTATATCACACTGATTAAAGCTGGAAAATGGTTAGAAACAGAATAAACTTTATTAATTAGAAAATTGTTAATTACGGAGTATTCAGTATTTTAATTACAATTAGAAATATGTTTTAAATAATATACATTTTCTAAAAAAAATATTTTTCAATACAAAAACACTTTTTCAAAATAGTTAACAAAAGTTTATACATATTTTTGAAAAATCTTGTGAAATAGTGAAATCTTGTGAAATACACGAAAAACTGGTTGAGTTTAATGAAAGAAGAGATCAGAAAATAAAAGAAACTATATTAATTAAGAAGATAAAGTCCAATCTAAATACAAATGGGGGGGGGGGGTAAAACATTTCTATAGGAAATTTTTTATAGAAAAATTATTAGCCGTAATAAAAAGTATATATAAAAGAATATATATAGAAAAGGTTTTTTAAAAATTGAAAAATAGGATAAAAGTTAGGAAAATTGATAATAGAGGAAGTTACATTAAAGGAATATATGAAAAAGAGGCTAAAAAAAATTTTAAAAATAGTCAGTTAAAGTAAGAGAGAGTGAAAGTTATATAGAAGGTAAGTAAAATAAAAAGAATAAAAGCTAAAAATAGAGATAGAAATAAGAATAAAATAGAAATTATAAATAAGAATAATATATATATATAAAATAAAGGATATAGGAGAATTATAAATAAATAATATAAAAAATAATAGAAGAGATCGAGGTAATGAAAATAAAAAGTGAAATAGAAAAGTATAGTGATATAAAAAATGAGTAGAATGATAGATAAATTAGAAGTAAAAATTAAATAAAATAGGATAAAAAAATAATAAAATAATGATAAATAAATAATAAGTATAAATTAAAAGATATAGAGGTAAAATTAATTAAAAATAGATGTAATTAGGAATAGTAATGTAAAAAATATGTATATAGATAAATATATAAAATAATGGTTAGATGATTATATGTTTAAATGTTGTAGCTCTGATAAAGACTGCAGGACTGTCAAAACTGTAAGGAAAATAAAAGAGAAATTATAGAAAAATATCATTGAAGTGTATATCAAAAGAGTATATAAAAAAGCTTGAAAAAAATCAATGTTTGGAAAAAATAGTCAAGATTTCTATATTACAAATGCTCCTTAATAGATGATGATGATAATAATTATTACATATAAAAGAAAAATGTTATATTATTTTTCTTAGATACATACATTCTATGGTAATAAACTTTTATTAAAATATTTTTTGTTAAAATTTTAGATTTTATTAAAATTATAAAAATGACTTACTTTTGTTTTTATAAATTTCTATTATTTCTTACTGTTTTTCTCTCAAATAAAAGAACTATTCTTGAAATAATTTAAATGTAAAATGCTACTTTAATTTCAGGATGCATTATAAAAATTATTTTGCAACAAAACTATGTCAACGATTTATTTTTTAGATTTTATTAAATTATTATCTATTTATTGGTACATTGTACAGGCTTAAACCTGCATTTATATATGTAATATATGTGGGATTCGATCTCAGACTTTCACACGACCCACTACTCTAAGTGACATCTCATATTTCTGACCCACCTGATCACACACATGTTGAAAAGATAAATAATCACCAATATCCGTATTTCAGGCTAAACCAGCAATCATCAGTTGGTCTAGATTACTATCCTCACACATATATATAATCAGTTCTCAGCTTTATATTAAGATAGCCAATCTTCATACTTTAATGAACAGGCTTCAAACTATTCCAACTCACAACTCTTCAGCCTTCCATTTTATTGAAAATCTGAAAATGGAACGTTCAAAGCCCTTGTTAGTGCCAAGGTTGTCATCTTCCCCATGTTGACATATTAATCATTCTGACCCCTCATGTACAGGAGAATAATTCATTTATACATACATATGCGAGGGATGGGCAGACCTTTTACGCACTATTTATATAAATTAATACATTGTACAGGCTTAAACCTGCATTTATATATGTAATATATGCGAGATTCGAACTCAGACTTTCACACGACCCTCACTCTCAGTGCCATCTCATATTGCTGACCTACCTGATCACACCCGTAGAAAAAATAAATAATCACCAATATACGTATTTCATACTAAACCAGCAATCATCAGTTGATCTAGATTACTATCCTTATACATATATACAATCAGTGCTCAGCTTTATATTAAGATAGCCAATCTTGAGCTTTGCTTGTATATATGTGTGAGGATAGTAATCTAGACCAACTGATGATTGCTGGTTTAGCATGAAATACGTGTATTGGTGATTATTTATCTTTTCAACATGTGTGTGATCAATATGAGATGGCACTGAGGGTCGTGTGAAAGTCTGAGTTCAAATCCCGCATATATCTATTTACTGAAAATTTATACTTTATTAAAGTTATAAAATGTATTACTTGTTTTTCTTACATTAATTAAATGATGATTCTTAAAAATAATTAACAACATTTAAAATTCATTCTAAAAATTATGCCTTTAAAAATCTTGCTGTGAAAATGTCTTAATAATTATAAAGTCATTTATTGATTATAATTCATCTTACCGATGTTCAAAACAATAGAAAGGTTTACGAGTTTTTGTTAATCATCTGGACCGCTTACTGATAAGAGAAATTTTTTCTAAATAAATGTCTGCCTAAAATAAAACTAAAATATTCCAGCTAGTTAACTGAATGAAACTGTTGTACTTCGCATTTTTTTAGCCAAAAAAAAAAAGTTTCAAATAATTTAACTAACCTTCAGACTAAAGAATTATTATTTTATAAACTTTTTTAAAAAAGATTATTTATACTAAAAATATCAAAATTATAGTAAAATGTTTACGGAAAAGATAAAGTATAATTTCAAATAATATAACCATATATATAATTGTCAACATATAATACTAAATTGTCCATACACTTTACTACTGTTACACAATGCTTTATTTACCATCCTTTTTTACAGTTTACAGTTTCGATTGCCCCAGCAATCTTCTTCAGAACTCTGTATCTCCTAATGTATATGGTATACATTTGGCAATGCAATAAGAGTAGTTAATTGTAAACACTTTCTCCTAATTGATAAAGTATGAAACAATAGGATTAAAGATGGCACTACAAATGTACATAAAATTCTAGATGGAGATGGAGAACTGGTATAGAGAGTAAAAAGAGTTTAAATATATATAGAAGTAAATGGAACATTGGGTGTGAGTTAATTTATGGTAATAGCAAGGAAACTAGTTTATAGTTTAAGGTTCGAATGGGATCTTTAGCAATAAGAGAATATACATGTAAATGGGAAAATATGGGTGATTTAGTCTGAAATTTGTGTAAGGAAGGCATAGAAAATATTAGGCATTTGTTAATTAAATGTAAATGCTTGAAAGCAGAAAGGGTACAAATTGTGAAGTTATGGAAGAATAAATATGAACAAAGTGATTATACAGAAAGTGGGTTATTGGTTTTTATGCTGGGTATGGGAAAAGATAAGAAGGATTAGATATAAAGGCCATAGAGTTGACAAAGATTATGTCATGGAAATGGGATAAGAGCAGATTATAGAAAAACTTAGAGTGGGGAATGGAAAGGGAGGGTAGAGTAATTAACAGATTTCTCAGGTCATATTCCATTTAAGGAGAAGTCACATCACATCTAGGTTAGTAGTGAGCTATTTGTAAACTATTCTTTACTTTTAAATTTTGTATTCTCAAAAGCTTGATTTGTTTGACTAGTTTATATATTACATTATATTTACAATACTTTTCATCGCTATAATTTTTAAACTTTATCATTCCAATGTGGGATAAAAGTCTCTTCTAATCTAATCTGGTTTCTCTAATCCACAGCTTTTCTTTTTTATATTCATTTAGCTCAAGTATAGCCTGTTTCTAGGTTTTTTAAATAATATTTTGGGATTAATTTTAAAACTTCACTTTTTTTCTATTGATTTTTTTTTTAGCAAGATATCCAGTGTTTTTTCAACCTAAATAAATTATCCAAAATTATAAAAAAAAAAAAATAGGTATTTAAAATATAAAATGCTACTCTATAATGCTTATATAATATTAAAATTGTTTTATTTTTAGTTGCTCACAATTTTGATAAAGTAGTAAATAAGATGAAGGAAGGTGTTTTGTCATTAATTGTGCATTAAAACATTCATTATGAATAACCAAATTTTGATTGATGTCAAATCATATTAGTCATGTTTAAATATGCATGTTAATATATATATAAGAATGTTTTATTTGTAATGTTTTTGGGTAATAAACAAAATATTTAAAAGTTCTCTAATATTGATAAATATATATTTGAATATTATAAATGTTATATATAAAGCTCACAAAATAAGCTCTTAACAAGCTTTGAGAATATCCCCAACCCCAGATCGGTTTCTGCTACGGGTGTCATCAGTGAGATGCTAGGATATTCAAGCATTAGATTAAATGTACTAATGCTTGAATATCCTAGCACCTCACTGATGACAACACCAGTAGCAGAAACCGGTCTGGAGTTGGGGATATTCTCAAAGCTTGTTAAGAGCTTATTTTGCCAGCTCTATATATAACATTTGTAAATACAAGCTTATTAAATTAGGTCATGTGACATCTGTCTTGATTTTTTTTTTACTATTTGAATAGTATTAATTATTTACCATATCTTAACAAATGGGTGATTTTTATCGTGTGTAAGAAAAGTAAATTTTATTGGATATAATACCATATTGTAGTACAATATCTAAAAGTAAAAAAAATCAAAAATGTTACATAAACAATTTATGGCAGTAAATGAGAGATCCACTGAAAACATATATATATAAATCATATAAGAAAAACCCAATGTTTCAGACATATATATATTGGAATGTATGTTTGATTTATATAAAATACAATAACAAATATAACTTAAAAATTTGTATTGGCTTATTATAAAGATAATATTATTTTAGTTTTTTGTTTTATACCTTATGGAGCAATATTGATAATTCCAAGATATCGTCTCGTATGTTATAACTTTTTAGATATTTTTTTTTACATCAATTTTAAAATCACAATAAAGTCATACATTATTAAATTTTATTATCCGCATGCGCACAAATTAAATTTTAAAAAGATAGTGTGATATAAAAACCCATATTTTAATATGTAGATGAATAATTTAATACAAAGTTAATAAAACAATATTCATATTAATTTATGTGTTATTTTAAAATGATTTACAATCGTAACATAACTTTAACATAATGTTCGAACACGCATATATATGTGCATGTAAGCACAGAATAAACATGAATTAAAAGATCATTTATTATGGGGAATGATTCAACAAATAAAGAAAGAAAATGATTTATTTTAATATTTGTATATTAAATATTTCTTT
This sequence comes from Epiperipatus broadwayi, assembly GCA_028023455.1. NCBI lineage: Eukaryota > Metazoa > Onychophora > Udeonychophora > Euonychophora > Peripatidae > Epiperipatus > Epiperipatus broadwayi. The sequence goes on along the minus strand of JAQFVV010006810.1, from coordinate 150,216 downwards.
TATTATTTATAATCTGCATATTTAATTTTGTTAAAATACGTAATGTTTTTTATTTTAAATATTTGTTAAAAATATTATTTGTGTAATTTCAAATTAATTATTCAGAAGAATGTTGATTTTTTTTTTCAAGGACTTGTTGTGTGTGTTCATTGAAATCAAACAAATCCACCTTTTGTTTTACTTTTTCGATGCTTATTTTATTAAAAGTAATCTTTTTGACAGTTTCGATTGCCCAGCACTCTTCCTCAGAGCTACTCATTATTACTAGGCAATTGAAACTGTCAGATGGATTAATTTTACTTTTAGTAAAAGAAGTATTAAACAATAAAAAATTAATGGATTAGTTTGATTTTTTATAATTTTATCAATGCATAAACAAAGATAAGTTGATAATAAACTTCATGAAAAAGAAACCATGTAGATTGTGATCTCAAAGATAAAAGTGTGATAAATTTGAGCAATGATGGTGATCTAATTAATCACATGAATGAAACTTATAAATAATGGGGCACTAGCTAGATCAATCTTTTTTATTGTTGTTTATCAGTTGGCCTAATCTCAACATACAGTGCTAGAAGAAGGCTTTGCCAGACATGTGTTCTGGGTAAATGACATTTCTTAGGAATAACAACAATTATGGAAAATTGTAATAAATAAAATTCATGAATAAATGGAATAGTAATGTTTTCTTAGAATTAAAAAAATCACTTATTTTCTAAAAGTAGAAAACTTATTCTGGATAATTTATTACATAACATATGCTCAGTTGGTTAGAGTGTTAATTAAAATTCAATATTCAAGAATCTAAGAGTCCAGATTCAATTTCCATGCTAGTACTGTCACTGGTCATGCCAGCAACACATAGAGAGGAGAGAAAAAGAATACCTATTAAAATGTTATGCATATACTAAGTGTGTGCTATTACTAACAGTTGAATGATTGGAAGATTTAAATTTTCTAAAGACATTCAATACTTAATATTAGATGCAATATACAAATACAACCTGTATATCAGATTTATTGTTTTAAATAAAATTTTATTACCATTTAATGAAATTAAAATGTCTTTCCACTAAAAACATTAATATTTGTGAAATTGTTTTAAGGAAAACTGTATTTGCTAAATGGATAAAAACAACTTATTCAGATATTCCTTATTGTCAACTATTTTATTAATGAATTTATTTTAAACTAATACATTTTTACACTATTTTGGTATTTTGAAAAAAATAAGTTATTATATCATCTTTTGGGATTTTAACAAGTAGAAGCACTGAAAGATTAATATAAATTTTTTGGCATCATTTGTAGAATTTCTGGATAATTAAAAACATCAAAAGTTTATCACATGATCACCATATCTTACTCTAGCACATAACTGTTATCAAACAGGCAAAACTCTCCATACAGTAGTGCCACCCTGTACCAACCAGAATAATGCACAAGCCTTCTGGCATCCATTGATTACTCTGGTTGGCACAGGGTGGCACTACTGTATGGAGAGTTTTGCCTGTTTAATAACAGTTATGTGCTAGAATAAGATATGGTGATCATGTGATGTTTAGTGGTTTAACACCAATCCTGCCTAATAGAATAGTGGTGGCTATGGTTGTTAAAGAGCCAAAGACACCAAAATGTATGAGTGCTGAACTGAGTTCAGACCCATATGACTACATAAGCTATTGAGCTTAGATTGAAAATATTTATGATGGTTTCAATTTCACTCTCATAGTTTTGTAGTTAAGTAGAGATAAAAGGTGGCTGCTGGAGGATTGCATTAGATCCTAAGATCTAGTTGCAGTGCTCTCAGATCCAAGGCTTCTCACTGATGAAAGCCAAAAGCCAGAAACTAGTTTGGGGAGATTGGATAGTAGGCACTAGATTGGATTTTATGCACAGCCCTTCTGGAATCCATTGATTACTCTGGTTGGAACAGGGTGGCACTACTGTATGGAGAGTTTTGCCTGTTTAATCAAAACTTTATTTTCATAGAATTTAAAAACTTTTAAAATAATTTTAATAATAAAATATATTATTATTATTGTAATAAATGGTCAATTATCTGCATAGTGCAGACTAATTATAATAATAATATCATTATCATCATCATCATCATCATCATTATTATTATTATTATTATTATTATTACTACTACTATTATTATTATTGTAATAAATGGTCTATTAACTACAAAGTGCAGATTACATATAATAAAATCATCATCAGCATCAACAACATCATCGTCATCACTATCATCATCATTATTATTATTATTATTATTATTAAATAATAATAATAATAATAATAATAATAATAATAATAAAATAATAATAATAATAATAATAATAATAATAATAATAATAATAATAATAATAATAATAATAATAAAATAATAATAATAATAATAATAATAATAATAATAATAATAATAATAATAATAATAATAATAATAATAATAATAATAATAATAATAATAATAATAATAATAATAATAATAATAATAATAATAAACATATACATATTACACTCACAAAAATTCTGAACTTTTCTCCAACACAATCAATCTCACAAGGATCCCCCCTGAGTGCTTTACTTTTCACCTTTTACATCAACCCTCTATTAATAAAAATCCAGCAAACATTCATTGGCATCCAAATACCAAACACATCTCACAGGTAACATTATCGCTTATATGATGATATAATGTCTTCCTCCCATCTAAAAACACCTACCAGCCTTGCATACAATACTACAAGAATTTGCAGCTACACACAAACTCAGGGCAACTAAATAAGATGCGTTTGCTCTTTATAATGCAAACAGTACACGGCATGTATGGGGAAACTGCTTTTTGGATTTCCCTTTTATATGAGAGCAATGAGGGTCAAGATCCAGAACAAACTCAAAGAAGAAACAGAGCGAATTACTACTTCTCTCTCAAAGGCATATCTTTCAATATACTCCAAGATCCAGCTATTTAACCAGCTAGCCATAACAAAAATCACCTATTACTCACCCATTATCACATTTTCTAAAGGTTTTATTAACAAAATCTCTTCTCTCTGTAATAAGCTCTTGTGGCAGAGGAAGACTGTGTCAATATCTGCAAAACAACTTACCAGACCACCTATTCACAATGGACTAGGACTTCATAGTATTTATATTTTCCATCTACAGAAGGCCACAAACTTAATAACATCCACAGTCAAACACTTTCCAATGCTTGAATGCCTACTTCAAATAACACCAACAGATAGACCACCCCCTGCTTATGACCAACTAGCATCAATGATCAATCATATAAAAACCACAGCTCCACAGATATCTCTTCAGACAATATACAAGCATTCATACTGGCAAATTTATTCATTAATCCATCCAAACCCAACCCATGACACCAATCTGACAATGCTGAAAATCAATAATCTACAATTACTCCGTAAGTTTAAAAAATGGTCACTGGAGCCAAAGTATTTTGATTTTTTGCTGAGACTAAACCTACAAGCACTGCCCACGACATATTTTCTGAGATATCGGAGACTATACACTAACATTGATCCTTTTTGTCCCCTGTGTCACAGGGCTGAAGAAACACAGGAACATCTATTCTATCTTTGTCCGGCACTAGACAGAATTCAAGTTATTATGATAGGAGCATATAGACAATCTAACACAACCCTTCAAACAATCATTAATTCATATTGCAAAGGCTCTATTCCATCAGTCCGTGCAGCCACTTTTATGCTTTATGCATACTGGTGCACTAGATGCACATTCACTCTAGGTAACAACACAAGGCGACATCCATCAACTTTCAATATCAAACTGGAAAAACTACGAGCCAGAGACAAAAAATTGCACATCCAGACATCTATGCGCAACCTGGTCACTGATAACACAACAATCAAACCCTAAGATGGCTCCCAATAACCAAAATCTATGCCCTCAACCAATATATATAAAAAATGTGGCAATTACTACAAATAAAAACAGAATGTTGTCTTTGATTGCATAATATTAATATAAAGGACAGTAACAACAAAATCAGACCTCAAATACTGGAAAGCAAACTAAACCCGCATGGCAATATACATCAAAGTTGAAGTTTTGCAAATTGAACAATGATAACCCAAGACTTTGGAGAACTATGATTACAGCAAGCAGCACTCATAAATGTAACGTATACTATGTATTTTCACCCCCCTAACAATGTTTAAAACTTTCCCTCCTAGTTAAGTTCCTTTTGTACACACAGATACCAACTTAAACTTGGTTTACTCACTAGCAATGTAAATATATGTATAGAAGTGTCTTATAGCAAATGTAACTCATGGTTACAATAAAGTTCTTTCTTTGAAACATAATAATAAAAAAAAAATAATAAAATAAAAATAAAATAATAAAATAAAAAATAATAATAAAATAATAAAATAATAAAATAATAATAATAAAAAATAATAATAAAATAATAAAATAATAAAAAATAATAATAATAATAATAATAATAATAATAATAATAATAATAATAATAATAATAATAATAATAATAATAATAATAATAAAAAATAAAAAATAATAATAATAATAATAATAATAATAATAATAATAATAATAATAATAATAATAATAATAATAATAATAATAATAATAATAATAATAATAATAATAATAATAATAATAATAATAATAATAATAATAATAATAATAATAATAATAATAATAATAATAATAATAATAATAATAATATGTTTGTGGTTATCAATAAAATAGATTTTTTATGGTAGGAGGATTAAAATTAACTTGGATATGCAGGTAGTTTATATTTAAGTTTTTTAATTATATTTAATATTGATACAATATTTATATGTGCATATGTGGATTGGAGCTATGATGTTTGTTATTTTATACATATTTCTATGTTTTATTGATCTTTATAATTTTGAGTTTCTGTATTATGTTGAAATGTTATGTATTTTAATGGTATAAAAATAAAGAGTTAAACTTATTACTATTGCCCTATATTATTTGAAAGCATTGAAGTAATGCGATTTACACTTACGTTTTATAATTATATGCATATTTAAAATTTTATGACAAATTATCTTTATAATTATTTTTAATCTCAATGATGATGAATTCTTAAGTATAATGTTATATTGTTGTTGGTGGCGGACTAGATTCCTGACAACTTACATTGTAATTTATTATTTATATATCATATTGTTACTATGTAGTATAGGAAACCTCCTGGTGCGCCTGTGATAGGCAAATACTTTATAATATCATGTATATTTGTTGAGCTCGAATAGGGTAAATAGTTTATTTTTGCAAGGAAGTGAATAGTTTGCATGAAAGAATCAAGACTGATGGTATATTGATAAAAAAAACATAATGTATATCATTTTTTATTAATTATTTAATAATTACATAATTTTAAAAATCATTTTCAATGCTTGTATAAACAACCTTCTTCAATTAATGACTCCTTAAATAGCACGTAAAGATTACTTACATATTACATTAGCATGATCGGATTTAAATCATAAAGTCTATCTATTTCCGAAATACTTAAACTTTCTGATATATATTTTATTAATAACTTAATTTATTATTGTTATTATTTCTAATTTTGGAAATAAACATTTTATATTTACCAAATCATTTTGACTTTCATATGTCATATTTTCACTTTCATCTAATTGGTAGTCTATGGTCACATGATATTACATCATTTATTTAAAGTTACACTGGTTTATTAGATGTTTAGCTTTATTAATATTAATTCCTACTATTTATTTATATTTTAAAATATTAAACTTAGTTACTGTAAGATATAGTTTGGGTGTAATAAAATTGCCTTCATTATTCAACTGTATCGATTATAAAATTTGTAATTAAGTAAGACAAACTTAAGAATCTTATTTATTATGCTTAAATATTTTAAACCCTAAGATAACAGTAGATTTCTTTCCATATGTCATAACATCGGCTGGGAGGTGAACCCGCAAAAACCGTCTGCAACCAACTGCTTGCTTACAAGGTGGCTGTGCTGACCTCACGGCTAACAATGCTTGACAGATAACAGTAGATTTACATTTGAAGATCTTGAAAGAATCTATTAACCCATATAATTATTATTAGATTTCTGTATTACTGTACACACTATACAGTTCCTGTATATTTGATAACCATAAGACACCATTACAAATATATTACTAGAGATCTTTAAATATATACATTAATAGATTTATTTATTTATTCACTTATCCGTTAAGCTACGATTTTGCTTCACCACAATCTGCTTGCTTTCATACTAACATTTGGTTATTTTTCATTATAACAGTTAATAAATGTAGTTCATCAGCTCTCCATGTAATTGCTTGATAATTACTATATATATATATATATATATATAATATACAAATCAATATATATATCAAAATACAGTACAATTTATATAAATTATAATCTTTTAGAAGTACTTTCGACTATACACTTTGTAGTCTTTATCAACTATATAACGTTATATAGTTGATAAAGACTACAAAGTGTATAGTCGAAAGTACTTCTAAAAGATTATAATTTATATAAATTGTACTGTATTTTGATATATATATTGATTTGTATATTACATATATTGTGAAACGAATACAGATATCAAACTTTATTTATTACATATATATATATATATATATAGAGAGAGAGAGAGGGAGAGAGAGAGAGAGAGAGAGAGAGAGAAATACAAATTAATATATTTGTTTGATAATCAAATCTCAGTCATATTTATTATTAGATAATATATACCTATTAATGCAAATTGGCTTACAGTAGTGTTTGAATGCACTGTTTTATTGTTAAGCTTCTGTTACATAGATGGTTTATCTCATAAGTTTTTTCTATGTCTTATCAGAAGTTCGGCAGTATATTAAGTAGCAATGTGATACTATTCCACTAAAAATCTAAAAGATCACACCTATAAATAACAATGGCAATTTATCTCAAAAAAAGGCAGTGTCATTTTTTAGCAGTTGAGATGGCTTGCTTCAATAGAAGAATGTTTCTGTTATATCTCCTTTACTTTTTTTGCATTTCTCTTCATATATTCATATATATTTAAAAATATTTATCATCTCTTATATACTTTAATGCAATCTTTTTTATATACTTCCTTCTTTATTTTGCTTACAGTTTCAACTATACTGCAGTCTTCATCAGAGCTCTCTATAACTCTCACTTCTCTCTGATGAAAACTGCATGAAAGTCGAAACTGTAAGCAAAATAAAGATGGAAGTATATAAAAAAAGATTGCATTAAAGTGTATAAGGGGAGATGATAAAAAAATTAATATATAAAAATGTTTTTAAAGTAAAAGTAAACTTCGTAAGGCGTATACTGTTTACGTTGTTTACAATACTAGATTTTAAAATCTTTTTCAGAAACATTAGAAAAATATGTACTATAAGATTGTGTTATTTAAAATCTGTAGCTAATAAAGCTTTTTTACATTTTTATGCTCCTTAAAGAAATATTTTTCAGCTCTAATGGGCTTGTGGTGAACTGTCATTTTATTTATATGTTTGCAAGGGATATGTGGAAGGACACATCATAGGCCGTACCACAATCCACTTTTAACCTATAATAGAGAGTAGCAATATCAAATTAGTATAAAAAGCATTGTGGAAATTATCTAGCTTTTTGAACAAGTGAAAGTTAGATGTATTATTTATATAAGCTTTATTAAAAAATATACTTTAATACTATTAACCATTAATAGAGCTTCTTTGATGAGGGACAGTTTGATTTGCAGATAATCTGCGATAATTAAGAGTAGGGGTTGAATTAATTCTACTGATAATTCTCTACGCCCAATTTTCATAAATCTGACATGCCGTTTTTATGATATAAAAACCACAAAAAATTAGAACAATGATCGTCCAAATCAGCACAGTTCTCAATTGCTGTATATGTGAACCTCTTCTGAGATATATTATTATATCTGTTTCATGTCACTGATGATAAATATGCAACTGATGAAAAACTTTCATTCAACTTATATAATGTTGCAAAAGTATTTTGTTATACTCTTGATACTGTGGGTGATGTTAGAAAATCTGGTCGATCTTATTTTTACTATCAGTAGAATGTGTCTTTTCAAACAAATTTTATCAATTTGAAGTAGTTTTACTAGAGATATTTAATGTTATATTATAATTTGGATATTCATCGTATCATCTTACTTTCTGATAGCATTCACAGGTTCAATAGTAGTATTATGCAGGAAAAAATGTCACCACTAATAATGCTGAGATTATTTTGCTTAGCAGTTTGACTGTTAAAAATCAAAATTTGTAGCCTTTTTTCTTCTGCTAATCCTATCGTATATAATGGACAATTGTTTAACAATAATGGAATATGAAAAATTGTATATTTTGGTCGTTTTTGTATCTCCTCATTCACAAAAAATGTTAATAAACATCACATGACCACCACTAGATAGGGATTTTATGCACAAGCCTATTGGCATCCATTGATTACTCTAGCTTGCTGTGTGCGGCAATATATATAGTGAATTTTGTCTGTTTTAACAACAGATGAGCAGGCACTAGATGGGGATTTTATGCACAAGCCTTTTGGCATCCATTTATTACTCTAGCTTGCTGTGTGTGGCAATATATATAGTGAGTTTTGCCTGTTTCAACAAAAAATGTTGGTTTAGATTTTTTAAGCTATCCTTTTTCACAACGTTTTAAAGAATTACATTTGTCAAAAGGTTTGCTTTAACCATAGATAAACACACAAAACACTTTTCCAATACTTACACAATATATAGAAAGCTTCTGGGCCAAAAAACAGTACCCATATCAATACATTAACTTCAGCTTTAGACAGACAAAGCAACCTATGGCACACTTTTAACAAGTGTTCCAAATATAGGCAACCATAAATTTATTATTATCATGCCTATCTAAAATAATTTCAACTGATAAATCTCCAATGAAGAAATTCTGGATTATTTTAGTAGAACCACTAAAAACAATAAAAATATGAATTTTTCTCTGCCACAACCAAACACTCACTAATGAGAATATAAATTTCTCTCTGCCACAATCAAGCATCAATTATTGGGAACTATATAGATTAAATATACTCAACTCTTATGAGATTCCAACAAAAGGATCCACATTTAGAAAAATAATAACAGTTGATCAAGAAAATTTGAACTAATCACTAGAATCCAAATTCTGTGATGTCATGTTCAAATTCTGTGATGTCATGTTCAAATTCTGTGATGTCATGTTCAAATCACTGATAATACTCTTACTACAGTTCATTTTTTAATGTACAGACAATAATATAACAACAGATATGAAGTATGACCTCTTTGCTATGAGAAGAAAAAAAATTGATTTCATTATTCTTGAAAATGTGCCAGTCTTATAAGACTGTGACAAATATTGTTAATAATATATGGCGAAATAGACATTTCCATTGGGACTCTCCTTACAAGCTTTACAAGAAAAATTTTCCCAACATAAGGGATTTTATATATTATAATTTCTATGGTGATAAAGATGCATCTTTGCAATCACAACTCTAAATATCACTTAAAGTTATGGCAAACAAGCTGTAATAAGTTTTACCAAAAACTACAATTTTACTACTGAATTTGATCAATTTTTAGGATTTCTCACATCTCACTTGCCCATGAAAAATTAAATATGTGGTCCAGATAAAATTTAATTAATTTCAAATATTACCAAAATCACACTTTTCTTTATTTTTGCCGTAATATCCTATAAATACAATTTATCCAAACACTTCAAACATTTTTTAGAAAAACTCTATATTTGTACATATACATACACCTATGTTTCGACTGACCTGCAGTCTTCTTCAGAGACAGTTTATTTTGATCTTTTAAAAGATAAAAATAAACTGTCTCTGAAGAAGACTGCAGGTCAATCGAAACATAGGTGTATGTATATGTACAAATATAGATTTTGCTAAAAAGTGTGTGAAGTGGTTTGGATAAATTGTAATTTCAGATATATTTACATAATAAAATATTACTTTGGATTATCAAAAACTATAATAATCTTCATTTCTGTAGTATATATTTCAATCAGGTCACATTTTCCAACATCTGTAATCCTTTAATCAATACTGGCCTCTTTTTGATTTTTTATGACATCATTAGAAAATGGTGATGATTCTGGTGCATTTTTATCTTGCAAATTATCAAAGTTTTTAAAACAAGTAACATAAAGCAAAAATTCAAAGCCAAAAACAAAAGGAAGAAAAAATATTGTACAAGTTTGATCAAGATTGGAGCAATCATAGGCTGAGTTATTAAGTATCAAACATAAAAAAAAAAACTTTCATTTTTATATAATAGAAGTATATACAGAGAAAATGGGAAGCCACCCTCCTCAAACATCATAATCAATGAGCATGAAAAAATCAGGATTAAATATAAATAGTTAGAAGCAATAATATCAAATGATAAGCATAGATTCACCAGCAATAATCAAGAGTCTACAGTCATCGATTATGACTAGACTCAAAAAGAATTATATTATAAAATATGAGGTTAGTCATCATCCAGTCTGTGCCAAATTTAGAGCATATCATAAAAGCAATCATCAATACACCATCTGTAGTCATTATGTGGTAAAATTACAATAATACATAATTTTATATAAAATACTAGGATCATTATACAAGTGCAATGCTCTTGGCCATGGGGTACCAAGAGTATGATGGTTATCAATAAACTAGTTATCATCACAAAATCTAAATAAAATGAAATATGTGAACTTTAAAGGTAATTTTTAGCTTTGTGCCATCCAAATAATTTTATGAGCATCAGAATGTCCACATACACATACATATTTCAAAGCCTATTGTGCTTAAACTAGGAACATAAGGATTGGAAACAAGAGCAAACACCCATTCTATTGTTAAATAATTTTACCAGAGTAACTTATAAATCCTTAAACACAACTTCATAATGAAGTCAGTCACACACACTGATAACTCACAATGCAGGTAGCTAAAAGAATAAAGATATCAAAAAAATAATTTATTAAAACAGGAAAAACTCTTCATACAGTAGTGCCACTCAGTGCAAGGCAGAGTAATCATTGGATGTCAGTTGTCTTATACATAAAATCCCTATCTATCTATTCATCCAATATCCCCAGACTAGTTTCTGGCTTGTGTCCTTCATCAGTGAGGAGTTTTGTATCTGAGAGCACTGCACCTAGATCTTATATTGGCACTTGTGGCAATACGGTATGGAGAGTTTTGCCTGTTTTAATAACAATTATGAGCAAGCATAAGAAATGGTGATTATGTGATGTTTAGTAGTTTAAAAAAATAATTTCAGAGATTATTATTTTTTAAACAATTATTTAATAAAGTTAACTAATAAATAAAAGAATAAAAAGTTTAAAAATGATATAATAAACCAAAATTTTACACATAATTTCAGACAATTCATAAGATTTTATATAATACATTATTACCATCTCAAAACCTAAAAATACTACACTATAAAGAAAGAAAAATAATTTGAACTACAACTTTATTTCTCCTATTTTATTTCATACAATTTTAATCTAATATAAAAATATCTTTTCAACAAATACAACTAAAAAAATTATTCAATATTTTATTTTCTTTCTCTATAAATGTAAATAAGTATCTCATTTTACCATATATTTGTTTTGTTTAACATAAAAAAAATGAGCATGCTAATAGCTCTAAACAAACTTTATTGATAACTGCCACAAGAGAAAACAGTTAAAATCTCTATCTAGAATTGTCCCTGTCTCCAAACCAGTTTTGAGATATTGGCTTTCATCAGTGAGGTGCTAGTATCTTCAGACACTAGGTCTAAAACACCAACTTAAGGCCAGCACTTATCTGATATTTAACTATTAAGTAAAAAAATCTGAAATTTTCAGACACCTATATGTCTTCAAATCCAGCTATCTAACTCAAATAGTTATTAGCACGTACATTATTTTATTTAATACAAGCTTATCAAGTTAAGTCGTGTGATATATGACTTGATTTTATTTACTATTATTGTTTTGTTTAATCTTCCTTTTGTAAATGCTTAGTTGAGTGACTTTTTTGTAAACATTGTAGGTAGAAGTTTAGTCAATCTTTTGGCTCCAGAATTATACATAGCTTTCTCAATAGGTATTTTAGTCTACTTACATTTTTTTCTTTCCCTTCTGTAATTCAGATTTTGAATTTAATAATTATTTCATTCCAGATTAACTCAAGTTTAACACTTATCTTCATTAAAAGTACACCTTTTCTCTTTTTTAACTGCAGGTTTCAATTTAATAATTACTTTTATTTCAGTTCTTCTGTTTAGCATGTTCTTTTTTTGTTTCTCTAAATTAGGTTAGGTTTTCTTCTTGTATCTCCAAGTTTCAGTTGAGCAATCATTTTCATGCCAAGTTAATACAAAGTGAGATGGCATAATTTTGAGTGAATCATTACATAAAACTAGTTGGTAGTTTGAATAGCAATGCTCAGCTTTTAGCAAGAACTTAGCACATAACTTTTATAAACTGTATACTATATTACATATTTTCATCAATTTATCATCTAACTTCCAAGTTGAGTTTCTCCTGCTCACTTCATTACTACTGAACTGCTACTAAGTTTTATTTCTCATACTATCTTTTGATTTAACTATATCAGGGTATTTGACACCATATTAAATTTTTAAAAAACTGATTTGAGATACAATTTTCACAATAACTTCAGTTTTAATAATGTTAGAGCATAATGCTTTATATTGACCGAAAATAGAAAAACTAAGGAAAACAATAAGGTTAAGACAAATAGTGATTACTATAAAAAAGTAAGGAAAAAAATAAATTTCAATATCTGAAATAATTATTACTTTATTGTTTGTTCATAATTTCTAATTTATCATTAATTATGTTTAAATTACATCTTCAGTGATAATTTATTTGTATTCCTCACAAAATTCTCATTCAAACTATATATAATACTTCCTATCTGAGATTATCCACAGCTTCAGAATCCTCACAAATAGTCTCATAAGAATTCTTCATTTTTTATCTTGTACCCAAAAAGTTACCAAATCTCAAGGCATCTATAAGAAAAAGATTTATCTTTATAAAAGATACAAAGTAAATCATTTCCAGAAGGTGAATATGCATTTGTCATAATAGCAATTGGCTTCTTGTCTATCCAAAACTAGAAATTGAAGGCTACTGTCTGTATCAATGATAAAATGAGTTTCATCTCTTCATTTTATATTTTTTGTGTACACCAGTGATGTTTATATTCTTTGTGCATACCAACAATGCTATCTTGTTACATTCATTAACCCACAGAGATATAATTCATTTGCATATAACCCAATTCCTAGCGATAGTCTTGAAAATAATGTGATGGAAGATGTGGCAAAACTACTGAATCCATAGCATGAGTACCAAGGCATAGGGAAGAGTAAGATATGTATTAAAGCAAAACTAAAATTCATTAAAAAAGATTGTGTTAATAATTCATATCTTTAATTTCAGAAATTAATATAAAATAAAATATTAGCAGAAGATTTAAATAAGAAAAATTTAAAAAAAGAAAGATAGTTTTTTAAAAAATAGTTTACACAGAAAGAAAAATCAGAAAAAACAATATTTGGAATTCTGTAGAATTTTTACATACAATAGTGTCTCTTAGTATAAGCTTTAATAATCAATAAATGTTGGAACGTTATGTGTTATAAGCCCTATCCAGTATCTACCTATTGCTGAATAGGGATTATAATGCACAGCTTTTTGGGAATCCATTGATTATTAGCACTTACACTAGGTGGCACTATTGTGTGGAAAAAATTTGTTATTGTTTTAACAGCTTGTGTAAGCATAAGAAAAGGTGATTACGTGAATTCTGTAGAATGTTACGGCAAATAAGACTAATAACGATATTTTAAAATGTGTGAAATGCAAAGTAATGCTAATACAAAAGCTTAAAACTGTCAAAGGCATATAAAACAATATTTTGGTATTAGAAAAAAAATTATTTAAAAGTAAAAAATAAAACAATAATAACAGTAAATACTATTAGTGAAAGGGTAGACGACGTTATAAATGTGAAAGAATTCTACAAAGAGCAAAATCTATATAGAAATAAAAAGCAAGAAACAAAACAGTTTTAATAATTATATCATAATTTGAAATATAATTTACTCTATAAAGAATGGAGAGGCTTTGGAAAATTATTGTAGATCTTTTAAAATAAGCAAGTGAAGAAATTTTTAATAAAATTATATGTTAAACCACTAGACATCTTATGATCACCATTCTTTATGCTTACACAAGCTGTTTAAACAGAAGCTAAACTCTCCATACAGTAGTGCCACTCAGTGCAAGCCAGAGTAATCAATAGATATCATTATCTGGTGCCTACTCATCCAATATCCCCAAATTAGTTTTCAATGTGTCACTTTCATCAGTAAGGAACCATGGATAGTTAGCTAATGAGGTAAAGGGTGGATGCTGGAGAGTTGCATTAGATTCTAAGATCTAGATGCAGTGCTCTCAGATCCATGGCTCCTCACTGATAAAAGCCACAAGCTAGAAATTAGTCTGGGAATATTGGATGAGTAGGCACTAGATAGACATTTTATGCAAAAACCTTCTTGACATCCATTGATTTCTCTGGCTTGCACTGAATGGTGTTGCTGTATGGAAAGTTTAGCCACTGTGTAAACAGCTTGTGTAAGCATAAAGAATGGGGTGATGTTTAATGGCTTAATACCAATCCTGCCTAATAGGATTATGGTGTCTGTGGTTATTAAAAAATCAAAGGCACCAAAAAGTATGGATACTGAACTGAGTTCAGATCTATATGAATATACAAGCTAATGAACTTGAATTTAAAATATTATTGTGTTTTCATTTTGAACTCAAAGCTTTATAGTTAGCTAATAAGTTAAAAAGTGGCTGCAAGAGGGTTGCATTTGATCCTAAGATCTAGGTGCATTGCTCTCAGATCCATGGCTTTTCACTGTTGAAAGCCACAAGCTAAAAACTAATCTAGGGGTATTGTATGAATAGGCACTAGACAGGGATTTTATGCAAAAATCTTTTTGCATCTATTGATTACTCTGTTTTGCACAGTGTATGGAGAGTTTAGCCTCTGTGTAAAGTTATATGTAATGGTTAAAAGATAAAGATATAAGTAGATGGTTGGAAGAATGCAGTAGTAATATTGATATGTGAGAAAGGCAAAATAAATCTTAGAAATAGTTCACCTTTTATTAGTTCTAAATGAGATATTTATCAGGAATATTATAAATTGTCTATAGAGAACATTAGACTCAAGCCAACCAAAATCAAAAAAATCAAGTGAACTAAAAAAATATTTTAGCATTGTAAATGTTATTCAAGTTTCAAAATAATTATATAAAAAAAATTCAGCAAATATAAATTTATCATTTTATATTGGATTGGTACATTATGAAATGCCATTTCATTGTTTATAAATATTTTTGTACTTACTAAATTTTAACATTTTAACATTGAAACATCAATACCTATTTTAAGATCTTGTTAATTCTAAAAAATATTTATCAAAATCTAAACCTTTTTATAGCAATTTTATAAGAAAATAAAGAAAAAAATAAATAGGAAGGTTAAAAATAATAATAAATTAAGTTTACTTAAATTATTTAGTTTAATACACTGTACAGGCTTACACACACCTGCACATATATTACATTATATATATGCAAGTGTATGTAAGCCTGTACATATATTACATTATATATATGCAAGTGTATGTAAGCCTGTACAGTGTATTAAATTACATATTGAAACATAGTGCATTAAAGGTCTGCCCATCCCTCACATATGTATGTAAATGGATTATTCTACAGTACGAGAGGTTAGAATGACTAACATCAACATGGGTAGGATGACAACCATGGAACTAAGGTGGGCTTTGAACGTTTCATCATCAGATTTTTAATTAAATGGATGGCTGAAGACTTGTGGATTGGAGTAGTTTGAAGCCTGTCCATTAAAGTATGATGATTGTCATATGTGTGGAGATAGTAATCTGGACCAACTGATGATTGTTGGTTTAGCATGAAATACATACATTGGTGATTATTTATCTTTTCAACATGTGTGTGATCAGGTGGGTCAGCAATATGAGATGGCATGGAGAGTTGAGGATCATGTGAGGTCTGAGTTCGAATCCCTTATATATTAAATTATTTAAATTTTTCGTATAATGTAGTTGCTTTTAAAAGCAATGCTTCAGAATTTCAGGTAATATAATAATAATTATCAGATAAAATAAAAAAAAATCAAACATTTGTTCAATGGCTCATTAAAAAGAGAGAGAATGAAAATAAAAAGTGATAATCCTAAATAAGAAGTTAATAACTACAAATAGTTTGGTCAGATTATTTTGGTCAAAGATTTCAACTTGAATGGAATGTTTTCGGTAGAAATAATTTGAAACTAAAAGGAAATATGCCTATGTGTTTGGAAAAAAATATCAATGTGTGTGTGTTTTATTTCTGCTTTCTTGCAGATCTAAAACAGTTAGTAATGAGCAATACAGAAAGTGAATCATATGAAGCAAATTACATAAAGACTAACTAGAAGAGATTGTAATAATGGGCAATTAAATTTTAAGCTGAATCCCAAGAGATTGTAAAACACCTAGAAAAATACCATGTACAAGATGGATAAATATAATAAAAAAGATTTCGAAAATGATGTGAATAAGAAAAGTTATGCATCAGAAAAATGGAATTAAACTCGAAAAGATCTTAATTGTGCAATGGAGAACATTATAATTGAAAATGATGGAAGAATTCTTTTTTTTTTTTCAATTAAACTGATATATCCATTTATTCTACAAAAAAAAAAACCAAATCAATGAAAGAACAAGTAAACATATAATCTATAATATATTTAATTTAAATTTTGTATAATATTAAAACATTGCTAAACTTTTACAAAAATATCATATACAATATTTAATTATTTATTTTTATCATAATGCAGATAACATATATTTATCATCCACAAATGCAGTTCGATTCAGCTTGAATTTGATCACAATATTTTAATTCCTAAATATTCTACGGTTTTTTATTTTTTATTTCAAATTTATAATGAAAATTTATTTTAATTATTAAATTATTTAATATTCATAAACAAAAGAGTTTCCTTCAAAATTCATAATAGTTAACTTAGATATACAACACCAATTGTAACTATATTTTCTAAAAAAAAAAAATAGGCAAAACTCTCCATAGAGTAGTGCCACTCAGTGAAGCCAGAGTAATCAATGGATGACATAACGCTTGTGCATAAAATCCCTATCTAGTACCTACTCATCCAATATCCCCAAACTAGTTTCTAGCATGTGGCTTTCATCAGTGAGGAGCCTTGGATCTGAGAGCACTACACCTAGATCTTAAGATCTAATGCAACCCTCCAGCAGCCACCTTTTAGCTCTGCTTAACTACAAAACTATGAGAATAAAGATCTAGGTGCAGTGCTCTCAGATCCAAGGCTCCTCACTGACAAAAGTCACAAGCTAGAAATTAGTCTGGGGATATTGGATAAGTAGGCACTAGATAGGGATTTTATGCACAAGCCTTCTGGCATCCAATGATTACTCTGGTTTGCGCTGAGTGGCACTACTGTCTGGAGAGTTTTGCCTGTTTTAATAACAGTTATGAGCAAGCATAAGAAAAGGTGATCATGTGATGTTTAGTGGTTTTAACTATATTTTCTATTAGTGTCAATTCTTTGTTTAACTAGTACAGAATTAATATAGAAACATTATATAATTTATTAGAAGCATTTTAAATATTATACCAAAGATGCAATCATGAAAACTGTACAAAAATGATAATACTTTTTAATTTCCAATTGTTTACTACAGCTTCCAACTAATTTGCATATTCTACTCATAATTGGATGTGATTATTACCAATAGTGGTAATATTCAAATTGATTCTTATTATCAGATAAACTAGAATGCTCAGAAAAAGTAAAACAAGTGTTATATTTAAATACAACTCCACAGAATATTTTTGCATGGCAAAAAAATGAATAGGAGCATTTAAAATATGTTGTTGTGTGTCTTTTATAATCTGTATGTAACATAAAGCATAGTCTTCAAGAATATTAGTACAGCTAATTCTGTTTAATACTGGATGTTTATGTGAGGATTCATCACAACAATCATCATTTTGTACCCAATATTTTGAATTACAACTGATTATTCGCTGTAC
This sequence comes from Epiperipatus broadwayi, assembly GCA_028023455.1. Classification (NCBI taxonomy): domain Eukaryota; kingdom Metazoa; phylum Onychophora; class Udeonychophora; order Euonychophora; family Peripatidae; genus Epiperipatus; species Epiperipatus broadwayi. Next base: position 131,897 of record JAQFVV010006810.1, on the reverse strand, counting down.
TAATCTTAAAAAAAATTTTGAATTTTATTTAAAACCACCATTTTTAAAATGGCGGCCATTTTATATTATTGATGATGTCATAGGTTAGTGACTTTATGTCACCTGAAAGAAAAATGGAGCCATTTATGCTAAAAATATATGATACAGAATTTATTTATTATACATAGTACTGTAGAGAATATTATAATATAAGTATTTTGATTATAAAATTAAAATATGACTAATTTTCAGTACTTTATTTAATTTTCATTCAGTGACCTTGCAAGGCAATAAATACATTCTTTATTGATATATCCAATGTAAAGTCTGATGACAACAAAAATAAAGAAAAGAGCCTCATTCAGTAACATAAATAATCAAAAGCCTATTTTGATCACAACAACAACCAATTGTATTAATATTATATTTTAAAATGTGTACATTAGCTTATAACCTTTATATTCATTCACTTTTATGGATTAAAATTTTTAGTAATGATATTTTGTTGTGGTAAAAATTATGATCATTGCAAATGTAAGATTTAGTTACTATAATTGCAAGTTATTTTAAGAAAAATATGATTTATTATACACTATTTTCTTAATTTTAAATCATAATATCTTAATTTGTTACAGTCTTATGCAAAGCAAATGTTATCGCAAATGTAAAAAAAACGAAATACACATTTCATTCAGCAAAACTAAAAATAAATTTTGGTCATATGTTATACTATTAGTAATTAATTTTAAAATGTGTACTATAGTAGTTTAAATATTTAGTCAACTAATTTTGAATTAAAACTTCCCAGTCAAATTAAAACTATCAAAACATCACATGATCACCATTTTATATGCTAACACATATTGTTAAAAGTGTAATGTGATGTGATGTGATGTACTGTAGCTTCTTCTTAAATGAAGTCAAGAATCTCTCAGCAATTATACCAAGGGAAACTTGTTAGCTACTTAATTTTACATTTCCCAGTCTAAGTTTTCCCATATTCTGTTCCATCCCATTTCCACAACATAATCTTTGTCAACTCTATAGCCTTTATATCTAAATCCCTTATCTTTTTCCAAACCCACCATAAAAATCAATAATCTACTTTCTGTATAATCACTTTTTTCATATTTATTTTTCCATAACTTTTTTTTTTACCAAACTCTCCATACAGTATTGTCACCAAGTGCAAATCTTTGTAATCAATAGATGAAGGAAGGTTTGTGCACAAAATCCCTAATTGGTGCTACTCATCCAACATCTCCAGATATTAAAACATATGGATGCTGAACTGAATTCAAATCTATATGATTATACAAGTATATGAGCTTGGGTTGGAAACATTATGGTGTTTTCATCTTGGCCTCCTAGATTTCTAATTTAAAAAATAGGTAAAAGATAGCTGCTGGGGGGGGGGGGGTTGCATTAGATCATAAGATCTAGGTTCAGTGCTCTCAAATCCAAGGTTTATCACTGATGAAAACCACAAGCTAGAAACTGGTCTGGGGATGTTGCATGAGTGAGTACTAAATAGGTATTTTATGCACAAACCTTTCTGCAGCCATTAAATTATAAATGTTTGCACCTGGTGGCAGTATTGAATAGAGAGTTTGGTACTCAGATTAAAACTGCTATATCATAAATGTAAAATATTTTTAGTAAAAAAAGGATAATTTCATGAATTATGCAATTAATAATCAACTTTAGATGATCAAAAGTTATATTAAATCTAAGTTAAAGATAATATTTACTCACCAGATTTTAAATCCTAATCTTGTAAATTATTTCAGGCATGTACACGACAATGGTAACCCTATCACAAACTTGAAAAATTGTACTACCAAAAAAATACAGATTTCATTCAGCATGAAAATAAAAATAAGTTTTGTTCATATATTATTAATAATTAATATTAAATCATGTACTGTATATGTATGAACTAAAATATTCAGTCAAGCAATTTTTAACTAAAATCTTTATGAATGCTAATTTCAGTCAATTCAAAACTGCTTTATTGCAAATGTATTTTCAATAAACAAAAAAAAAAAAAACAAGTAGGAAAATAATTTCATGTATGATACATTTAATAATCAATTTTGTATGATAAAAATATAATACCAATAAATTGAAGAAGTTTCATGCTTTTAACTTTTATTTAAACAGACCACATTTTTTTTCTCACAAAAAATTTCTAGGTCATTTCAAGAAAGTAGCTACCATCCATAATAAATGGTGACTTCTCATGTCATAATCATAGCTAGAATATTTGTATATAAAGTGTTGTTTATTTAGATCTATATATTACTGTAAAAAAGTCTTAAATATTGATTACAATATGCAAACACTGAATGTATTAGAAACATATTTTATTTTTAAATGTCATAATTTTAATTTTTTCAAAGTTAACTGTGTGATTTGGTTTAAATAAGTACAGTTCTATAATTTGGCTATCCTTATAATGTTGATAAGTAACAAATATTTATGGTCACAAGAAGGTTAAGTGAGATATTGTTAAACAACGTTTTTTTAATTATAAATAACTTCACATAAATAATATAAGAGTATGAATTTTTTTTAAAAAAGAAACTTCAGTATGGGATTTTTTTTCAGTGTAAATGATTAACAATTTTGCAGAACACAATTAAATCTAACACGCTTTGAGCATTCAATCTTTAGTTTTTCAATAAAATGCATAATTGAATTGTTGCGTCCAATAAAGCTTAAGGAATTGCTATCTTAATATAAGCTGAGCATTAATTGTATATATGTGCATGGTAAATTATAAGTTGGCCCAGCTGATGAATGCTGGTTCTGCATGGAGAGATGCATGTTAGTAGTAACAAGAAGAGATCAAAAATGCAATATATGGGTAAGAGAACAAACAGGTGTTACTGACCTCATTGGAAAAAATTAAAAGACTGAAGTGGAGTTGGGCTGGACATATTGCTAGAAGAGATGACAATAGATGGACAATTAAAATCTTAAACTGAATTCTAACAGATCGTAAAAGACCCAGAAAGAGACCACATGTGAGATGGATGGATGAAATAAGAAAATGTATGGGGGTAATGTGGAGAAGGGAAGCTGAAGATCGGGGAAGATGGATTGAACTGGGAGAGACCTTCATCCTGCAGTGGATTGATAATGTTTGATGATGATGATGATGATGATAGGCTGAAAATCTTAAGTTCAAATTCCTTTATTTACTATAAAGTAATAGTTGTTTCTTCAATTATAATTAGGGTATTTAGACTTAACTTGAAATAAAAGCATGAGGAATTCAAAAATTAATTAAGTCAATCCCTATTTTTTATAACAATAAATTGACATAATTAATTTCTGACCCCCCCCCCATGTTTTTAATTTAGTTAAATCTAAAAAACCCAATTGTGGTTAAAGAAACCTTTTTTTCTTTTTAGTGCATGGTCAATAAAAAAAAGCACTTAATATAAAAAAAATAATTATGAAATCAAAAACTTTATATAAAGCATTTAAAATATTAAGTATATTCTGTAGATCATTTTTTGAATTGGCAAAGAAAGCACAATAATTAATATATTATAAATTCAGAATCCAAAAATAAAAACTTCTTGTCTTTGACTTTAATCAATTCAAATTAAGAATATTACCAGTAGCTCTATATCACATTTTGATCTCATATCTATTAAATTTTCTATAAGAAGTTCAAAAGTTTTCACAGAGGCAAAATTCTCCATACAGTAATGCCACTCAGTGCACAGCAGAGTAATCAATGGATGCAGGAAGGTTTGTGCATGGACAAGATAGGGATTTTATGCATGAACCTTACTGCATCCATTGATTATTCTGGCTTGCAATCCTACTGTATGGGGAGTTTTGCCTCTGTGAAAAACAGCTTGTGTAAGCATAAATAATGGTGATCATGTGATGTTCAATGGTTTAAGTTTCAAAGATCACAGTCATCAAAATTGAAAAAAGTATTGGAACAAAAACACACGTTTGTTTAATTCCAGTTTTTAATTTCTCTCTGGCATGAATGACACTTCATCTTATTCTTTCATATAGAAGCTATATAATATGAACAAATTTTAATAGATAACCAACTAATTTTAAATAGGGCCATAGAACTTGCTAATTAATTGAGTCAAACGCCTTGTTTAAACCAATAAAAGCAATACTTAAATTATTCTTTTGCTGCCCTCAATGCCTTTTGATTCTCTAAAATCACACTGAATTTCTGGTAACAATTTATTTTATGACTAGAAGTAACCTATTTTAAGGATTTATAATAAAATCTTAAAAGTACTTTTTAGTGAATAATAATGATATTCCATGATAATTATTATAACCTTAATCTAGTCCTTTTATTTTTAAAAATGAAGCATAGTCTTGAGAAAAGATTAAAAGAGCATAATTTTTTTTTTCCATATGTCAAAGCATCGGCCAGGAAGTGAACCTGCAACAACTGTCTGCAAGCAACTGCGCTGACCTCTCGGCTACTAACGCTTGACAATTTTTATATAAACATATAAAAAATAAGAGTAGAAATGATTTAATAACAGCATCGATTTTCTTTAGTCATAAAAAAAACATAAATTTACCTTCAGTTTTGATCTTGAAATTGTTAAGATTCTTCATGATGAAAGAAATCATAATAAAGGAAAAAATTAAGAAGTCATTATTTATAAATAGAAATAGAATATCTATAATTAATTGACTATTTGCTAAGGTTAAAAGTTGAAGATCTTAAAATATGACTTGACTCCATTTCTGCTATATTTGAATTTAAATAGTTTTCACTTGAAGAAGGTTATGAAACTAATTGAAAGAACTTAACATGGTTTGTTATAGTTTTTATAAATATCTTATAATTCATTATTTTTATTACAATATTTATTTCATAATGAATATTTTATTATATATATATTATTTATTTAGAAGGTGATAATTTCTTTTCACTTATGCTGTATTACATAATATTAAATCAGCAATGTTAAATGCAAGAATACTCTCAATCCAGCCACAAAGTAAAGTCTTTGAAAAAATAAGACTGACTGGTTTGAAAATAAAACAGTTGTGGCTGGAACAAGAGTATCCTTGCATTTAACATCACTGATTTAATATTATACAATATGGTGCAAGTGAGAAGGGATAAAATAAAAATTACAATATGACACTGTGCTAGTAAAATTCATTGATCATTACATTGTTTAACATCTTCTAATATTAGCATGAAATAAATTATAATACTTCATAAACATTTATTTTTAGTGCTGTTTCTAATTGTAATAAATTTAATCAGCCATTTAAGCTATTGTGTGCTTTTTCACGAGTGTTAAATAATAATAAATGAGTCCTTCCACTTACAACACAAGATATAGTATTTAGGAAAGAATAAAATGAATCCACTTATTCAATCCAACCCAAATGCTTATATATGGGCAAATCTTAAATACTGTAAGTGAAAGTGTGAGGACAGACCACTCACTTTAAACCACTGTTTACAATATCTGAATGAATAATGCCAATGAAATTATCTAGAATTTACTAGATGTCACTCACAAATGAAACTCTTAAACATATGTAAATAAACATTTATTTTTAGTGCTGTTAGTACTCATTTATTATTATTTAACACTCGTGGTAAAGTGCACAATAGCTTAAATGGCTGATTAAATTTATTACAATTAGAAACAGCGCTAAAAATAAATGATTATTTACATATGTTTAAGAGTTTCATTTGTGAGTGATGTCTAGTAAATTCTAGATAATTTCATTGGCGTTATTCATTCAGATATCGTAAACAGTGGTTTAAAGTGAGTGGTCTGTCCTCACACTTTCACTTACAGTACTTAAGATTTGCCCATATATAAGCATTTGGGTTGGATTGAATAAGTGGATTCATTTTATTCTTTCCTAAATACTATATCTTGTGTTGTAAGTGGAAGTACTCATTTATTATTATTTAACACTCGTGAAAAAGCACACAATAGCTTAAATGGCTGATTTAATACTTCATAAGTGTTAATAAGATTATTAAAAGAAATGGATGTAAAGTGAATGATTTAATTATATATTCACACTCTCATTCCAAGAAACTTAAGATTGGCCTATATAAGTGCATTTAGATTTAAAAATAAAATGCCTCTTATTTTCTCAAAGTCTTTATTTGTGACTGGAATAAGAATATTCTGGCATTTAAAATTGCTGATTAAATATTATATTGTTTAACACAAGTGGGAAGAGGTTATTACATTTTAAATAAAATTACAATCTGACACTGTAATAGTAATATTCATTGATCAATATATAGACCTAATTTTGTTTTTACACGAATTTTTTTTACATGAATTTGAAATAACACGAGTTTAAATATATATATATTTCTTTCTACGTGAGTTGTTTTAAAATAACATGATCAATAAAAAAACAATTGTATTTTGGGAGTAGAGCTACTGTGACATATTTATAATTGGAATGAAGAAATGAACATTATTGTCTGGAAAGCTATAAAAAAAATCATCTTACATTCTCAAAGTAATTCTTAGATTGTCTTAAGTTGTTATTAAACTTTTTTTTAAATTCGAAATAATTTCTCTTTCTAGATGATTCAGGACTCAAACTCAGACTTTCACATGACCCTCCACTCTCAGTGCCAACTCATATTGCTGACCCACCTGATCACACACATGCTGAAAAGATAAATAATCAGGTGGGTCAGCAATATGAGATGGCACTGAGAGTGGTGGGTCATGTGAAAGTCTGAATTCAAGTCTCGCATAAATTACATATATAAATGCAGGTTTATACCTGTACAATGTATTTCTTTTTAGATGATTGTAAATATTTTTAATTCGATGTTTATTTACAAATTTGTTTCTGAGGTTGAGTTCATCATGATTATGTGACAAGACTAAAAAGAAAATGGTGTCTGTTATTATCATCTATTTTTTAAAAAAAAGTTTCATCACTTTATTTCTAGTTATTTTAGAAACAAAAATCCCTTTTCCGGCAATATTCCTGCAAATGGAGAAATTTGTTTATTTGCGTTGAAATGTTTTTGTTGTTTTGTTTTGAAAGGGAAGTAACTTTTTGATATTGGTGCTTAATTTGCAGGTTGACATTTAGTTTTTTTTATAAAAAAAACAATTCCTTTTTGGTATTGATGTTAAAAAAATTTAATTTATTAATTTTTCCAAAAATCAATAGATGGTAAGTTATACCTTGCAAGTTTTAGTGATAGCAATGGTATTCTAATCATGCGCAAATGTATGCATTTATTGTCAGACAATGACAGTGAATAAAATCTTGGCTATTTTTCTGTTTTACAGAGAAGCAAGACGTCAGATGTATTTTTGATAAATGTACAGTTCCAGAAGGCTACAATTTCTCTTTTTGAATGGGTAAGCTGTTAAATTAAACAAAAAAAAAGTTAAATGAAATAAAAGTAATAAATTTCAATACATTACATTAATTTTTATTTCAATTTTTATTTTTTTACTTATAACATGGAAGTGACGATATGCTTTGAAGTTTAAAGTTTCCAATGGCTTGTGTAGAATAACCAATGAGCATTTCATTGTGGCAACATTTTCAAGTTTTCTTTATTTTTTAAATAAAATTTATGCTCCTAAAACTCATTTTTTATTCATATTAAATGTGTATGAAGTAAAACTTGATCGCACACAAAAAATATAACACTCTAACAAAAAAATTTTATATGGTTTATTTAATTATTTTCATTGATTTCTTAGGACCGAAACCAAACTCCTTATTTTCCATATATACAATGTATTTTTGTACACTAATTTCTTTTGAACATAATTTTCAGGAACCAATCTACCATGTAAAAAAAAATTATGTGTATATATATATGTTAATGCCATTTGGTGGACCTACCATACTCAAAACAAAATACACTGAATAAGATAATCAATAAGACTTTTTCCTTAAAAAATGATTTTAAAAATTAAAAAATGTAATATGTTTAAAAACATTAAAATAATAGTATGTATTTAGAAAATAAATGTGAATTTAAAAAGTATCTATGGGAAGTGTGTGCAGAAAGTGTTACCAATGTGATTGAAAAACACAATGAACAGATCTTTATTTGGGTCTTTGTTAAAAAAAATTTTAAATATATAATCTAGGTATGATTGAAAAAGTTCACAGGAAGATCTCTTTTTTAAAAATATTTTGCACTTGGCTTCAGACAACTGTATGTGTTTCTGATCACTGGGTCAACATTAGTCTGTCCACTTCATTAGATCGAAGCTATTATTCTCTCTTCATTGCTTACTACTTGGTAATAAAACTCTCTCAACAACATTTTGTTAGAAATAGTATAGGTGTTGAAAACCATTAGTTGCAGATTTAAAGTAGCTGAAAGTATGAAAAATTGCATGTGTATAAACACTATCACTAGTTCTAATGTTATAGCATAAACCAATGTTTGCTCTCATCAATAGTAATGGTCAAAGCCTATCTAAAATGTCTTTATTCTTCTCTTTCTCTTTTTTTGCATATCTTCATATAATCATATATATATTGCTTATAATACTTCTTTCATATACACTTGCAATGCAAACAAATTTCTTAAAAACTTCTTTTTTTCCCTTATAGTTTCGACTGTTCAGCAGTCTTCATCGGAGCTTTAATCTTCTTCTCTGCTTTAATTAAAACTGTAAGGAAAATAAAGAAGTTTTTAAGAAAATTTGTTTGCATTGAAGTGTATATGAAAGAAGTGTTATAAGCAATATATATATATACAACGTCTTTAATTAAATGTTTTTGTTTTGTATATCGTGGGTTTTCTAATTCAATTTATTATAGAATTCTGATTGCTCTCATTGGATAATGACAGTCAAGGTCTATCTATAATCTTTAAAATGAATATTTTTGCAGTCCACTATTATCAATTTATCATTAATATTAGGGTATAAGCACAGACTTTCACATGACCCACCACTCTCCACTCCATCTAATAATACTGATACACTTAAACACATATATGTTGAAAAGATAAATAATCACCAATATACGTATTTCATGCTAAACCAGCAATCATCAGTTGGTCCAGATTATCATCTCTACACATATATACTATAAGTGCTCAGATATATATTAAGATAGACAATCCTCATACTTTAATGGACAGGCTTCAATCTAATCCACACTGCAACTCTTCAATTGTCCATCCAATTGAAAATCTGATGATGGAATGCTCAAAGGCCACCCTGAGGCCGAGATTCTTGTCACACCCATGTTGACCTAAGGTCAATCTGAACCCCACATGTACAGGACATAATCCATTAAATACATATGCAAGGATGGGCAGACATCTCTATAATGTAATAACTGAAAGACAGGCTTATTTATACCTGTGTCTATGTATATGTAATATTAGGGTATAAGCACAGACTTTCACATGACCCACCACTCTCCACTCCATCTAATAATACTGATACACTTAAACACATATATGTTGAAAAGATAAATAATCACCAATATCCATATTTCATGCTAAACCAGCAATCATCAGTTGGTCCAGATTATCATCTCTACACATATATACTATAAGTGTGTAGAGATGATAATCTGGACCAACTGATGATTGCTGGTTTAGCATGAAATACGTATATTGGTGATTATTTATCTTTTCAACATATATGTGTTTAAGCGTATCAGTATTATTAGATGGAGTGGAGAGTGGTGGTTCATGTGAAAGTCTGTGCTTATACCCTAATATTATACATATATAGACACAGGTATAAATAAGCCTGTCTTTCAGTTATTACAATTTATCATTGTAACGGTCATATTTGTACACTCATGCAACAAAATCCAGAGTCTTGGCCGATTCCCCAAAGCTGATCTAGATGAGGGGTTGAGATCTCAAATCAGATCACACCTCAGCTCCTCCACCAACACTCCATGACTTACTACCCTATAAATGACATATATGAAGCTACACTCAGAGTTTCTTAATCCGCGTGCCAGCAGTAGCAAAGAGTAAAACATGACACCCAGGGAAGAAAGTATTCTATAGACAGGTACTTGACTAAACACACACATTTATGGCTTATTAGATATTTAATAATTTGATAATCAACTCAGAATGACAATGCATAGTTATATAATTCACTTAAATATTAACTAAAATTAGCATGATTTGAATGGATTGAAACAAACTATGATAAAATATGTTAAACAAGATTATATTTTATATCTTTTACTAAAACAAATCAATTGTTTAGACAGCTATCCCTCTGTGCATTGAAATTCATTATGGGTATTACAATTAGATGAGTGAGTTACAGAATTTTATCTTATGCACTGGACAATTAAATTGGAACTTATTCCATTAACAACTTTATTACATTATAATCTACAGTTTTAATTATGCCTAATTCATGCTATGAGATGCCTATAAGGTTTGCAAATAGTTAACTTGCAAGAGCGACAATTAATAATTATAATTACTCTAGGTATCTGAAAGTTAGCCTAAATTAGCGCTCTATACAGATTATTCTTACACAACTAAATCATGCATTCAAATCAAAGTTGAATTTATTTATAGTAATGGCAGAATGAACTGAAATCTGTTATAGCGAAGTTTCTGATACTATTGCGCTATATTAACCACAATAAAATGGCATCTCAAATGCATGTTACTCATGAGATTTATCAACTCAATGATCAATTCCCATAGACCGTACAACATGATATGAGAAGAGAACCTCTCATTCTGGAGGTCGATTAGCTTGAAACATGGGCAATTTAGACCCTCATGTTCCAGTTCTAAGAAAAGTCATCAGAAGATGATTATGGAATGGCCTTATACCAAATCCCCATAACCAAATACATATAGGTATATAACAAGTTTGAAACCTGAACAATCTGGACCCTTGTGTTCCAGTTCTAAGAAAAGCTATCCACAATGAATATGGAATGGTCTTATACCAAATCCTCATAAACAATTACATATATAATATAGCAAGACATTATCATGTGTGCATGCTTTATAAGGAACACCTTTGCCACACCAATGAACATCGATCATTATTAAATCTAAAATGCACTAAACCTATAGCTTCTTTCCATTAAACCATTGTATACCAGTTTATAAGTTAGCATATCTGAACATGCTAAAGAAAGGGGTTTATTAAGTGATCTCGATTATAATTAATCTTTATAGTTCATACTATAAATTCTAGGGAGGAATAAAGCATAATGACTTACTTATATAATTTAAATATGCTTTCGAATATCGCTCTTGCATTAGTTAACTTTTAAATATTTTATTAGTATGAGCAAACCCACTTTTATTCAGCTAATACATAATAGTGATTAAATATACACATAATAGGTTTCAGATTGGAGATTGCATGTGTGTGGGCTTTAACGCCTATAAATTATCTATAGAGAGCCTCTAATCATTTCTCTCAAGCCCCCCTCTACAGGATCAGAGTATCAATCTCCCCTCTGAATAAATCATAGCATAAATTCATAACACATATAATAAATTATAATAAAGGCATAGCTGCAGATAGAAAGATATTTAGAGTATAATTTAAATTTAACAAGAGTTACATTATTAAGTTCTTTTGCTTTGAAAGAGTTAGGCAAGTTTTACAAAGTAGTTATTCTTACATTATTTTAGGAAATTTTTTACAATTTAGCTTAATTACAGAATTTATTCAATAGAGAAAAATTAAATAATAAGTTTGTGCATGTTTATACATAGCTAGCTTAGAATTATTTAAGCAATTAATAATGAGAGTTTATTACAGAGCTCTGTGGAATTATTTTTACCAATCTTTTCTGCTAGGGCATCTTTTTCTGATAATTTAGGGACTTTTCTGCTGGGCTAATCTGTTCATCTTTATTTTCCGGGAAGGCTGCTGGTTTGAACTTCTCCCATCGCTGATGACTTGTCTCTCACAATGCAGATAGCAACAGGTCACCGTTCTAGCCTTGGTTATTCATTATAAAAACAGGCAAAGCTCCCATCAGCATTACAAGTTAAAATTATCTATTGTCCGACCTAATTTAATTACAATCAGGGTTTTTTATAAGAACACTCTCCCTCTCTGCAAATGTCACAATTTGTTTACAAGTTGAGACAAATTTTTAATCTTTATTTTACATGTGTGCTATAAGCTTTACAAATAAAACCAGTATCTCTGTAATTTAAAAAAATAAGTAATTGAGAGAAATAGCGTCAGTTATCTAGCTTTCTCTTTGTTACAAAAATATATTTAATATCTTTTAAGTCCACTCTTGTTTTTACAGATTTTAAAATCCAGGTGTGGTCAGCTAATTTTCAAGAAATAAAAATCATTTTACAAAAACAGATTTTAACCTGGTAAAACATTTTATTATATACACGAGTCGGTCGACTTAGAAACTATAATTTTTAGGCAAAGAGAGCTAATCAGTGTAAGTGATTTACCATCTTTAAGAAATAAATAAAACTTAAAAGAAATAAAGTTTGAAATCTATAACTTTGCAAGCTTCTTTCATATATAAGTATGTGTAAACATTCACATACCAGGTAATGTTTAACATTATTACCTTAAACTTTAGAATTATGTTTGCCTTATTTATAGAAATTATTTACATTATTTGCAAAAAACGCATTTACAAGATATACACATATACATTACTATATATCTTTTAATTATAAATATACGACTTTTTTCGCATGCATTAATGAAGCTATAATTATACTTAAAATAATGTGTAATAGGTCTGCTTAGCGCTTTCGAGATTTAATGTTCGAATCTCATACTCATAGCTTTGCGAATGAAGATTGTTGTGATTTATTGTACACATATGCAAATGAGTTTGAATATTTAATTAGTTAGTCCATTATTTTAGGTATAATTATAGCTTCACTGATGCATGCGAAAAAAAGTCGCATATTTATAATTACAATTTTTACTAGTGAAGAGAAAAACAATTTATTATACACCTTTTATTAAGTTAGTTGGTTCATCTCTGAAATATGCCTTTACAAAATTTACGCACATATTATTATACCTTTTTATTAAGCTTTTTTTTATTAATATACACCAACTTGGGGTTTAAACTAGGAAAAATATACTACTATGGAACATAGTAGGTGAAACTATATGATTGATAAAGAATACCGTTTCATCATGGAATTGTGTTTGCTGTTGTTAACAATTAAGTTATTTCCTGAAGATTTCTTTTCTAAATAAATTTCACTTTTTTCAGGTTTTTAAACATATTATTTGTTTTACAATCACTTTCTGTTTGAAAAATATATTAATTTTAAGTTTTTTTGAAAATCCATTATTTTCATATTTTCTAATATATTGCATTTTTTCCCACTTGTGTGTGTGTTTTTTTAAAGGAGAAATTTAAATTTATTGATTCTGGTGTAGTTTAATATGTGTAGTGTGTCTCAATCAATGGAGTAGAATATAAATGTAAATAGTACCTACATATATAAATATTTTATAGATCTTTGATGAAGACTATACGATGTAGTTGAAAAAGAGAAAAGAAGTAGATAATGAACGAATCAGTAATAAATAAACAAGTTTTTTTAAGCAAATAAGTAGTATATATATATATAGTTTGTGTCTTTACATTATTATGGGAAAAGCTGGTGAAGATATTAATGATTTTCTCTGAAGGGCGTTATTTATTTTTTTTTTACTAAAGATAAAAAAAATAAACAATTATTGTTCTTGGACATTATTATTAATTAACTACTTATGATCAGCAAAGTCGAATGCAGGGGAAAAGTCAATTTATAATGCATCCAGTCTTTGTTTTATTGGATAATGTAATTATAAAATAAGTAATAAAATTTTCTTCTTTTAAAAGATCTCATGATGTGGAACTCTTATATAATTTTAAGATTGCAGTCAGAAAAACTCTAAATATACTGTATTTAAAATGGCGTTTTGAATATATATATATATGAGTATTTAATACAAACAAAAATTTATAGTTTTATATATAAAATTTTAAAAAAATTCTAAATATTTTTTATAAGTTTATAAAAAATGTAATTAGAGGGAATTTGAATACAGATTTTTAACCTCCCTTCAACTATCCATTCCATCTTATATAACCGATACACACGATCACATATATGTAAAAAAAGTAAATGATGAGTGCTGGTTTAGCAAAAAATATGTTTATTAGACATCATTTATTTTTTCCACATGTATGTGGCCATGTGTATAGGTTACATAAAATGGAGTGGGTAGCTGAAGGGAGCTTGAAAGTCTGGGTTCAAACCCTTCTAATTATATTTAACGTTCGGCATATACATTATACTGGTGTTCAAATATTTAAAAAATGCTTTTCTAAATGCAAAGCAATATTTTTATAATATTATCTATGCTCAGTGAAAAAAAAAAACTTCTGTCTGACATATTCTGCAGCTTCATTCCGCATCTGGGGGTTGTTTTTTTTTACAACAAATAAAAAGTGGGAAGGGAGTAAAAATGACAAATTAGTAGTAATTCTAATAAAGATAAATGATGAATTTTCTTTAATTGTTTTTATTTAGTTCATATATATATAATTAAAAATTGTTATATATACTTCTAATATAAAAATATTTTAAAATAATTTAGATTTTAAATCAACAACAACTTGATCTCTAAGGAATTTGCGATATCAAATCTTTGGTTTTCTTTTCTTACTTGGTTACATTAACGCCTGACAATTTTAGCAGTTGTAGAGAAAGAGATAAGAAAGGTCACCTGTCACTACTGTCAAGCCTCTTTTTTACATCAAGTTTTGATTGAAAGGCAAATAGAAGAATGTTTCTTGTAGCAAAAACAAAACAAAACATGACAAATAGATTCAATACTCAAAACTTTTCATTTTAGTAATAATATATTACTAATTCTCCAGGCTCTCAATTACACAATATAAACATAATTTACCCTTATAAGATATCAAAAATAGGATGCGTACTGATGTATTGAATTACTGGTAAAATTCGGAAAACAAAATTTGAAGCTAAAGTTTTATTGTCCACATTTAAAATGATGGCAGGTGAAATTTTTGCCTGGAGTCAGGTAAACATCACTCGAATAATTGGCATGGTCAATAATTTTACAAATGCAATATTTAATTTTTAATTAGAATTTTACCACAATATTTAATTATGTAACTAACTTTTCTGCATGAAATCTAAAGAAAATACTAGAGTTTAATATTTCTTTCTAAATTTTGTAATCAAATTTAAATAAGACAGTGAATTTTTTAACTTGTTAAAATATTGCTCTCTCTATATATATATATATATAACTGTTATGAATGCCTGAAGGTATGTAATGGTGGTATTTTACCTGTAGATGTATTGAATTATTTCCAACATCACGTTGAATTATTAAATTCAGTACTCGCTAATCTAAAGGTCACTAGTTCAATTCCCATACTAGCTGTCACTGGTCAAATCAACAATACCTGGAAAGAGAAAAGAATAATACTACCAAAACATCATGTTTCATATTAACTATTACCACTTAACAATTTTAAAAAAAGTATTAAAAAATGTTTAAAAAAAAGTATAAATAATGTTTGAATTTTTCTAAAAGCATTTAACACTGCAATAAAATGAGGGAAATTCTTCAGAGATGGACAATTGAAATCTTAAATTGGATTCCAAGAGATTGTAAAAGACCCAGAAAGAGACCACATGTTAGATGGATGGATGGAATAAGAAAGTGTGCAGGGGTGGTGTGGAGAAGAGAAGCTAAAGATTGGAGAAGATGGATTGAACTTGGAGAGACCTTCATCCTGCAGTGGATTGATAATGGGTGATGATGATAACTATAGCTATAATTATTAAATTTATGCGCTAGGAACACTTTAATAAGAAAAGTTTCAGTGTAAACATATTTTCAAATTTGAGCTAGACGCTTTCAATATCTTGGTTATGATATCATATTTATAATAAAGAAGTATGGAGAGGTGCATGTTGGAAGTAACAAAAAGAGATCGAAAACACAATATATGGGTAAGAGAACAAACAGGTGTTATTGACCTCATTGAAAAAAAAGACTGAAGTGGAGTTGGGCTGGACATATTGCTAGAAGAGATGATAATAGATGAACAATTTAAATTTTAAATTGGATTCCAAGAGATTGTAAAAGACCCAGAAAGAGATCATATGTGAGATGGATGGATGAAATAAGAAAGTGAGCAGGGATGATGTGGAGAAGAAAAGCTAAAGATCAGAGATGATGGATTGAACTTGGAGAGACCTTCATCCTTCTGTGGATTGATTAATAATGGTTGTTGATGATGATGATGAATGAAAAGGAGAGTGGTGGGTATAAATAGGATGTAAAT
The DNA here is from genome assembly GCA_028023455.1 of Epiperipatus broadwayi. Classification (NCBI taxonomy): domain Eukaryota; kingdom Metazoa; phylum Onychophora; class Udeonychophora; order Euonychophora; family Peripatidae; genus Epiperipatus; species Epiperipatus broadwayi. Next base: position 115,589 of record JAQFVV010006810.1, on the reverse strand, counting down.
TTATGTAAATGTATCCAAATGAATTAGATAGCCCACTTTTTAGAGACGAAGAAGCAGGATTCCTTTTTTATGTGTGGAGTTCAAATTATTGCTTTCGACACACAAAACGCTAGCTGATATAGGCTCAAATGTGTGGACAAATGTGTTTTGATGCTCCAGGAATATGGATTTGTGTTCTGAATTGCTTTTGACCCTTTGTAGAGATATTGATGTTGGGACAATTTTGTTGCAAGACTGGCGCGTGATTCTCCACCACCCACCACTCTCCTTTCCACTCCTCATTGCTATAAATATAATACCATAATCAAGATATCGAAAAAGCTTAGCTCAAATTTTAAGATGCTCTACATTGAAGCTTTTCTTATTAAAATGTTTCCAGTGCTTAGAATTTAATTTGTTTAGGAAAAGTGTATCAATTTATATCAAATATAATTGTTATGTGTACAAATATATTTAAAACAGTTAACAATCAAGCCAATGATCTTAAGAGAAGACTCATGGCATATTGTTAATGTAATTTTTTAATAGCCAGTGCTTTCTAACCATACAGAATAATTTGGGGCTTTTATTTTCTACCTAAAAATATTTAGGTACTCATATAATGACTACTATTGGAATATCTCCAATATTTATAGGTCATCTATCTGAAAAAATTCACCCTGGACTCAAATTTCGGATTATATACACGGCAGATAGAACACTAAACACTGTAAGATGTGACTCTTCTTAAAACATAAAGTATGAATCTTCATTTCATATTATATAAAATTAACTTTTTTATTCAAAAATCTATTTTGTTCAAATATTATTAAATAAATATTCTTGAAAGGTCATATGGAACTTGAACACTATGGTAGAAGAGAGTACAATAGTTCACTTTATTAATCTGGAAATTATTTCAAGAATCTTCAACAACAAATCTTTCTGTTTCTAAGTTAAACCATGAGAACAATATTAATATTAAATAAAACATTAAAAACTATATAATGTTTAAATACAAGTATAGTATATATATTTAAGCTATATGTAATTAGAGAGGATTGAAACCAGACCTTTAAGCTTCCTCCAGTCTTTCGCACCATCTTATACAGCTGATACGCATGACTACATACATGTGAAAAAGATAAATGATTTACAATATACATATTTTGTGCTGAACCAGCCCTCATTGATTGGTCCGGATCATCATATTTCACATATATATATATAATCAGTGCTCGGTTTATATTAAGATAGCAGATCCTCAAACTTTAAGTATATAAACAAACATGCATAATTTAAAAAACAAATATTTATAAATTTGGACAATTTTATGCAAATGTAATGGCAATGGTGACTTTATGCATAAAGAAAGATGACAGCAATAGTCTACTATCTAACTTTACATTTTTCCCAATAAAATTAAAGTCTAATGCCTCCAATACAATACAGAAACCACATTAAAAAAACCATAGGAATATTGAAAGAAGTGTCTGTTGGTTTTCAGTTTTAAATCTAGCAATTGTTATGATATTCAAAAATTCAATAAAAATATTGACTATTAATACCAAAACATCACTTGACTCTTTTAGCTTATAACAGCTTTACATACAAAGAGCAGTTTCCTTTCTCTATTCCATCACCATATTCCACTCTTCTTAAAGCCAGTTTTAAAAAAATGACATATCAGGTGTATATTGATAAATTTTAAGAGAACAATAAGAAAACATGTAATTTGCTATATTGTATTGCCTTTTATTGTCATTTAATGTGGCCATAATTTTTTTTAGTTGGCAAAGTAAGCTGCATAACTTCTTAAGTCACATGAGCACTATTTTATGTTTTCATGCATGCTGTTAATAACAGTAGCAAATTCTCCATACAGTAAGTCACCAAGTGCAAACCTTCATAACCAATAGATGCAAGAAGGTTTTGCATAAAATTCCTATCTGGTGTCTGCTCATCCAATATTCCCCGACTAATTTCTAGCTTATGCAATGCTCTTAAATCCAAAGGTCCTCAGTGATGACAGCCACAAGCTAATAACTAGTCTAGGGATATTGAAATAGGCACTGCATAGGATTTTTTGCACAAACCTTCTTGCATCCATTGATTATGAAAGCTTGTACTTGGTAAGACTATAAAGATTTTGCTATTGTTATTCTTAAGCTATTAAAAATATTATAAATCATTATTTTTTCTTTCATTCTTTTTTCCTTTCTTTTCAACAGGACTCAACTAACATAAGCCTCTTATGTTGTCAGTCTTATCTTTTTCTGCATTAACTGTTAAAACTCACAAACACATTTCTATTTTATATATACATTGCACAGTAAATTTGCCTCTTTTTTTGTGTTTTCTATCTTTTATTTGTTGTTTTTCTTTTCTTTTTTTTCTTTTAACAAATAGAATTATCAAGAGTGTATGTTTGTTTTTTTGCATCAATAATAATAATCCATTAAACATCATATGGTAACTATTTCCTATGATTACACAAGCTAGTGCCACCTAGTGCAAGTGATAGTAAGCCTTTTGGCATCCATTGATTATTATGGTTTGTACTGGGTGGTACTACTGTACAATTGTTTATCATTGTTTTAATAATAATAATCATCATTTGTTCAGAAGATCACATGACATTTAAGCAGTAAGCTGGTTACAATAGATTCACTTAGTGATTAAAGTAACTTCTTTAAACATTTTTTAGCTGAAAATTAATTAAAAAATTTCAATCCTTAGGTCTGTAACTTGATTGCATTAAATCACACCAAGACATTGCATCAAATTATCCACATCTAAATAAGTTCTTGTTCTAAAAACTTATTTAGGAATTAAAAACAATGCTCTAACTATTCACATTTTGTATTATAGTTTATTTTGGAGAACTATTTTGACTTATTATGGTCCAAGTGATAAAATTATAAATTTATTACAACCAAGTTAAGATCCTGTGTATATATATATAAGGGAAATATCGTGAATTTTATCACAATTATGCATTCTTTAAGCATTTATCTTATTTCCTTATTGTTAAAAGCATAACCTACAATTTGCCATTTAAATAGTCAAAATAAGAGTCATAGATCACACGACCCTATTCTCTTAAGCTTGTAAGTTATAAACAATGAGGATTGCCAATTCCTCAACAAGCTTTGTGATAAACGCTTAGCCAGAGAAAGGTTATGGCTGAAGATTTATCAGCCCCATATAGCTAGTTGAGTTGGATATCTGGGTTTGAAGACATGTAGGTGTCTGAAAATTTTCAGATTTTCCATTCAATAGATTTTAGTTAAATTCTGTTTTTGGGTTGGTATTTTTAGATCTAGTGTCTGAACCTACCCTGACACCTCTCTGAGGAGCGTCAAAGCATGAAACCATGGTCAGGGGTTTGGGGAGGGGTTCTTGACAGGAATATTTTAAATGCTTTCTCTGACTAAGAATTTGCCATTTGAAAACTTCTTATTGATTCTGTCTTAAAAGTATTTTATAGATATTTATTTGCTCTTTAAATATATATTGGTCTTCACAAAATGTATCATTCTATATAGTTTACAAAGCTTTGTTGCCCCATTCTACATATTTTTTATCTAAGTATTGAATTGAAAACTATAACAATTTGATAGCTATTGTTTTCTTAACAACACATAATTAGGATAAATGCATAGTTATGCATAATCTTTAGCATAATTATCTGCCATGATATGGTCTGATGTTGGAACTTGGCCGGGTAAATCATGAAAGTCATTTTAAATCATAAGTATGCTTAGGATTTTTCAAACAGGTATTTTATCTATATAAAATTTATCTAGAAATCCCATATTGGTCAGTAAATGGGTATCTGGCTATTTTTAACTGAAAAATAAATACATATATTAGTTAATCTAAATTAGTTAAGTGCTGAGTATTAAAAATTGATAAAAAAAGAATATTATTATAATCTGATTCAGCTTTTATCACTAGTAATAGCTGTCATATTCTAAGGATACCTGAGTCATGGTTTAACTTCACCATCTATTTATTTTGCGAAAGATCATGGTTGAAATTGTCTATTAAAAATATTTACCTATTATTATTATTTTTTTTCAAATTTCTATTTTTAATCCGTGAAGAATGAAAGTTTTGAGAGAAAAAAATCAACTACTTGATTTTTTCCAAAATTAAATTTGCCTGTTTTTTTAATTTATTTATTGGTAATAGTATGTATGCATGTGTGCTATAATATGAAGTAATATTTGGATAGCAAAGAGGCACAGCACAAAAGTTTTATATCAGCTAGACAAATAGATTTTTGAAGTCAGGAATTAAAACAAGATATTTTGTTGTCAATCAAGATATTCTTATATTGTCCAATGCTCAGAGTCTTAGGTTACGATTATAATTCCAACGTTTTTATAATTTATAGAATACGAAAGATATATTTGTACTTATGTTTAGAACTGATCTCTTAACTTGATATCAAAACCAATTATAAACATAATGCAATAAAGAAACTAAAGCTTGTAATGTGTAATAAGGGCCAAAATAATCATTAGAAAACTTATTATTATTTGAAGTTACATAAAAGGTATCCTCAGAATCTTAAACTCTTATAGAATTGATGATAAGAAAATTGTCTTAATAAGAATGGTTAAATTTATAACATCACAATAACAAAAACAGAATTTATATTTTCTATTTAACTGTTCTGAGATCGCAACTGATTAGAGGGATACAAGCAATGTTTTTCTTAAATATTCTTAAGTATATCAAGTTCACAAATTCAATGTAATGATTAGTTGTGTATTTGTATGTGAGTTATTAAATTTGTAAGCTATCAGTTTGGTTACAGTATGTGTTTCATAACAATATATGATATTCAATAGTAAATTGTATCTGAGAAATACCATGATCTCAGAAGTTAATATTGGTATAGTTCTGAAAATAATATACAAAACTTTTGCCTAATCATGACCTTTAATAATATTTTTATATTTCTTTTTTAAAATAATATCTAGATTTTAATCGAAAATAAGTAAAAAATAATTTATGTCATTATAATAATAATAAAAGATTGGTTTGCTCAGGAGCTCACAAGTAGTTCAAATGCCAGATCTGTGAGTACCAGAATCAATCCTGGGATCTCACAATCCCAAATAAGATGCTCTACTAACCACACCAAACCACATAGGGTAAACAAAAGTTCTAATGGCTTTATTGATCAGAGTGCATGCAAAGTTTGGTGCCAGATAAATGAGTGCCAGAATCGATCCTGGAATCGCACAATCCCAAGTCAGATGTTCTACCAACCACACCAAACCATATAGGATAAACAAAAGTTCTAATGGCTTTATTGGTCAGGAGTGCATAAAAAGTTCAAGGGTCAGATAACTGAGTGCCAAAATCGATAATGGGACCTTCTGATTCCATGTCAAATTCTTTATAAAATGCACCAAAATAAAATGCTGAATTAACTCAACTAATTATGTAATAAATTGGTATTAAAGAAATCACATTTGGTGACATCTATATAAATAAAATAGTAAAAGTTCCTAATATGCCAATCATCTAAGGAATAAAAGGGCAAAATGTTGATACTGATATGAAAATCAAATCAATCTTAGTATAACAAAAATAACCCTTTAATTTGATTTAGGAAATATTAAGTGTAGAAAAGAGTCATTTAATGATAATTTATACTGAGAATGTGGAAAAATTAATAGGCTTAGAATGTCACTTACCATTTACTCACTAAATACATACAAAAGTTTACATTTAAATTGAAAAAGGCTATGCTTGTATATAGAAGAGGTACTTTAACCCAAAAATGTAAAATAGTCAGTAGTGAACTATGAAAATGAATAATTGATTATATTAATATCACTTCCTCAATTCATCAATTATATGGATTGAAGGATACAATATACAGACACACACATATATGTATATATAGTAGACAGTGGCCAAATATGGCCATTCCAATATTCCAAGCTTTTTAAGTTTAGAACTTATTAATTAAAAGACAAATAATAGATTTCATTTTTCCATATACTTTTGTTTTATAATCAAACATTAATATATTTAAAAAGTTTACATTTTTAAATGGTAAGATACTTCCTAAATGTTGGTTTTTTAAAATAATGTAAATATTATTATAATTTGGTAAAAGTTATAAAAGAGAGAGAAAAGTATATAACAATTTATTTTGTCACTTTCTTCAGTAATTTATTTACTAATTTTAAAAAAAAATACTGAGAGAAAAAAAAATTTCTTCAGTAAGTTCTAGAAAAATTTGCTTAATAATTTTAGTTTTAACTTTTAAGAGAGATAAAATAGGTACAATTTTATGTTTAGCAAGATTTTTTTAAAAGAAAAAATGTTTAAGTTTTGTTAAATGTTGTTTTAATTAATTTTTTTTTCTCTCTTTACCTCTCTCCAAAACAAAAATCAATGCTTACCAAGTCAAGAGTAATTAAAAGGATTCTTTTATTTTTGACATAGAAAAATAAATAACTACAGTGGAATGTTTTTTCTTGACATTGAAATTTGTTTTTTTATCTTCGACTTGTTTTGCAATTTCAATTTTGAAGGTGGGAAATAATCTTTTTTAAAAATAAGCCCAATTGGTTAGAGTTCAATTTTGTTAGGTGAGAGACAAGATTGTGATTAGATGAACACAGGATTGTCCCAAAAAATAAGATAGGGTAGTGAGTAAATCAGTAGATCTCAATGTCTTGTGAAGAATAGTCTCGTCTAATTGAGCTGTTAAAGAGGACATAAGCAAAAGTTCAGCTGTGGAGAGCACATTACCAGTTAAAAGAAAGTGGTTTTAAAATGGCAGTAAAGAAAACTATGTGCTGTTTTAGCAAGAAACTGAACATCATCAAGTTCATCATATAGTCTTCACTGGAAAAAATATAGAAAAAGAATAACCCTGAAATAATATGAATCAAGCCTTGTCTCCATCCAAGAGCATGTATCTCTTTCTTTGTTTTAGTCTGACCTGAAAAATTGTTAAAAAAAATTCATATTCATTATGTCTTAGCCTGACATGTAAATAAATAGATAGAAGAAAATGTAAAAATTCATTCTGGTTAGAAGTCTGAAAATATTCTATTGCTAAAATGGATACATTCAGTCTGTGAAACCTAAAAACATGGTATAGCAGAAATGGATCAATTAACTATATATACCAGCATAGAATGGAGAAGCCTTCAAAAAAAACAATATGAAAAAACTGTAAATTACAACTGCCACAGAAAGATGCAACAAAAATAAAACCAGGTCAAAGTACTTTAATGTGCATATTATATAAAAAATTAATAGGAATAATAATTTTATTTAATGCAATTTAACATTTTCTTATGAAACAAGTATTTTTTATTTATCTGATTTTACCTCCAAAATTACAAAAAGGATTTTTGATTAATTCAAAATTTTCTTATCTCTGATTATGAAAAGCAACTTTAGTTATTGTAAAGGAAATAACTTAATGAAGGTAAAAATTAATTAATTTAATGAATAAAAATCAACTAGTTAATCATTTTTGTATGAAATTACATTTTTGATTAAAATGTATGAGTTTAATTTATCATATTATATTATTTTTTTATTTTTTTTATTTTTAAACAGTTTATTAAATGCACTGTCTATAGCTACCCTTTCAAGTGCTTCACACACTTTTAATTTTATATATTATGTAACGAGACAGCGTTACATCAATATTAAATCTAGGATACATCGATAAACACACACACACCAGCAAGCAACATAAAACACTCGTAACTTTATTTTCGTAATTAGTAATAGTTTTCTTTCTCTCATAAATACATTTATAAAACACATTGATAAAATGCAGACGGTAAAACGTCTAATTAAATGATTAAAGCCTTTAGATAATAAAAATAATAACAAAAAATAATTTGCTTTCCTAAATAATAAAATATAATACGCACTCCTAAAATAATAAAAATAATTATCAATCAAAATCACCACGGGGAATTAAAAAAATGTTTATTTTAGAAATATAATTTTAACTAGAATAAAACTTATAGAAAAGATTTGAGGAAAAGATAAATGCTCGACTTCTAAATGTAAAATAACTTGTATTGTTCTAGTAAAACACACGCACACACGCATGCCTTCGAGGTGTGAAGGAATAAGGTTGGTTGAGTGAGATTGCAAAATGAGATTGTCCCAAAATAAATATTGCCTTTAGCACAAAGAGTGAGTGAGCAGGTACCTCAAACGCGGACCTGAACGACAACTCCAAGAACAGGGAACTATGGGGGTAGATTGGATCCCAAGATATGGATCAACCTTTATAAATACTAGTCAAAACCTATTCAATGGTTAATTTTGGAAATTTTGGAAAGAATTTGGTTAAATTGGTTGAATGCAGTTCGATTCGATTCAGTTCGATTGATACATTCTCATTATTGTGTTTTTTTATTTTCCAATTCTCAGTACGCTGAATTACCACCTGCTCATTTATTCCGATGCTTATGCTTTTATTTAAAATTAGAATTGTTCTGAATTAGCTTGGTTATTCCTCAATATTTAAAATGATCATCATGAAATTAATACCAAGAGCGTCGACTGTCATGAGGGGCTAATAAACCCTTCAGTGACTGATCGGCGCTCCGCTACTGAAATATCTCCGAAGCTATGAAATTCTGATAACATCGTCGTGTTAAGTGAATGCTCCTAATAAAAGAAATGTTCCGTGAAACACCCAAACTCGTCCAGACCAATCGACCTTCGTTGCAACCAAGACAAATCCTAGGTAAATATGTTTTTTTATTCTGTTCACTCACTCAATTAATAAACTCGTAAGGCAATCTCGTAATTAACCAACATAAATTTACTCAAATAAATCTTAAGACTTTCCTCGTCATGATAGTTTATCTTTGTTACTGAACTTTGTAAACATGAACTTTGAACTTAAGTGAAGCTAAGGAAAGATTATATATTTATCAAATAGAAAGGAACTTTCTCGTTATTCAAATTGTGTTATGAATACTTATGGTTCTCTGTGGGCGTGAATGTATGTGCGCGTGTGTAATAAATCAATTAATAATGTTTTGTAATAAATCAATTAATAATGTTTTGTAATAAATCAATTAATAATGTTTTCTTTTCATATTTAATAAACTTGTTCAATATCTAATCAAGTCGAGCATATCTCAAATCTTTTCACACACAATCAAAACCGTAGTTATTTATTCTTTGATAACTTATCTTTGAAGTAGATTTAGTTAATTTTAATTTTCATTTAGTTATTTTATTAATTATGTCACCATCGTGCCGTAAGTCACGATGTTTCTTATTTCACCTTAGTTAAGATAGATTTAAGAGCGGGCGGGTCTATAATCAAAGTAAACGTCAATAAATTATGTTATATACAATAAAGCGGGGGGATGAACTTGTAAGCCTTGTGTTCGGGGCGTAAGCGAACAACCTCATAGGTCAGTGATAACCAATAAACGATCTTTATGCCGTGATCGACTTAGTAGAAAACCTTGCTGATTTTCATTAGCGGACAATGCGTCTTCTCCGGGAGGAGTCATTTTAGAAACAATCATGTAACAACCTTGAGACACCTTATTGGTCCATGCTGGGAGTTTTGAGCTAGTGGGTGGGATTAGACTTCGAAATCGTTTTGACATGATGTAAGGTGATGCGAGTAGTTAAAATCAACTTAAATAATCGTATCTGGCGCCCCCTTATGTGGATCGTGAATAACTGTCGATGTAAGAAAATAAATAAAGCCTTACGCTATGTCATGTTTGTTTCGAAGCCCGTAATCTCGGGGGATATAGAGAGGGGTCACGGTTACATTGGCGCTTCCAACGTGAGGCTAGTATAAATGAAGCTTCTAAACATAAAGAAAAAGCAAATCTAGATACTAGCAAAAGCGGCCGAACTGGGAGAAGACGCGGAAATATTTATGTAAACAAAAAGCTTGAAAAAAAAAAATATATATAATAAACAAACGGAACAAAATCGCGGCGATTCTTAACATCGCAAATGGGTAAACAAAACATCGGGAACCGGAGCAAAATAAACAAAACAAATAAAGCATAGCAGGAGATAAGGGAGCGGACGCCGATCGGTCGCTGTCACCATAAAACAAATAAATCAAAAGTAAAAAAGAACCACATTCCCGTAAACAGTAGTGAAAAAATTATAATAGGCCAAATAAATCAAGATCAACGAGACAACAAACAGAATGGAGGGAAAATGGATAAAAATAGAGCACTTCAAAGGAAAGGGAAATGAGAATCCATGTCGATATATAGAAAGTTTGAAGAGGTTATTTTCATGCGAGCAGTTCAGCGAAGAATCCAAAATAGCGATCGCATGTAGCCACATCCAAGGGGAAGTTGTGGAATGGTGGGAGACAATGAAAAACAAACCAGAGACATTCGAGGAATATCAAAGGGCCATCATGAAAAGATATTGGGGAGTAGCCCAGCAGGAAAGGGAAAGATGGGAGATAGAACAAAACAAAAGGGAAGAAGAGGAAAAATACAGTACCTTCGTCCAGAGACAGATGGCAAGACTAAAAAAAATAGACAAATACCAAATACCAGAGGAACAGCAAATTAGGATAGCGGGACGCAACCTACCCAGGGAGATCAAACAAATCATTGAAAGGGAAACCGAAATAACAGGAGTGCTGAAGAAACTACAGGCGATCGAAAACGACGATTATTTTAACCAAGAGGAGGACAATGGGATCAGAATAGCCAATATGACACAAGATGGGGGGGGAAGGACCTCGGAGAAGACAGGAATGCCCAATAATCGACGTGTCAATCCAGGGGTTCAAGGCAAGGGCTTTGCTGGATACGGGAAGCCAAGTATCCGTAATGGCACAGGAAATTTTCAACAAGATCGCCCAAGGGCCAACAGAGATAAAAATCCTACCGCTAAAAGGGACCCAAATTGTACTGGCCAATGGAAAAAAGGCGAAAATACAAACCAAACAAGTGTGGGCGAATATCAGCATTGCAGGACAGGAGTTTACCCAGGTCGTACTAATACTGGAAGGCTTAATCCATGACTTAGTATTAGGATCAGACTTCATGAAAATGGCTAAATGTAACATCGATTACGGGACCGAACTAGCGAGGATCAGCACAGTCACGGTGCCTTTCAAAAGCAAAGTGGACGAAGAACCAGAAAGACAAAGGAAGCTGCAATGCATCGCGATAAAAGGGGAAATCGAAAAAAGAATCGAGGAAATAACTGGACCAGACAAAGAAAAGAAGGAAAGAATTCAGGAAATATTGGGGGCGCACAAAAGTGTCTTCTCGGACAAACCGGGAGTAATTCGAGGATACGAACACCGGATCCGATTGAGCACCAGCCACCCATATCAGACGAGGGCATACCCGATCCCATTCCAATACCGGAAAGAAATTGAAACCCAGTTAAAGCAGATGACGGAGTGGGGAGTCGTTTCAAAATGCACCTCGCCGTACAATAATCCCATCCTAGCCGTGAAAAAAGGGGACGGGTCAATACGATTGTGCCTCGACGCTAGGCAACTAAACAAGGTAACGATCCCGGACACAAACGCCCCACCTGTCATGAACGAACTAATGACCAGGTTCCGGAACAAGCGGATTTTTTCCACGATGGATTTAACCAATAGTTACTGGCAAATGAGCCTCCACCCCGACGACCGAAAGTACACCGCATTCAAATATAACGGAAGGGCGTACCAGTTCAACCGAGTACCCTTCGGGTTAAAGAACAGTGGGGCAGGCTTGGTACAATGCCTGGATCAAACCCTATCTGACGAGGTAAAAGGATTTGCGACGATGTACGTGGACGACATCATCATAGCATCCAATGACATCGAGGAGCATTGCCAGCACTTAGAAAGGCTACTCCAAGAATGCGAGCAGAAGGGGATCAAAATCAACATCAAGAAGAGCCATTTTGCGACACAGGAGGTCAAGTTCTTGGGACACATAGTCAGCCCGGATGGAGTGCGGCCTAACCCCGAAAAAATCCAGGCGATCCAGGAATTTCCCACCCCAAAGAAGAAGAAGGACATTAAGGCATTCCTCGGAATGTGTACCTTTTATAACAAGTTCTACGAGAACTTCACCCACGATATGGAGCCCTTGTTACAACTACTAAGAAAGGAGCAAGCATGGGTGTGGGACGAGAAGCGGGAACGGAGTTTCCGGAGAGTAAAAGAAGGGTTCCTGAAACAAACAATATTGACATACCCGGATTTCGACCAGATGTTCTGGGTACAAACGGACAGCAGTGACATCGGGCTGGGGGCCACGTTGTACCAGAAGGGGCCGGAGGGAGAACAGAGAGTGTTGGCGTACATTAGTCGGCTACTTAAAGACCCGGAAAGAAGGTACACGGTCACCGAGCGAGAAGCCCTCGCCATAGTGTGGGCGTTCAAAAAGTTCCGGCAATACCTGGTCGGGTCCAAAGTAAGGGTCGTCACTGACCACCGGAGTCTGGAGTTCCTAAACAAAAGCTTCCTGACAAACAACAGATTGGTGCGGTGGAGTCTAGCCCTGCAGGAATTTCAATATGAGGTAGAATACTGCAAAGGAAGGGATAACGTGATCGCGGACACGCTGAGCCGTTACCCGGTAGGGACTCAGACGAATGCGGAGGCAAGCGAGTTCGCCTACATAGCCGCAATGACCCGACAGGACAAGAAGGGAGGGCTTAAAGCAGGCAACATTCGAAGGAGCCAGGAAAAGGACGAGGACTGCCAACGAATAATCAGTTATTTACGTAAAGGGAAGTCGAAGGCGGGCTCTTACCAGGGGGAAGAAGGAACCGAAGGGGGTCCACTATGGAAATATCGGGACCGATGCATCACCCTGGGGGGGTTACTCCAAAGAAACACAGGGAATGGGAAGCAAACCCGGATTATAATCCCGAAAGAAATGCGAAATCAAATGATCGACGAGACACATCGGGAACGCGGACATTATGGAGCGAACAAGACTGAGGGATACCTTAGCAATTGGTTCTACTGGCCTGGAATGCACCGGGACATCGCCGCAAGATTACGGGGATGCGATGTCTGTGCGAGGACCAAACCACTAAATCGATCCAATGAAGGACCTCAGATACCAATTATCATACGGGAACCTAACCACACCGTGGCAATCGATTACTACGGGCCGTTACCGATGGCCGGGGGAAAGAGATATATATTAGTCGCATACGACTTATGTTCCAAAATGGTCGCCGCCTACCCCATGGCCCGGGCGAACGCACACCAGACCATCAAATTATTGGAGACAAAACAGTTTCCCATCATTGGGAAGCCTAGGTACATCCTATCGGATCATGGCACACCATTTGTGTTGAAAACTTGGCGGCAGTGGATAAATCGAACCGGGATCAAACACCACATGACGTCGATCCGGAACCCGCAGAGCAACCCGTGCGAGCGAGTAATGCGGGAATTGGGACGGTTATTCCGTGTGTATACTGCGGGAGATCACCGGAAATGGGTCCAGGAGATTCCCCGGATCACGGGAATGATCAACTCCTCAAAAAATGAATCAACTGGATTTGAACCAAGCCGACTCCATTATGGGCAACCAATACCTTACCCATACGATGACAGGCCCACCATCCGAACCGGAAAAATCGATAGGAAACAAGACAACCAAATAGCGCTACGAAGATTGGAGCACATGGGAAAAAGGCGAACGCAGACCAAGAAGCCCACCCGGGAATACGTTCAAAGTGGGCGATCGAGTGATGGTAAAGGCCAACCCGGTCAGTCGACCCGGACAAAACATCTACAAAAAATTCCTCGACATATACGAGGGCCCATACGAGATCGTCAGGGCATATGGAAACAACGCCTTTGCGTTGACCCACGGAAAAGGAACGTTCAATGCAAGAGCACTGAAGAGAGCAGAATAATTTCGCTCCTTCACCGAGCTAAAACCCGCAGCATCGGATTTTACTCTACACCGGGCGGGGAG
>JAQFVV010006810.1:0-101140 GCA_028023455.1 Epiperipatus broadwayi | reverse complement strand
TATATATATAGTAACTGAAGAAACTGACCAACCAAAAAGTGAGGGGACACAAGAGAAGCCTTACAATCCAGCCCACCACATTGGTCACTGAAAACTTACTGTAAACTAGCTAACAATCAGTACTCTATGTCCAATTCAAGTCAACACACTAAGTGAGCATCCAGAACAATAGTAAGGTGTCTGGCTAACTAACAGCAATCTGAGGACACACAGACAGGCACTATATGATATAGATTTTGAAAACCCCTCCAAAGTACAAGTCCTCTTACAAGCAATACCATGGCTAAATATTATTATTAATATATAAGATTCTTTTTATAATTCAAAATATTTTATTTTATTTTAATTCTTAAGATACCTTGATTCAAGTATAGGTTCTTTTCATTTTTAAATATCTTATTTTATGTTTTAAAAACATTATATTTATATTAAATATAAGTTCTTTTGCAAGTTTAAAATATTACATTTTATGTTTTAAAATATCTTAATCTCAAACATGAGTTTTTTTATAAGTTTAAAATACACCTTTATTCCACTTAGTGATTGGCTACTTAGCAATATTTCACAATAGCGATCGTAATCAATTTGTACCCACTACTTCGATTTACAATTGACTATTTACTATAACGATTGGGAAAAAAAATTTTTTTTAATTTTTTGGCAGCCATCTTCAATTTTGCATCACTGATGACATCAGAGAATAGGTATTTTAAATTTATTTTACCCAAAAGCAAAAGTACATTACTGTAATATGTATACAGGTAATGACTTTGCTGTAATTGTATAGCACATACAATATTTTATTCATAAAACACAATGTTAGTGCTGCATTCAGTATTTTGAATATAGAATGTATAAACTTAAAATATATATAATTACTGAATCTATAGTATGGTAGTTTCACCCGACGTACATGATGGCTGCTAGAGGCGCTGTTTCTGTGTTAGCACACAGAACATACAGGGTAGGAGACCCAAAAGCAGACAATGCTTTTTCCAGCTGCTAGGTGGAGATTTTCACTATGCATCTGCACAGGAACCTTCCACAAGCTAGCTGGAAGCCGCCTGTTGATGCTGGTTGCCATGCATAAGCCCATATAGCTTACGTCATCTGCTACCACCTAGGTGGCACTGATTGATGTAAACACATCTAGCTTACATCGTGTGCTACCAGAAACTACCAAGATTCTAGCTCACTATGTGGCGCTGTTTCTCCACGTTACACATGGAAAAACTGTGCTCTGTAAATACCTGCTTGCTAGCATTTATGTACATACTACTTAAAAAATGGATGACCTATAATAGACAGGTGTGATTAAATTCAAAGTCACAACTATGTAAATATGCAATCCCACTTTATAGTGTTACATTCTATTTCACCAATTAATAAATTGATGTATTTTAAAATTATTAATTTTTAAAAATCGATCTTTGTTTTTTAATTATTTACTCTAAAAGTGGGGTTTTTTTTTTTAAATTAAAAAAAGAGTAATTTTTATGACAACCTTTATTTCAACGTTGCTAAAAAATCAGAAGAAAAAAAAGGTAATTTTTTTTCCTACGCAGTATTTCTTTCAAAACTATTATTTTAAAAGATGATTGTTTGTAAAACTTTTTTTTCCCCAATAACTTTGAAAGTAATACAAATTATATTTCGGTTTATAGATCTTTTGCAAACGTATTATTTTAAAAATGTAAATAGTGTCTCTAAATGAATTTTTAAATTAATAAATATTTTTAAATTACTGGAGATAAAGCAAATCAAACTCCTTTAAATATATTAAAATATCTATTCAGTTCAAATTTAAAGGAAGATTACTGTACAATTTATGTATACACATACATCTATTATTTGTAATATAAAATCTAAATAAACTTATAAACCATTCAAGTTTTACTACCTTTGGTAAAAAAAAAATTTTTATTAAAATTAGTATGTGTGCAAGCAATAAAATATCAAGCCGGTTGAAGAGTATGACCCTTAAAGCTAAAATCTAATTAGAATTTTTGCAATAGGTCACTCTATCTACTTTATGATAGAACCATCAAAATGAGAGTCATTTGATGCTGGATACAGTTGAGAAATGATTAATTACTTGTTCAGTAATTGAAGATTTATCATGAGATAAGTACATTATCTGCAAAAGCTAATGAATACATATTTATTTTTAATAATGGTAGAAAAAGTTTAATTAAATTTGCATATTAAAGTAAAACAAGATCATCATCATCAACTATTATCAATACACTGCAGGATGAACATCTCTCCAAGTTTAATCCATCTCCAATCTTTAGCTTCTCTTCTCCACATCACCCCTGCACACTTTCTTATTTCATCTGTCCATCTCACATGTGGTCTCTTCCTGGGTCTTCTACAATCTCTTGGAATCCCGCTTAAGATTTCAATTGTCCATCTATGCAAATTTACATTGATTTAAATAAATAGCATTCAGTTTAAATTTAAGAGCATTTATAAAATTTGAACTGAATCCATTTTCCCAAATTTCATTTTGTAATTAAAATGGCATATTGATATTCATTGAATTCAAATGAAAAAAAGTAAAATTCTTTCATATCAACAGGCATGATTATTTAACAAAATTTATTTAAATCAAGGATAAGGAACATTTCTTTTTTTTTCATGTGTCAAATGTGTTGACAGGGAAGCGAACTTAGGCCAGCTGCTTGGAAGGCAGTTGGCCACCAACTCTTGACTAAGGGATATTTCTTGATACTTCTATAAGCATATAAGTACAAATATATATTTAAAATTAATTTAGGATTTCCCTCATTTATAAATACCAATTTAGAAAATAATACCCGTGCTCAATTAGCTTGAAAGGCTGATATTTGAATGTAATCCTTATTCATTCTAAAATTTTAAATCATAAATAACAGTCAATGTTAACTAGTTTAGTAAATATAGATTTATAAATACATTACATTCCAATAATATTAATAATAAATTAGGCTATTATAATAATGTACCAGATGTTCTTGGCCTTGTAAAGGCCTGTGATTTTTTAAAAATTGGTTGCTTTAATAAAAAAAAATTTAAGATTTAACCATTCAACTGCTCTTAATTGTTTAATTTACTATTGGCTGAGTGAATTAAAAATTCTAAAGTTTGATTAGTTAATTAAGAAACTCAGCTGTAAAAATATATTCATCTTTTAATATTATATTCATTTTAGTTTCATTTGTAAAAAATATATTAATAATTTGTCAGGTTATGAAATTAAATGAAAGTTTTTTCAAAAATAAATTTTTATTTATAATTATAAAAATATTCAATAGCAGAAAAAAAAATTGTAGCAAATTACAAGTGATGCAAACGTCATTGATTTTCCTCCTCAATTTACGTTATTATAAAAGTTAAGAATTTTTTAGTAAAATCTTACCATTTTTCTAAAAATAATTATATTTTCAGCATATTTTACCAAAATACATTATAATATGTAAATAAATGCCAGAAAAATATTCTAAAACATTAGTTTTTCTTTGAAGATGTCAAAATTGTTGCTATTCACTGATTTCTTTTTCAATTTATGTTCATGTAAAGTATACAATTTTTTCATAAAATCTTACTATTTTTATAAAATAACTATATTTTCAGCATATTTTATGAAAATAATTTATAATATGTATGAAAAATAATATAAAAAAAACTCTCTAAAATATATATTTTCATTTTCAGTGGTGAAAATTATTTATCAGTGATCTTTTTTGATCAAATAATCATCAGCCAATCAGCATTTAGAATGGACTGCCCCCTCCTTTTGTTAGACTTTCAATGTCACATATATTGATTTTTTTACTTGTAAAATATTTCAAGAGAGGGCAGCATCTTACAGGACTTTTTGTAAGCTTTAAAACAAGCATAAAAACAGTACCATAGCTCAAAAAGTGGACAATTTCAAGCGATCTAAAGCCATTGACATGGATTACTGGATAGAGCTGAATAAAAGTTAATGTGAATTAAACAAAAGATTTTAAATGTGAGACTAGTGGAATACAAACACTCTGGGCTTTCAATCTGCCATTTTTGTAATAATGGTTACTTTAACAAATTTTTTAAAGATTTATGTAAATTAAAGAAAACATTTTAATATTATATAAATAAATTTTCAAATTTTAATAAAGCTAAATTAAAATTTTCAAAAATATCTATTTTATTTAATAGCTTTACAGCACAAATATATATTTACTGAAGCACTCTCTGAATAAAAAAAATTATTATTATTATTATTTTGACAATGTCATGGCTAATCATCATAGTTTTTTTAGCTTTATTAATAGTTACTATTTATTAATGTTGGAATACAAAAACACCAGCCTTTGAACCCTTTGTTTTTGGAATAATTTTTTTTAAACATAATATTTGTAATTTTTTTAATTGGTTACTTTAACAATTTTTTTTAAGATTTAATATAAATATGATATTTTATTAAACATTGCTGAGTATGTCATTCATCTGAACTATATTAGGAGATTGACAGACCGTGAAAGCACAAAGCAACTTAATACCAAATTATAAATTGGCATTTGTGGCAGTATCTGCAGCTGGATGGGAACCTTTACTGTGAAATATATACTATATCACTGTAGTTAAAAGCACCCATACTGATTTTTTCCCAGCATTTTTATTTAATGGTGGAATTATTTTCTTTACATAAACATATTGGTTGTGAATTTGACACATGAACATCGGATAAACATTCATACATTTGCCAATCAGACAATAGAGAAAATACAGATTTTATATATAAGATAATATAGTAGTATAATCTTTTAAGTAAAATAACGTGTACATTCATAAATATAGAATTTTTGAAAACACCTAAGAAATATTTCATAGCATAACTATATGTATACAGTATTTGATAATTCATTGATGACTGTTTATAAGTCACATAGAAGATACTTTATATTGGCATGTTGTAGCACTGGGTCTTATGCCCAAGGTATTGGATTCTCAATTACCATTACTTTGGACAATGCTCATGTAAAGTTGCTTAAACTTTAGTTATAATTTTTTTAAACAAAAAATGCTTATTTATAAGTAAGTTTTAGTCGAGAAGAAGATATAAATTAAATATTAAAATCTATAGGCTTAACGTTTTCGAGGATCCATGCCTCATATTCATAGCCATCATAAAATGTATAATAAACTATATGCAAATACATCGTCTGTATTTTTGGAGCATGCTAAGCAATCCAGACACAACTTCACACCTGCCAATCCCATAATCTTATGCTCAGAATCAAATGATCATAAAATAAAAATAAAAGAAGCATTCTACATTAATGGAAACATCCATGTTATCAACAGAAAAGATACTTGCTTTGAGATCTCGAAGAAATGGAAATGGGCTACGTAACATTAGCTTATTTAAATATTTGTATATATTTTATTATACATTTTATGATGGCTATGAATATGAGGCATGGATCCTCGAAAACGTTAGGCCTATAGATTTTAATATTTAATTTATATCTTCATCTCCACTAAAACTTACTTATAAATAAGTGTTTTTTGTTTACATAATATTCAGAAGTAAAACTATATTTATTATAAATTTTTGTAAATGCATGGAGTCTTTTATATTTTAAAAAATCTACACTTGTGCAATAGTTAAGATGATTATTTAAAAAGTAAAAAAGTTTTGTAATGGATGTCCTTAGATATCCAAGCGGCAAAAGTACTTAACATGTAATTTTTTTAATGCTATATATATATAATTAAAGGGGCTTTCAACACAGACTTTCATCCTTCCTACAGCTATCCACTCCATCTTATATAACCAATACACATGACCACAAACATTGAAAAAGATAAATGAACTCCAATATACATATTTCATGCTGAACCAGCATTCATCAATTTATCTGAAGCAACTGATGAGTGCTGGTTCAGCATGAAATGCATATATAGGCGATCATTTATCTTTTTCACATGTTTGTCGTCATGTGCATTGGTTATATAAGATGGAGTGGATAGCTGTAGGAAGCTTGAAAGTCTGTGTTCAAATCCCCATTAATTACATTTTAAGGATCAGTATTTACAATTTACTAGTATTGATTTATTATATACAAATTTGTATGTGTGTGTATTGACATGAGATCGAAGGTGAGACTATTCTCAAGGTTATATATTCGATAGTGGGTATACTCTTAGTCTTATTATATTTTAATAAAAATCTTTTGCAAATATAATGTTTCTTGCTATACAATACAAACTAATTAGAGTAAGTTTTTTTTAAATCTCAGGCTAGCAATTATTCTCTTTAATATAAAGTTGACTAATGATTTACCTCAGGGTTGTATAAAATAAGAAATATTTGAAAACCAGGCACTCTTCACAAATATGGACCTTAATTGTAAATATAGGGGATTTGAACTCAAACTTTCAAGCATCCATCAACTATCCAAACTATCTCATACAACTGATACACATGACCATACACATGTAGAAAAGATAAATAATCACCAATACTGTATTTCGTGCTAAACCAGCACTCACCCGGTCCAAATTATCATCTCCACACATATATAATCAGTGCTCAGTTTATATTAAGATAGCAAATTTTTACACTTTAATGGACAGGCTTCGATCTACTCCAACCTCCAACTTTTCAACCATCCATATCAGTGAAAATCTGATGATGGAAAGCCCGAATCCCATGCTGATGCCAAGATGGCTGAAAAGTTGGAGGTTGGAGTAGATCGAAATCTGTCCATTAAAGTGTGAAGATTTGCTATCTTAATATAAACTGAACATTGATTATATATATATATATATGTGTGTGTGTGTGGGAGATGATAATCTGGACCAACTGATGAGTGCTGGTTTAGCACGAAATACGTATATTGGTGATTATTTATCTTTTCTACATGTGTGTGGTCATGTGTATCAGTTGTATGAGATAGTGTGGATAGTTGATGGGTGCTTGAACGTCTGAGTTCAAATCCCCTATATTTATAAAATAAGAAAATAAGTGCATAGATGTAAAGTGTGTTTATTCATCTTAGGATATTATAATGTAAAAGGGACTTTATGTACATCATCTTACCCAATACTTTTGTGTTTTAGATAGCATCAATAACAATAATGATGCATTTAATCCAAACAGATTTATTTATAATTTAATATCTTAAATATGATATTTATCTCGTATGTAGGCAGTAACGATGCTTCTTTAAAAAAAAAAAAGTGTTAAAAAATTACCAATTGCTTTATTACAAAATATAAAATAAATGATAAAGCAAATAAGAATAAGAATAACGAAAATTATATAAAATATCTAATAAATGTTAATATTTCATTCCTAAGTTTAATTAAAATTTATGATATCAAAATGAATCCTCATACAGACACTAACATTAAACAGGAATAGGAGGCTTATTATTTCAGGATAATCTTCAATTTAAATATTGGAGGATAATAATTATCATCATCGTAATAAAAAATAAATGTTTTATAGTTTTCCTCAATTAGTTTGTTTACACAACTAATCAATTATTTATCAAACTTGTGTTAATATATAGGGTATATGAGCACAGATCTTGACACGACCCACCACTCACCACTCTATCTCATATCACTGATACACTTGAACACATATATGTCGAAACGATAAATAATCACCAATATGCGTATTTCATGCTAAACCAGCAATCAACAGTTGGTCCAGATTATCTCTCCACATATATATGCAATAAATACTCAGGTATATATAAAGATAGCCAATCTTCATACTTTAATGGACAGGCTTCAATCCACTCCACACTCCAACTCTTTAACCATCCATCCAATTGGAAATCTGATGATGAAATGCTCAAAGGCTACCCTGCAGCTGAGATTCTTGTCACACCCATGTTGACCTAAAGTCAATCTAACCCCTCATGTACAGGACATAATCCATTTAATACATAGATGGGCAGACATATTTACTATGTAATAACTGAAACACAGGCTTATTATATACATGTATCAATATATATATATATATATATATATATATATATATATATATATATATATATATATATATATATATATATATATATATATATATATATATATATATATATATATAGGGTATATGAGCACAGACTTTTACATGACCCACCACTCACCACTGGTATCTCATATCACTGATACATTTAAATGCATCACTAAATGCTGGAGAAGTTTTCACTCTTTTAAAAGAAACAAGTGCAATTATTGCTTAGTATACCTATCGGGCTTATTTATTTTATCTCAAGATCCTTTACTGGATTCATTTGCAGGCTTAAACATTAGGAGTGATACTCTACTAACAAAATATAACTATATCCTTTGGTTGCCTATTACCTACTATACAGCATTTGAAGAATTAATACTAATATATTCTTAGAGTGATGCATAAAATATTCCTTACAGATTTACTTATCTAAATAAGAATGATTAACTCCATTTAAGTTTGAGCTTGAAACTTTAGAACCCATAAAACATATAACAATTATAATATAGCAAAGGTTTATATAATTTTAAAAGTGACTTGCATTTATGTAACCTAAACCTAAGGTAAATCACATTTAATCCTATTCAATATCATCAATAATAATATTAAATAAAAATATTACCTTTACATTTATATAATAATATCTGAAGATCTGTTATATTTTGTTTACTACATTAACAATAATAATAATATTAATTAACTACGAAAGAAGCAGTTATAAGAAAGTTCACTAAATAATACATCGGTTTATACTCCAATGTTTATAATAATTTAAAATTTACCGCAATGAAATATTAATATGTGATAATACTACAATGTTCTTGGGAATTCACAAATACATTTAAATAACAGCATTCAAGATTATATAAAGCACAATTGATCTCCTTCTGGTAATGTAATCCTTTCTGGAGTGCAATATAAAGATTAATAAATTTCATTTAATATACTTGTTTAATCCAATGTAAGTTATATTTAAAGTGTTAATTCATTTTAAGGTTTATTTCTAAATTCGATATTTATCATCCCTAATATTTGTATTGATAATTCATAATCCATTAGTGGCTTTTAAATATTTACCATTCATAATTCATTATCCATTTCTTTATGCACTGGATAAAACCCTTAGTTTATTATATAGAGCAATTCAATCCATTTGAAAAGATTATATAATGTTATTCAAAAGATTAGCATTGAATACTTCTTTCATTTGAAGTATCTTATAAATGCATTAGTTTATAGATCTTTAATTTATGTTGCTAAATACTTTGAGTTAAAGTACAGTATTTCTCCAAGCAATAAAGTTTATGGCAGTATATTTGTAATTTTTTTTTAAAAAAAGATTATTCCAAGTTATTCTTTCCATTGTTCATGACAAAATAAATTCACAATATTGAGACATAATCTGCAGAATTTTGAAGTGTAGAGTTGAGCAATTATTTCACCATTATTTGAAGTATAAATTTTCACAACTTTTTTGAAATTGATAAACATAATTTTCCAAATATATCATCTATTTACTTTGAAGTTATCAGGCAGCATTCCATGAATTAATTTATCTATTTTCTGTGAATCAATTTATTTATTTTCAATTTATAGTTAACTGTAATAAATGAGATTTCTTGAAATAATTAATTATCTAATCAGTGACACTTTCTAGTTATTTGTTGTTGTTCCTCCTTTTCTTAGCCAATCATGTTATTAAAAGTTTTTAATTTACCTAGATTTTTATGGCAATCAAATTTTTGGAAGACTGGTATTTCAAAAATTCAATTTTTATATCTGTAATGTCTGGATTGCAACACATTTCCCATTATGCATTGGGGTTTCCTTGTTTTTCTGGAAAAATTTGGAAAGGTTGTCAAGGTTATCTATAATATGTAGACTATAGATACTACAATTTTTGAATCAACATGGTAAAACTTTATGACTGCTGCTCAAAAATGAAGACAAAGAAAATAATTTCTTTTTTCAATCGCTTCATTTTTACTCCTGGGTTTAATTAATATTACAATCATTTGCTTAAAATAAATAAATCCTAAACTTATAAAGTTCTCAGATATTTATTTCAATTTTTAATTATTAAATAAATATATTTTTCTAAACCAATTCAAATTAATTTTACTAAATATAAACATATATAATGAGATATTATTTTATATAGCGCTATGTTTTTTTATGTAATAGTGATATTAGCGATTAAGATTTGCCCATACGTAAACGTTTGGTTCGAAAGAATGGGTGATTCATTCCATTCTTTCTAAAATACTATATCTTGTGTCTGGAAAAATCGAGAGTATTTATTTATAATTTATCTTTAAAGCACATGTGCATTGGCTTAATCGCTAATATCATTATCAAATATAAACATGTAAGCTTTCACATATACATAAACAAATATAAAATGTAAAAATTGTCTGTTCTACACTTTAATAAAAATGCAATCTGAAATACAATTCTTTAACTTTAAAATATTTTGATGTTGAAATGTCAGATTTATAATTCTATTTTCTATTTTTATATTAAATTATTTGTTTTATGTGTATAAGCACCTCTGTTTGTTTATAGTATACAATTTTCTAGTTTTATTTCTTAAGAAGAATAATGATAAAAATATAAGCAACTATATTTTTATATAATCATTCATCAATAAAATACACTTGGGAAGCACTTTTTAAATGCTTTACAAAATTATATTTTCTTTTAAGTATTAATTATAAATATGCAACTTTTTTCGCATATGTTAGTGAAGCTATAATTATACTATAATGTGAAATATGTCTTCTTAGTGTTTTCAAGATTTAATGTTCAAATCTCATACACATAGCTTTACAAATGAAGACTGCTGTGATTTATTGTACACATATGCAAATGAGTTTGAATTTTTAATTAGTTAGTCCATTGTTTGGAGAGAGCAAAGCATGCCTCTCTTCTATTAATGGCACTGAGATCATTTGCTATGTAAAAAGCTTCTTTGACTTTTCTTTTGGCATCACTCTTCTCTGTGCAAATTATTTGGGCAGAACTGGGTTCGAATAGATGGCCTGTAGCTGCTTGGTGGTCCCAGAAGACTGATGTTTCTTCATTTTTATTTTAACCCTGATGTATGCATACCTGTGTTGGTAAATTCTTGTATTGAGGTTAGCCCGAGTCTTACCATAGTAAGATGCCTGGCAGCCTAATTGAGGGCATGCCATTTTATAGACCGCATGAGGGACTTGATTTTTTTAAGTATTAATATGACAGACTTTTTTACTTGATATTGTTTATATGTGATTCAACCAATGATAGTAACGAATAGAATTTGCTTAACTATAAAAAATAAAGCCAATACAATTTTTAACATTTTTAAACTACATTATATAATTTAAGTGATAACTATAAGGTTACAATATATATATATGATGAACTCTACTGAAAATGCGCTTAGCATTAGATTATGAAGAAAAATGAAACATAGAGGCAAAACTCTCCATACAATAGTGCCACTCACTGCAAGACAGTAATCAATGAATGCATCCTTTGATTACTCTAGCTTGCACTGAGTGGTGCTACTGTTTGGAGAGTTTTGCCCCTGTAGAACAGCTTGTGTAAGCATAAAGAATGGTGATTATGTGATGAAAGATGAAATATACTTCATTACACATACAAACGTTTGCAAATTTGAATAATACCATATTTAATAACTATATTACATTTAAATATGATCTTAAATTTTGTAAAACTTTCAGCTATTTTTAGAAAACATTTTATTGCATGAAATACTGCACATCAAATTCAAAAAGGATTCAAATGAGAATAAAATATTTGTACTTTCAACATAAATTGAAGAAATATTATTAATGACCTTGTATTGTGCTCCAAGACAGAAAACATTTGCTGGCATATTGTAAAATTTATTAATTGTTTTAAATGGTGTTGAGAGTTGCAAAAATGGCTCTTTACATATTGTAAATGTATTAAATATACAAATTTTAATGTGTTTTTTGTTTGTTTATTTATATTTTTGTTCATTTATATTTTCTTTTGCATAGCATATAATTAAAGTTATGAGCTTCAACAATGTAAAATACCACTAAATATCATCTGATCACCATTTCTTATGCTTGCTCAAGCTGTTAAAACAGAGGCAAAACTCAGCATACAGTAGGGCCACTCAGTGCAAGCCAGAGTAATCAATGGATGCAAGAAGGCTTATTGCCCTCAGTGCAAACCAGAATAATTAATGGATGCAAAAAGGTTTACTGCATAAAGTGCAATAAACCTTCTTTCATCCATTGATTACTCTGGCTTGCACTGAGTGGCACTACTGTATGGAGAGTTTTGCCTCCGTTGTAATATAAAATATACAAATATTACTTGCACATACACACAAATTAAACCAATAAGACACCAATTAACTTGAAAAACACTATATATCTTTACTTACACATTTTTATGTCTATTAGTAATCTATTAGCAATTTTCTTCCAATCTTATTACATTTATGCCATCTAGTGTAAATTTTAGCAATCAACAGATGCCAGCTGGTAGTGCTTAATAAATCCTTATCCATAATCCCAGACTAGTTTCTAGTTTGTACTTGAATCTTTTGGATCTAATGAACCATTTCTACAGCAGCAACTTATTTTTGTCTTGTTAATACTATCAACATAAAATGAAACACCTGTATATATTTTCAATCATAGCCAATTTTCTTGCATAGTTAGGTAGATCTGAATCTAATTCACTTTCTTTATATTATAGTAACCACAGTTTTTAATCATCTTAACCATCTTCATTCTGTGGCCAGAATTGATAATAAACCAATAAGACATTGGTGAACTAACACCAATACTTGAACAAGAAATAAAGGAGTCTATGATTATTAAAACACTAATATATCAAACTGAGTTGGGTTCAGATCTATATAACTATGCAAGTGAATTTGACTATGATTGAAAAAAAATTACATGGTTTTTTTTATTATTGTAAACTGATAATTTGATAGTATAACAGAGAAATAAGAACTGGATGCTACAGGAATGGTGCATTAGATCTAAAACATCCATGTGTGTAACTGATGGAAGACATAAGCTAGAAACTACTGTAATGATATTTATATAGTACAAAACTGGATAAGGCTTTCTTAAGCACTATGATATAAACACAAAAATATTTTCAATCTAAGCTTAGATTGAAAATATTTTTGTGTTTTCAATTTCATTCTCATAGTTTTATAGTTAAGTAGAAATAAAAGGTGGTTGCTGGAGGATTGCATTAGATCCTAAGATCTAGATGCAGTGCTCTCAGATCCAAAGCTCCTCACTGATGAAGGCCACAATCCAGAAACTAGTCTGGGGATATTGGATGAGTAGGCATTAGATAGGGATTTTATGCACAAACTTTCTGGCATTCATTGATTACTCTGGTTGGCACAGGGTGGCAGTACTGTATAGAGAGTTTTGCCTTGTTTATAAACAATTGTGTGCTAGTATAAGAGATAGTGATCATGTGATGCTTTATGGTATTATTATTATTATTATTATTATTATTATTATTTTATAATTTGATAAGCGTAAATTAGAAATCTATGATTTATTACTTATTATTATTATTGTGTTGTTATTATTCTTTATCTTTCTCTCTTTCAATGCATATAATTCATTATTCCTATCATTATTTATATTCTACAGTATAAAATATTATCTGTATATAAAAGTTGATTAATGTTAACTGTTTGAATCATAAATGTATTTCTTTTTTCCATCTTCTTTCACTAATAATTGAAATCAGTAGAAAAGTCTAATTAAAATTATATTCTGATAATCTAAAACCAGAAAGTTTAGAACCTATCTGATCTTTTTCTTCTGGCTATATTAAATAGTAAAAAAAATAAGAGGAAAAACCTTAATTATAATACCTCTAAGGTTAGTTTTTCATTTCTAGCCCTGACTGCAATTTTAATCATAGCTATATTGATTTTTTTTTCTTTTTAAAATAGATTATGTACATATTTTCATTATTTTTTCATATTATTGCTTTTTTTGTTATCATATTTCAATTAAACTTTTCTTAAAGCCTCTATCAAGTTAATTACAAGCTATTTTTCGACAATAATTGAAATAATTTTTAAAGAGCATTCATATTTTTTAATAATAAATTTGAAAAGGTTTAACTTGCAAAATGTCAATAAACTGTAGTAGCTGTAGAATGATATAAAGTATTATAATTTTTTATTAGTAATTCTCACTGAATAAATATTATTTATATATAATTAAAACAGATTTCTAAGTAGCCAATACTAATCCTCTGCTATATTTTAGACTAAATGTTTAATTTTTGAGGACAATATATTCAAAAGAAGATTATTTTAAAACAAAATCTAAAAAAAAAAGATATAGCTTTAATGCTCGGGAATTCAAAGGACGTTCGAACGCCGGAATTGGAATCTGCTGATTCCATATCGGACGTTTTACTAACTGCAGCAAACTGCACAAAACAACCTGAGTGGGTTTTTTTTTTTGTAATGATAAACATAACCTATTTTAAGATTAAATATTTTAAATAAATATATTATTAAAATGATTAATGATGCAACTTTTAAGAAAAAAAATCATATCGATATTAAAAGTAAAAAATATATTGTTGTCAAGCGTTGGTGGTCGAGTGGTCCGCACAGCCGCCTTACAAGCAGTTGTCTCTGGTTTGCGGGTTCGCTTCCCGGGCGATGCTTTGACACATGGAAAATATATATATTCTATTTTATTACAGACATGTTGTGCATAATATAATCAAAATAATTGAATGGTTTATTGTTTAGAAGTTTATAAGATCTTACAGCATTGGAAATGGCAAACTTGAATCTTCACTTTTACCACTGCATTAAACCATGCGGGGGGGGGGGATATATTTGAATGATTTGTGGCTCAGAAGTTCATAAGTTTGAACACTGGAATTACAGAGTTGGAATGATGATTAAAGGACCTTGAATTCCATGTTCACCTTCTACCTTGCATTTTTATTTATTTACTTGACTTTCAAACCATGTTTTGTAAGCTTGAGTAATCAGTAGACACTAATACCATGCAATTCTTTAACTATTGGTCCTCCGTTATTTGATGAAGACAATTAGCCAAAATTTTGTCTGGAGATTTAAATATACCATTAGCATTTGATACTCATTAATTATTCAAGGTTACAGTAGATGACTATGTAATAAGGTAATGAGTAAATTACTTGCTCCAGTCCAATGTAAAATGTATGTGACACAACAAACATATATCAAATGTAGCAAAGAAGTTTTGGTACTTTGATTTTTCTTCAACAAGAGAAACAAAACAAAGATATTTGATCTCCATAATGTTAATTCTGCACATGTTGGATAACAATTATGAACATTATGTTAACTGGGTATTATAAGTTAAAAGAATACACATAAGTTATCAAGAAGTGAAAACAATAAATCTAGGTTTAAGCAATTGATTGAAAATATATAGGTAGACAACATTTTTAGGAAACATCATGACCTGAGACAAACTACCAAAATGTGGACTATCTTGCCTAATCAGTGATGTTTGGCAAAATATGGTTTTAGTATGATTGATGGGTTCTGCATGATTGTATTACAAGCATAATATTGTTTTGGTGGATAGAAATTTATCACTTGCAGGCTTCTTGGTGGTGCTGCAGCATCACCTAGTGGCCACAGTATGCATAACTGAAAACTACCCCCAATAGTAAGTAATCTGATCAACTTAAACTACCCTGGGATTTTCAATCTCAACCTAAACATAACAACATCATTTATTGATTAATATTGGTTATCAGCTAGACAACTGAAGTTCTTGTATTTTCACAGAAAATCTCATCTATTTAAATACATTTTCAATTTGATTTCAAATTTAAACTTGATGGCATACTTTTAGTGGTCTAATAAATTAATCGTCATACCATGAACCTCTTCTTCTGTCACATGAAATACTTTCTTTCAACTTGCTTTTTATCTATGACTTTAAAAATGTGACAATCTTATACTTAAGGCTTTGTAGTTCTAGAAATTTTAACTAATTAATTCATTATATATGTAGCTTTCAAATTATAGTAACAGTACAAATAAACAGTAATAACATATAATTTATACAAAAATTATAATGATTAGATCTAAATAATTGAAAATATTGTTTAAGTGACATATTATTTTTATTTGTACTGTAATTATAGTTTTAAAATATTACATATAGTATATTTTAAGTAGGTAACTTATTAATATACATATATATTATACAAAGAGCTTTAACAGCTATTAACAAGCTTATTAAATTAAGTCACATGAGGTATGACTTGATTTCTTTGCATATATATATATTTGAACTCAGACTTTCAAGTTTCCTATGGCTAACCACTCCATCTTATATAACTGATACTCATGAGTTCAAGTCTTTTCTAATTACATTAAGTTTAGTATAAACAATATAAATGTATTTAAATATATATATATATAATGAAATGGTATTATTTGGCCATCATCCTGTTTCACCTGCTTCCTTAGTTAAACTCATCCCAGTCCATGTATATAAGCTTCTAAGGATTTCTTTTATATGAAATAGCATATATTTATGTGTATGTGCATGTATTTGTATAAATACACACATCCACCAGCAATATTAATATTTGTGTGCATATAATGCATATGCACTTAGAAATTTAAAATTTAATAAAATTATAATTTATAAATTAAGTGCATGAACATTATTATATGTGTGTAATTACCTACATATATACATGAAAGAAGCCATAATGCAATAGATTTAAAAGCATTACAACTCTTTTAAATTAATTTAAATTGCATTATTTTTAGTTTAAAACTCTTTATTTAAAGGCTTTCATATATAAAATTTTAATTCCTGTGGTAGTCACACACACATATATACTAAAATGTTTACGAACTTAAACTTTTTTAAAAAAAGTTATCTGTTGTTATAAAAAATTGTAATTCTGAGAAAACCGTCTGCAAATATTTAATCAAACTTGTAGTCAAAATTGTAATGTCTTTTAAAAATAAAAACTTAGAACAAGGAGTGACTTGTTGACCATTATTGTTTCATCCAGAAAGGACCAAAGTTTTTATTTTTATGCATTTTTAATTACTAAGAAAACTTTGTAAAAAATTGTAAAGAGGTCGCTCGAATTACAGATTTTTCTAGTATAAAGAACTTTAAATTTTCAGTAGGGGGGTTCACTCATTAAAAGTTTACCATGAGAACTTTTGAGTAAGGCAATCACTGCCTTTCCCAAATTGGTCAATGCTCAAGCTGGAGTTCAAGCCCCACAGCCTGCCAGAAAACATCAGCCCAGCCAAGTATGATGGTGATCAACTACAGGAGGCTCAACAAAGAAGATGTGGTAACAAATTTTCTGCAGAGCTCTTTAAAATAACTCTAAGAATTTATAAATGAATCTCTAAAAAACTATTAAGCTAGCTAACATTAATCATGCACGAATCCTTAGACTGTAAAATGTTTTAAATAAATTAAAAACTGAGTTAATCTGTAAATTATGATTTAAAATGACAACTTAACTTTTAAAATAATACCTGTAAACTTGCCTATTTATGAACTTAAAATATAAAATATAAATGCTTGTTAATAATAACTTATTCAGTTATTGTTCTTTTAATCTGCGGTCATGTCTTTTTTATTTGATTTTATATATGTTATTTTATAATTTATGCTATAGAGAGATCATTAGAGGCTCTCTCTGAATTAAGTAATTTTGCTCTTTAGCACACACACTCAAATCTCCACTCTGAAAACCTAAATATATACATTAAGCTATTATATTTATCTTATTATTGTTGTTGTTGTTAGAATTAGGTTTGCAAGTAATAAATTAATTAGTTAATAAATGCAAGAATGAGTTATAAAGCATATTATATATATTGCTTAAATCCTATATATGCTTTAATCCTTCTTTTAGCTATATTATAAACTATGCAGATTTATTAAGAACTCAGATTACTTTTAAGTATTCCTTTTTGTATATTTTAAGAATGTGAATTAATGAACTGGCGTATGGTAGTTACGTGGAATAGAATTTTGCATATTTTTAGTTATTAATTAATATTATGTTTGGCATGGTGAATGTGTCTTTAGGAAGCACATACATGCATATATGCCTTGCTATATGTTTTATACAAATGGGCTTCTGGTTTTAATGGCCACCTCATCCCCTTAGTTCAGACAGCTCTTCTTTAGAACTGGAACACGAGGGCCCTATTGTTTTTATAAGCTGCTCTGATCACCGAACTATGTGGTCACTTTATTCGCAGCAAGTCATGTGGTCCATGGTAACCGAGTACTTGGTACTGAATCTCCTGATTAACTACACATTTGAGATGCGCACAACTCTCTAGTAATATATGCCGTAGTATCTGAAGTTGTACTACAAAGCCCCAGTTTATCCCTCCATAATGTTGTGTAATATTTCAGCATTGATCTGAACTCATAATCTGATTTATACATATATAATCTGCATAGGGAGCCAATTGCAGCTCGTTAAGCATTATTAAATCATTCTTATTAAATATTATGAAGGTAAATTAGCATTCTTGCACTAACTTAACTGTTGCAAATCTAATATGTAAGGCATAGTGAAATTATGGCATGATTAGAAATTGTAGATTATTAAAATTGTAGTAAACTCTTTTTAAATATAGTGCATCAGATGAGATTACATTCTTGAAATTGCTCATCATTGTTTATACCTGCGTGTGTTCTCCAATGCACTCTTGTTTATTTGATTTATATTGATTGATTAAAATATATTAAATTATAATAACTGTGTTGAGTTTCATTCGTAATCCATCCCAAATCTTAGTTAAATCTCTTAATCCTAAATCTTAGTTAAGTTTCCTAATGTTAGTATTAATATATGCATTATCTAGCCAGCCATCAATATGTGTGTATTTCATTTAATAGTAATTTAGTTAATATTCCCTGAGTCTCTCGCTCCACCCTTTGCTACTGCTGTCATGTGAACTAAGAAATTCCAAGTGTAGCCTCAAATATGTCATTTATAAGTAGTAAATCATGGGGTGTTGGTGGAGGAGCTGAGGTGCGATCAGATTCGAGGTCTCAACCCCTCATCTAGATCAGCTTTGGTATAATTTTCCAGGACTCTGGATTTGTTGTGTGAATGTACAAATCTGATTATTACAATAATAATTAATAAAACAAGACACAAATTGCATAACTTGCTTTTAAGCTTGTACTAAAATGTTCACTAGATGGAGCTTACCACTAGCTCCAAACAAGCTTTAATTATAAGTGCCTAAAGAGAAAGAATTCAAAATCTCTATCAGAAAATCCTCATTCCCAGACCAATTGTTTTCAAGCTTATGGCTATCACAGCTGTCCATCAATCAGAAGTCAAACCAACCTCCCACACTACAGATACATTAGAAACATATGCTTTTAATCAATATATATTGAAGTTGTGTTTCTAAATTTTTCTTTTATGATTGCTATAGAAAAACAAAAAGCAATCTCAAAACTTATGAGTCATAACTGTTATGTATTTGTATAATATGAAAATTAGTATTGACATTTCAAAATAATAAATTCAATATTTCTATTATTATAAAATATAAATCACAATCTAACAATATGACTATTGTATAAAACAGAGAAACATTAAAATAATATAAAACACTATTAAATATAATTGTTTCTTAGTTTAGTGCATTATTGTGTAAAACACATGATAAAACATGTAAGATCACGAAATCATATGCTATAAAAAATTATTTTGGCTCTATTAAACCAGTTTTCTGATTAGTTGTTCCTGGCCAATATAATAAAATGTTCGAGTTTATCGCTTAGTGTAGTATAACGATTTTTTATACAGCCTTGAAGGATTCAAATGAGTTGAAAACACTTAACAATAGTGTTTTATATTGTTTTAATGTTTCTTTGTTTTATACAATAGTCGTATTGTTAGTTTGTGATTTATATTGACATTTTAATAATAGTAACTGTATTATTAATAAGTGTAAAATAAATTTCTATCTAAACTTGAGAGACAACAAACTTCAAACACTTTTTAGCAAACTCTTTATTTGTACATACACCTACGTTTCGACTGACCTGCAGTCTTCTTCAGAGCTATTATATAATGAACAAAATAAAATAAAAAACATAACTATGTTTATTATATAGTTATGTTTTTTATTTTATTTTGTTCGTTATATAATAGCTCTGAAGAAGACTGCAGGTCAGTCGAAACGTAGGTGTATGTACAAATAAAGAGTTTGCTAAAAAGTGTTTGAAGTTTGTGGAAATTGTATTTATATGACATTATGGCAAACATAAAGAAAAAGTGTGATTTTGGTAAGCTTGAGAGAATTAACTTGTAATAATATACTGTGGGATTTGTTTTTATATGTATGAAAAATTATATTCTTTTTTTGAAAAATAATTATAATAAAAGATTGTTAATAAACACTTATGCAAAAAAGTAGATTTTTTAAATATTCAATTTTATTACTGCTTAGCATGTTTTTGATATATCATATATACCATATTCATATCTTATAGTAATATGACTCAATAATTTTTTATATTAGTATATAAGAAGTGATTCAAAAATATTAAAATTTATTTAAATAGCCCACTTCTTTGACAGAAGGACGCTTGTATCTTTGCTATTGATAGAAAAATGGTCATTTCCTATTCACCAACCTCCTTGATCTTACACTTTCTGTCCTCTTTCTCCATACATATAATTTTACTTTTGACAATTCAAATCTATGGCCAATTTCTGTATATGGTCAGTAAATATTGATAAATATTTTTTATTTTTAAGGGCTCTGTTCATCAATATTTATTGCCACAAACAAAAAACTGGCCATAGATTTGACAAATTGCCAAAAGCAAAAATTATATGTATGGATAGAGAGAACAGAAGCATAAGATCGAATGACTGCTTTTTGATCAAAAAAAAAGATATGACTATCCCTGTAACAAAGAAGTGAGCTATTTAAATAAATTTTAATATTTTTGAATAACTAATTAATCACTATATATACATTAATATCAAGAACTCTTGAGTCATAATACTATAAGCAATGAATATGCTATGCAAGATATATCGAAAGCATGCTAGACAGTAATCAAGCTGAGTATTTAAAAAAATCTAGCTTTTCTGCTGTATGTGTTTATTAACAATTGTTTGTGGGGTGGAGTGATTTGAAGCCTTTCCATTAAAGTATGAAGATTGGCTATCTTAATATAAGCTGAACTTTGATTGTATATATGTGTGGAGATGATAATCTGGACCAACTGATGAGTGCTGGTTTAGCAAGAAATATGTATATTGGTGATTATTTATCTTTTTGACATGAGTGTCATCAAGTGTAACAGTGGTATGAGATAGCATGGAAGGTTGAGGGTCATGTGAAAGTCTCAGTTCAATCCCCCTATATATTACATATAGAAATGCAGGTATGAAAAAGCCTGTACTTTAAAAAATTCATATTTCAAAATATAGTGCTTTAAGGTCTGCCTATTCCTCATATATGTATGTAAAATGGATTATGTCCTGTATATAAGGGGTCAGTGTGACTTGTGGTCAACATGGATAGGATCAGAAGGTTGGCACTAAGGTGGGTTTTGAGTGTTCCATCATCAGATTTTCAATGAAATGGATGGCTGAAGAGTTGTGGGGTGGAGTGGTTTGAAGCCTGTCCATTAAAGTATGAAAATTGGCTATCTTAATATAAGCTGATCTTTGATTGTATATATGTGTGGAGATGATAATCTGGACCAACTGACGAGTCAGGTTTAGCATGAAATACAAATATTGGTGATTTCAATATGTGTGTGATCAAGTGTAACAGCAGTTTAAGATAGCATGGATGGTTGAGGGATGTGTGAAAGTCTCAGTTCAAACCCCCTATATATTACATATAGAAGTGCAGGTATAAAAAAGCTGGTACTGTAAAAAATTCATATTTCAAAAAATAACTTTATATTTTTAAATTTTTTTCCCCAAAAAAATACAAATCTAAAAAAATCTGATACGTATTTTTTTCTCTCTCTTTTTCAGTTTTAAATTTAATTTACTTCGAATGGATATACTTCTTTGACATGACTTTCTTATTTTCTTAAGTAAATCTTGTTCATTTCATATTTTTTCATTTTTAATAAATTTTTTAAATAGGAATTTAAAAAATAATTTTCTTTTCTTAATAACAAAAATCTAATGATTTTCAACAATAGTATCATTTTAATTATTTATAATAAAGTTATATCTTTTACAATATTATAATAAATTGTATATATTTTAAAAAGTTTATATAAAGACCGTAAGTTATGTAGTGGCTAAATTATCTGAGAACAAAACTGTGGGTTTAAATCTGGATGAAGTTGGAATTTTTTCAATTAGTTAAAAATTTTCATACATGTTAGAATTATTTTAATTAACTGATGTAATCTCCTCTGCTGTTCTTCTGAAGAAAAAAACAATAAGATAATGAAGTTATTTAAAGCCATTTTATCTATCTTTTATACACTACACACATATATAGAATTATCTGTTTTATATATATATTATAACGATCGAAATGAAAGTGGAGATTGAATCTATCCGCAAACTATGATATCTGCTCTACAAGGCACCATCTAGGCATTTAAACCTAAAAAAATTTATAGAGTAGGCAGACACGTGCTGTCAAGATTCCACTTTATTTAAATATTTAGATCATTAGCCCAAGTCACTAGCCCAGTGGAGACGCAGAGATAAAAATCTATATCTTAATTTATATCTCAAATATAAATAAATAAAAGCCACTGCCAGAAATTAACACATAAAAATATTTATTTACGCACATATAAAATAACATTTAAATTTTGAGGAATAAATTCAACATTTTAGATTTTTCTATTAATCTTTAGTTTTACATTTAAGTAAATTACAACCATGAGTTTAATATTTATTTAGTGAGTTGATTATGAATAGACTACATAGATCTGCATTTGAAAAGAAAATATTCTTCCCAGATTTAACCTTAGGCAAAAAATTTCGCAATCAAACCGGCGCCAATCCATCTGATACATTTATGTATTCAATGTAGCATGAAAATACGACAACACAAAATACTATACTGTCAGGAATGTACATCTGAACAGCAAGTAGAATTAGAAAAAAAATTGTCTCTCTACCAACCAGGAATGTGACATCTGTTGGCGAGTAGAACAATAAACATAAAACTTCATAGGAATGGACTGCGGTCCTTTGCCATCTTACAAACCCATCCATAGGCAAACAGAAAGTGTGTGGCATATATATATATATAATCCTGCCCATAGTGGATCTCATACTACATCTACAATTACACAAATATATCCAATCCATTGAACCAATTCAACTATGAAATGAATAACCTAAGATTACCCTCCCTTAATATAACTTTACAAAACTATATAGCCATTCACGCCCGACTTAAATTTAACATTTAAATACGTTCGCACAGATTATTTTTATAAATTTGTTTTTAAAATGTTGAGTATAGATTGGCTGCACAGATTCCACGGTCAAAAACATCCAAATTAAACACAATCGATCAAAATACAAAATCATCGATAACATCAATTGAAAAAGGGAATACACAAGGCCCCATGGTATTCATCGTAAGATGCCCGCATTAACATCGTTGACCTATATATTCTAATCAAATGTGAAAACTTCAGCATAATCAACCGCTAACGAATCTATGCAATGTCTATACCCAACCTAAATTTCATCACTTAAAATTTAAACAATAAATAATTTATACGATAAGAAAAAAAAATGGAAATGATTTTTATCAATCGGAAAACATATAAAATTAAACATTATTAATTTGATTTTAAACTTAAAAAAGTCAGATAGAAGTTCATAAGCTTGAACGAAAGTTCTTAATTATTTTTAAATTTAGAGTTCATGTCAATATAGCTTACGGTAGAAGAGTCCAGGTTTCTGCTTTTAATTCCTGCGATGCCTCCATTGGAAGATAATGTTCTGGAGATGGCAATAGGTGGTTCAAGGTATCACAGTCTTTTCATTTTTTTTTTATAGAGAGTATGGTATGTGCGTCCTACCACATCTCTCAAACACAAAACACTGGAACTGTCAGAAAAAACTGTATTTCCCTTTTTACATTATCCACACAGATTCAATCAACAAAACGTCACCAATCCATCACTTTCGTTAGGGTCTGAGCCAAGGCTTAGTGCTTCCATTGGTCAAGCTAATTTCTCTCCATTTTCTTATCTATCTTTCATCAGATCATTTTAATTATACAAGAACCCAAGGCTAGCTTGCTTTTCAAACAATTTATAAACAATCACCTCCATTTACAGATACTTATTTGTTTTGGTTTTATTTTTAAATCTTGTACTTTTTTTTATAAAAAAATACGTTCAAATACTTATTTGTTTTTGTTTTTTTAAAAAAATATATTTTTGAAGTTTGGCATCTGTGCGAATGTATATACGTTTAACAAACATTTTAATTTTAGCGTTTAGTTTTTTACTTTTATTTGCGAACTTTTAAGTTTTTATTTTAAATTAATGTAACGACATATTATATATCGTTACAATATATATATATATATATTTGTATCTAGTTGAATTTCACTTGAGAAGGAGTGTTAAGAGATGAAATCATGATTGTGAGAGAATTTATATACATGTATAATTATCTCTTTGTTCATCCATCTATTTAACTGTATATCTGCTTGTCTGCCTGTTGATCTTTCTATCTATTTTACCTTATTTATCTATAGCTTTCTCTTATATATATATATATATAATATTCAAATACATGTATATTATCTATCCTAAACTTAATTTAATTAGAAGGGACTTGAACTTGGACTTTCAAGCTCTCCATAGCGATTCACTTTATTTTATATAACTGATACACCTGACCACACACATGTGAAAAAGATGTGTGTGTTGTCAGATGTATCAGTTATATAAGATGGAGTGGATAGTTGTGGAGAGCTTGAAATTTTGAGTTCAAGTCCCTTTTAATATATATAATATGTATAAAATTTCTAATGAATATTTTAGATGGAAATATATAATATGTGGAGTTTAGAAAATATGTAACCTAGAACAATAGCTAATAAAAGCTGTCTCAGGCCATGAGTTAAAGTAAAACTGACAATCAGCTGCAGGTTTACTTTAACTCTTAGCCTGGGGCAGTTGGTTTTCATTAGCTAATGTTCTAGGTTAAGTGTTTTCTAAGTAAGTAATTATAAATGGATAATGTCACACATTAAATATATATTTATATTGTACCCAGAATAAGGTAAAGTACCTCAAGTCTGACCCTGTACAAGATATATAAGTCAGGTACATCATGGATTCTGCCCTATTTACCTATACCCCCAGGTCAAAGATCTAATCAATAACCTTTCTCAACGATAACATCGAATTCCTTCACTTTCACCGTGCCAGAGCCGAGCCTTCAAACATGAGATTCATTTTTAATTATATTTTAATGAGAACTTGGGTGATTGATTTATATATATACTTGAAATCAAAGATTACTTAAAATAAAAGTAAATTCAAGGATTCGAAAAACACTGGAAGTTTTGTTTTAGATATATATTTTTTAAACTCATTAATTATTTTTACATTTACATTTAACTCAAGCTCTTAAAAAAACATTCTTTACATTAATTTTATAATTAAATAGTAAGTTTATCAGAGACCGCGTCCTGCGTAACAGATTCACATTAGCGGTTAACATTTCATTTATTTAGTTTGCACAATTTTAGTTTTGTTTACATCTATTTTTTTAAAAAAACAACAAAATGATTTTAGAATTAAATGACCACGGATTCTAAATTCTCCATTTACATTTAGTACAAGATAATACTACATCAGCATGTCTAAACATTTGACCAACTGATTGTATACAAAGAGGAAACATTGTATTTCTTATTTAAAAACAGATTTAAAACATTTGATATTAAAATGGATATAAAAAAAAAAAAAAAACAATTATAATAAAAAAATTGATTTGTCATCTTACTCGATGACGCAAGAAAAGAAAATGATTTATTTTACTTTTCTTTATGAATAATAATTTAAATCTCAAATAAAATAATATTTTATTACATTAGTGGACCTTGCTGGAATAGCATAAACTAACCTCACAGTGATTAAAAACTGTAAGCTGTTATATAAAAAAAATAGATCAGTTAATTATCAAGCAAACAAGTTGCATTAGTTGGACTTTCAACTAAATCATTCCTTATAAAACTAGAACGTGAATTAGCTAAATTAAAAGATTTTAACTAATCACAAATTAACAAAAGAATTGGTTACTCAGGCCAAAGATCCTTGAGTAGAATTAGTTTCCTATGGCTTCCATATTAGATAGGCAAAAGGAAAAACAAAATAATGTCGGGTTAATAAACATATGAATGCAAATGAAATAAGAAATAGATGTAAGGTCATACGAGCCGATTCACAGACACTCGCATGCCTATTCCAACAAAGAAAAAGGGAAATTCAGTACATCCACCATGTTGCGAACAAATACTGAAAGGAGATAGGAATTACGGGAAGCCCTCATGTCTGCCTGTACAAATATCATACTGACTAACCAACTCTACCTCAACCACATTCTCTGGCCCACAGATGTATGCATAACAGGGAGTCAACTCCTAACACCAATAAGTGACCATTTTAGGTCCGTCCAAACTAGTCCTAGCATTCTTTATTAACCTGAGATATTATAATCACCAAATATGAAATAATTATAATTAAATCGCCTTCAATGATCTAATACTGCATAGAGATCAAACTGCACAAGCAACTACTTTATGTAAATATTTAACTAACAAAAACCAAACATAAAGAATAAGGAAATTTATTTCTCGAATAAATTCCCACTTTCCTAACTTTTTTAAAAAAGGGCATGGTAATTAACTGATGCTTTCCAGCAGCGCTGTTAGTAGGTCAAAAATATACAGCATTTTTATTTTGTTTTAATTTAAAGAAATATAAACTTATAGAATCCCATCCTGGGAAATCTATAATAAAATTATTTAAAGAATTACAGTAAGTATATTTTGATATATTCGACATAACTTCACTTGCGAAAAAAAAAATAGATCAATTTATTTTTATTTTAAATTAATTCATTCTTTGCTAAAAAAACTTCCTTCCCCCTTGTGAACATAATTTGCTCTCTTGGCAAATTACTCTCTTTGAGCCCCCACGAGTGAAGTTTGTCAAAATAAAAAAAATCAAAGCATGAAATCTCATACTAAAATTAATATACAAAAAACAAATAAATATTTTCATATTCAATCCACATATTAAAATTGTTGTGAGCTTGAGTTATTAAAAAAAAACATTATAAATAATTTAAAAAGAAAAAGAGTTAAAGAGTCAGTTAAAAATATTTCCAATAAACTTAATTACATATTTTTAAACTTAAAGAAGTTACAATACTAGTGGTAATGAATTTAGATTCTAAGATCTGGATGACAGGATTGGAATTTTTTGGCATTTACCTGGAGTTCCCCGGAATGAGTGCATGGGTGAACGTTGATGGCTGGTGGCATTTGAAGGCATGTTCTGGCAGCAGCATAATAGGAGATTTCAGGTCTCAGGAAGGGACAGGAAGTGATTTTCCCTTAATTACTCACTCAACATTTCAACTTGTGTGGAGAGATTCTGCAACTTTCTTTCTCTTCTCTTTCTTTTTTTTTTTTAAAAAAAGGCCACTATTTATATCTTAGCATTGGTATTTGAACTATGTGCTGCCTGAGGTGATTTGTCTTCCGATCTTCTATAACACAATAGGAAACAATACTTTGTTTCTATTTTAGAAAGTTTATACCTCGATAAGAATCGATAGAGATTTCAGTATAATTTTTATCTAACAATGTAGAATCTCTATTAATTAATTAATAGAAATTCCAAAGTAATGGATTTTGGTAATTTCTAAGTGTTTTAATTTAACATTTATTTTAAACTTTTTATCAAGGTACAAATCTTTCAAAAAAGGCCATCTTGGATTCTTAAAGAAAAAAAATCAGACATTTTAAATATATATATATAAAAAAAATTCAAAACTTATTATTTGAATTTTTTTTCTTTTTAATAAATACAATAAATTAGTGTGTTAGTATAAATAAACATTATTAGTACTATCCAAAATAAATTTTAGTAATTTATTCAGGATAGTTGTGTTTAAAATGTTATAAGAATAATAAAAAACAAACGTTGAAAAAAATACATTTCTCTATTTACATAGGTGGGCTTCAAGTAAACCCCCTTAATAAGTGATTAGGTGGGTCAGACAGTGAAATGGCAAATCTGAATCAGATTTACCATTTCAATATATAACCATTAGAAACCAGTCAACACTTAGACAACCCCAACATAGATAATAATCAAAATTTTCAAACTATTGTGAAGGCAACCTCCTTTTAGCAATATATATATAATAAATTAAGTTTTATGTCTGTATTCTTTCCAAAATATATGTAATATTCAAATTTTTATACATATTAAATACAATAATATTCACACAAATTTAAAGTTGTTTTATTAGGTGTACTTTCGGCTATATTTTTTGTAGTCTTTGTCAACTATATAATGTTGAATAATCAAAACAAGATATTATTTTATAACTCCCATAATTCAATTCACTTCACTTCTCCCACAATTCTATTATTTTAATGTTTGCTGATTGCTTATTGATTAACATTGATGAGTTCTTGAAATTAATATAACCGCTTTCATTTTATGATTATTGTGGCAACATTCTATTTGTATAATTTTTATATTTTATAATCAAATTTAAATCCATATTTACAAGTTTTATTATGATCAAATATAACAGATGATAGTTTATTTTCATCTTTTCCTGATTGTTTATTTTTTTAAACTCTTTTATATAAATGCATATGTTCTTTTATTGTTTTTTTCTAATGTACATAGATTCACCAATATATTGTAAGCCACATTTACATATTAATTTATATATAATACAATTTTGATTAAAACTTAAATTTTGGCTTTTAGAGTTATTAATTACTCCATTTGTATTATTTGTTGAGAAAAAAAGCAAATTGACACAAACCATTATAAATTCTCCTTATATACTTGACTTGCTCATCTAATATAAATGGCATTGAAAGCCATTTCATTTTGATATTATTTTTAGTTTTATTATATTGTTGACTCATTTTAAATTTTTTAATAGTATTAGTAATAGCATTTTTATTATAACTATTTTTCAATAAATTATTAAGAAATAAATTTACATTTTTTATTTTATCACTAGAATATTTGCATAATTTTTTATTTTGAAATAATAAAGACTTTAATCCAGACAACTTATGCCTTATAATACATTTGACTCACATAGAATAAATCCTTTAGCTTCAATTGGTTTTATTGACATAAAATAATCCAAATTGTATTCATTACTCATAACTTTAATACCCAAAAATTTTATGGAAATGTATTTTTCTTGTGTTATAACCCATTTTAAATCTTAATCTGATTTAATTCATTAAATAAATTGTTTATTATATCATATTTTCCACAAATAAACACATTATCCACATATCTACAATATATTTTAATTTTTTGATATTTCAATTGCTTTAAGATTTTACTTTCATAAGTTGATATAACAAAATTACAAATTTGAGTCTCAGCAGGAAGACCCATTGGCCAACCATAACTCATTTTATAATATTATTAAAATTAACATAAATATTTTTATGGAATAAACTGTAATACTTTTATAATAAAATTTATAATATCAGACTTTATATTTTTTAAAACAAGAGCTTTATAAACAATATTAATTGACTCTATTGCATCTATTGATCCATACATTTCATTTATATTGAAAGTATAAATTATGTCTTGTAATCCTATATTTATATTCTTAATTTTATCCACAAAATCAAATAATGATAAAATAGTATATTCTCCAAAGCCAAAAATATCTTGAAGTAATGATTCAATATATCTACATGTTTGATAATAATATGCACCAGCAAAATCAAGCATTAATCTTAATAGATTTTTTTTCCTGAATATAATTCATTGAGATTGATGGTTGATTTTGCTGGTGCATATTATTATCAAACATATATATATATATATTAAATCATTACTGGTGCATATATATTATCAAACATATATATATATATATTAAATCATTACTTCAAGATAGTTTAGGTTAGGTTTTGGAGAATATACTGTTTCATCATCATTTGATTTTGTGGATAAAATTAAGAATATAAATATAGGATTACAAGA
Organism: Epiperipatus broadwayi; assembly: GCA_028023455.1. Lineage (NCBI taxonomy): Eukaryota > Metazoa > Onychophora > Udeonychophora > Euonychophora > Peripatidae > Epiperipatus > Epiperipatus broadwayi. Next base: position 70,810 of record JAQFVV010006810.1, on the reverse strand, counting down.
CATAATTTATACTTTCGATATAAATGAAATGTATGGATCGGATCAATAGATAGAATAGAGTTAATTAATATTGTTTATAATGCTCTTGTTTCAAAAAATATAAAGTCTAATATTATAAATTTTATTCTAAAAGTATTACAATTTATTGATAAAAATATTTATATATAATCTTTATATACACTTCTCTCTCTTTTTTTTTTTGCTATTCTTATATACAATATTGCAATTCCCAAAAATCCTTCTTACACTTTTCAGTAAAAACATTTTTATTAAATATTACAGTTTCAACTGTACCTTGCAGTCTTCATCAGATCTTTTTCTTTTTCTTTTGGGAATAGAGAGAATTAAAGAAAGAGAATAAAATCTGATGAAGACTGCAAAGTACAGTCAAAACTGTAATATTTAATAAAAAAAACAATTTTGGTGAAAAGTGTAAGAAGGATTTTTGGGGATTGCAATATTGTCTTAAAATATTTATGTTGATTTTAATAATGAATATTATAAAATGAGTTATGGTTGGCCAATGGGTCTTCTTGCTGTGGCTCAAATTTATAATTTTGTTATATTAACTTATGAAAGTAAAATCTTAAAGTAATTGAAATATCAAGAAATTAAAATATATCATAGATATGTGGTCAATGTGTTTATTTGTGGAAAACATGATATAATAAACAATTTATTTAATGAATTATATCAGATTAAGAATTTAAAGTGGGTTATAACACAAGAAAAATACATTTCCATAAAATTTTTGGATATTGAAGTTATATGTAATGAATACAGTTTGGATTACTTTATGTCAATAAAACCAATTGAAGCTAAAGGATTTATTCCATGTGAATCAAATGTAGCTATAAGTCATAAGTTGTCTGGATTAAAGTCATTCTTATTTTGAAATGAAAATTTATGCAAATATTCTAGTGATAAAATAAAAAATGTAAATTTATTTTTAATGATTTGTTGAAAATTGGTTATAATAAAATGCTATTACTAATACTATTTAAAAATTTAAAATGAGTCAACAATATAATAAAACGAAAAATAATATCAAAATAAAATGAATTTCAATGCCATTTATATTAGATGAGCAAGTCAAGTATATAAGGAGAATTTATAATGGTTTGTTTCAATTTGCTTTTTTCTCAACAAATAATACAAATGGAGTAATTAATAACTCTAAAAGCCAAAATTTAAGTTTTAATCAAAATTGTATTATATATAAATTAATATGCAAATGTGGCTTAAAATATATTGGTGAATCTAAATGTACATTAGAAAAAAACAATAAAAGAACATATGTTTTTATATAGAAGAGTTTAAAAAAATAAACAATCAGGAAAAGATGAAAATAAACTATCATCTGTTATATTTTATCATAATAACCCTTGTAAATATGGATTTAAATTTGATTATAAAAATATAGAAATTATACAAATTGAACTCACAATAATGTAAAATAAAAGAGGCTATATTAATTCCAATAAATCATCAAATGTTAATGAATTGGCAATCAGCAAACATTAAAATAGCAGAATTGAGAGTGAAATGAATTGAATTATGGGAGTTATAAAATGATGTTTCATTTTGATTATTCAACATTATATAGTTGACAAAGACTACAAAGAATATAGTCGAAAGTACTTCTAATAAAATAACTTTAAATTTGGGTGAATATTACTGTATTTAATATATATATAAATTTGAATAGTACATATATGTGTGTGTGTGTGTGCAAATGAAAATGAAGATGTTTGATGAACAATAGAAATAACTAATTACAGCTGCAGAAAGTACACATTTCCTTTACTAATATTTCATTAAGAACTACTGTTTTTCCTTTTAAATTTTTAATATTCAGTTGACAGTTATTTTAATATTTTTATATTATTTTCAAAACTTGAAAGAGTTTTCAACAGAATATTAAAAATCTTAAAGGAAAAATCGTGATTCCGAATGAAATATTATTCAAGTAAGACTGTCTGATGTTCAACAATCATTTTGGTCTTTATTACAAATATACACAATGCAGAATTTAAAATTTATTTTATATATATATACTGAGATGGATTGATTTCACAAAACAGAACATAGTGTGTGCGCATATATATTTAAAGCTTAAAAGAAAAAGTAGGAATGAATACAGATCAAATCTCCCCACACAGTTCATAAAATCATATGACTTCAAACAGGGGGGAATGCTATATATTATGGCGAATCTCACGTCTCACTCTGCACCCATGTCTCCCAGCACTGTTGCTTGTGCAAAAGTACCCCGAATAAACCCAAATATAATTTCGTCTTCTTGGAACACCAAAGATTCCCTGGTCATATATTTGAACCATCTTCTGCCACCATCACTTGTATACAGTGCCATAAATCTAAACATGAAGTTAAAGAAGCATGGCTTATAGCTAATAACACCCATGCTATAAACTGGAAGGAAGCATGGTTTGTTCTCTCCAAAGAGTGGACTCTCTAACCCACTTTGAATAAATTTAAATAGTCATCATGCACAAATTGTGCGCATTCAAGTTACTGGCTATGATTATGAGAAGGCAACACTTCTCAAAAGCACTTAACCATTAATTTTATTATCTGTAATTAGCTTCACCAATACCTGCGTTTTAGCACATTTTTACATTTTTCTTATTATTAAATAAAATTTATGTATAATTATTTAGAATAGAATTTAAAATAATCTAAATAATGATTAAATAATAATATTTCTTAATGTTTTTGCAATATTATAAATTATTTAAAATTAGATATAAATAAAATCTGGTACAACTATTTTAATTACATTATTTCTAATTTTGCTAAAAATGTAAAATATTTGGTGCAACAAAGAAACCCTATTTTTAGTTAAAGCAAGAATGTTTTTTTTTTATAATGTACATATAATTAAAAATTCTAATCCGTGCCACTTAAAGGATTAAGAAAAAAATGTGTTTAATTAAATTTATTTTTAATCTTGATGAATTAATACACTATACAGGCTTACACCTGTATTTATATATGTAATATATGTGGGATTCGATCTCAGACTTTTACCCAACCCACAACTCTTAGTGCCATCTTATATTGCTGACCTATCTGATCACACACATTTTGAAAAGATAAGTAGTCACCAATATACGTATTTTGTACTAAACCAGCCCTCATCAGTTGGTCCAGATTACCATCTCCACTCATATATACAATCAGTACTCATGTATAAATGGATTATTCTCTTGTACATGAGGGGTCAGAATGACAAAATGTCAGCATGGGTAGGATGACAACATTGGCACTAACATGGGCTTTGAACATTCCATCATCAGATTTTCAATGAAATGGAAGGCTGAAGGGTTGTGGGTTGGAGTAGTTTGAACCCTGTCCATTAAAGTATGAAGATTGGTTATCTCAATATAAAGCTGAGTACTGATTGTATATATATGTGGAGATGGTAATCTGGACCAACTGATGAATGCTGGTTTAGCATGAAATATGTATATTGGTGATTATTTATCTTTTCAACATGTGTATGATCAGATAGGTCAGCAATATAAGATGACGGTGGGTTGTGTGAAAGTCTGAGTTCGAGTCTTGATGAATGAAAATTAAAGTACAGATTAAATGCTAATTTAGTTATCATGTTTTTGATAATCAAAAGGAAAAAGATATATTGTTAATCCCTCTGTTTATAAATTTCATTGTGTCTACTACAAATAATAGGTTCACTTTAACAGAAATTAATGCGTAGAATGTCAGGTTCAAAGAAAGGGCAGGTATAGCTAGTCTTCCTGTTAGTCAAATTTTAAATCTTAGATAAGTATATCAGGATAGCCTCATAATTTTATAGCCAAGTATGTGGGAAGTAGATACTACTTGCCTAGCTCAAATTAAAAACAGTAAAGAAATTGAACTAAGTTGAACACATAATTTCATAGCCAAGTATGTGGGAAGTAGATACTACTTGCCTAGTTTAAATTAAAAACAGTAAAAAAACTGAACTAAGTTAAGCACTGTTAGCACTTTTATACATATCTGTTGTTAATCAGTTCACATTATATTGTCAATTTATATGAGAAACAGTCTAATCTTGAGATTACGTGAAGTACTTTATAATTATAGTGCTTTATATATGCTTAAAGATTTATTAGGAAAAGAACCATTTCATTCACACACACACCTTTATTTTGCCTTTAACTGAGAAAAAGACCATGGTCTTTCTTGGTATTAAATTCGGAGGTAAAAAGCCAATAAACTCATCCTGCTGGTTAAGCACATTGGTAAGCAGCCGATCCATGTTCATATACTATATGAATAATCACATAGTAATAACAGCTACAATTATTAGAACCTAAGGAGTGGACATTAGAAATTTGTCCTATTCAGAAAAACATCTAGAAAAAGACTACATATGTGATTTATGAATGAAATCTTAGAAGTATTCTGGGGTAATGTGAAGAAGAGAGGCTAGGAATCAAAGAAGATGGATTGAACTTGGAGAGATCTTCACCCTACAGTGGATCAATACTGGTTAAAATGATGATGATAATGACATATGGATAAAAATAGAGACAAAAGAAATATTCTACCAGTTGTATATATATGAGATCTATTTTACAAATGTATGAAGCATAAATGGCAGAAACTGACCATTGAATAAAATGTATATGAACCTTTATTTAACAGTAAAAAATACTCATACATCACGTGACCTAAATCACTGAAATTATGAATTTTTTGTTATTTTGTATTTTTATTATCTATATCAGTATATATGCGTAAGCAAAATTACATGTTTTTAAAATTTACTATAGAAAAATGACTAATTATTTCTACAAGACTTGCACAACACGTATATGCATACAATAAGGCCTCAGCTGACCCATCCCTCCCATCTATTTTTGCGGAGCACGCAGCTGCTACGGGACACCAGTGCAGGCCAGACAAGCCTCGCATTATATGCAGAGAGCGACATGAATTGCGAAGAAAAGTGAAAGAGGCTTGTTATATCATCTCTGACGTACATGCTGTTATGTCCATATGTATGTCTATATACATTAAGACACAATGTTTTTAAGTAATCAGAATAGCAAATAGTCTGCAACAACTCTATCTCTACAGTTCGCTAATGTTCAATTCCCTCGAATGTTCATTCAGGCTGGCTGCTGCAAAAACGGTTCACAATGGGCAAGGTTTACACACACCTTGGCCCCAGTCCAGTATAGCTGTACACGAACGCTTCATAGTATAGCACTGCGACTGACCTTAAGCTCCTTACAGCTTCCGTCTCTGCAACAGTCTACCAGTAACTCCACTTAAAAACCACTGGAAACTCAACTCTTTATTCAGCTGCTATCCAGACGGTTTCCTCAGGGTCTCCCATCTCTGCGGGCTCTTTCAGCTATACCCGTGGACTACATTTCCACTGAGCGCTGTACATTAACCGAAAGCACTGACCCTAGATATCTCCTGCTGGAATTGAACAGACGTCTACTGGAGATGCACTCAAATACTGCCCTTACGTAGTTGTTAATAGTCTTTTTATAGCTTTCTGATAACTGCAGCAATTAATCACATTGTCCAATAAGGTAACGTCTTTTATCTAGAAATATTTGCAATCAGCAAATATCTCTTGGAATTATCGTCCGCCATTACGTTAATTAAATTCCTCAGTTATCAGTGTGCGATCTAAAAACAACCTCTCGAATAAATATTAGTTTTTCTGGAGTGCACAAACTTGCATTCAATTTTTACAAAATAAAACACATGCCATGAATAAAAAAGAAACATTTTATGCCATATCTAGGGAGTGGCAGATCCCATTCTTATTTGCATATTTAGTCCACCCTAATTTGCATAGTTTACTTCTTGAAAATGAAGGCTTAGACCTTTGAAAGCGCTCGAATAAATCGATAAAAAGTTCATCATTTGTTTGATTTACGGTGATTATATATATTTAAGTTATACGTGTGTATTTTCATATTAACACAAATATTAGAGTTTATTCATAATTTATTAAAATACATTATTATAAATATTTATATAAATCAAAAGTTTTGAATCATATATATTTACATTACAATTTTAGAATAATACATAAAAATATAATAGATGTAATAACAAAACATTTGAATTCTAATATTTCCAGAAGTTAGATATCAGATGTCTTTCAAAACCTATAATAAAAAAAGTCTATTTTTTTTAAAAAAAAAACAAACATAAATAATTATTGGATAACTTAGAGTAATAAAAAATGCTGATAAAAAATTGAAGATAATTATGTTTACATGTGATTAGTTCAAATTGTAAAAAGGCTGCCAAAGAAAATCCAGAGAAAATCGATTATTAATGACATATTATTTCAATAATAATCAGTGAAAATTTATTTCAGTTTACTGCCCAAAATAAAAAGTATTTAATTGTACTAATTTATTTTAAAAATAAAAAACGTTTGAATGAAATGAATAAGTTAAGCAGATAATGAAATATAAATGTGATGAAAAAGAAAAAAAAGATTGACTAGTGAAAGAAGGAAAGTTTAAAAGTTTTACAATGTTAGAAATTCTAGGTATATTTTCTTTAAATTTTTTAATGTCATTTATTGAAGTCTTGTTTTAGAGTTAGAAAAATATAATGGAATTGTCAAAGTTGTTAGTAACATCCAAATTTATAGTAGCCGTATAGACCGATAACAATGTAGAGTATAAAATACACATTAATCACATATACCACCACAGTCCTGGAAGCTGTAAAAACACAAGCCCCAGTGGAAGAAATAGTAACAAATTAATTGATACAAAATTAGGAAAAAAGAAGACACAAACCACAAAACCAGAAACTCAAACGAAACAGGCAAAAGAAAAAAACAAAATATTACAAAAATATATATATAATCGTTAAAGTGCAATACAGAGAGCGTACCAATAGCTCAAACAAGCTCTTAATTAATAAGTGCGGTATGAGAAAATATTTAAAATCTCTATCCAGATCACTCTGGTTATGCTGAGGCTATTAAAATATGGTAGATCTGAATTTAGTTCAGTCCCATATAGCTATTTAAGTTAGATAGCTGGAATTAAAGACATTTTCATGTCCGAAATTTTCAGAGTTTCTACTTAAATATACATATGAAATGAATGCTGGTTTTTGAGTTGATATTTTAGATCTAGTGTATGCAACTTCTAATCCTTGGCAGTTGGGGCAGAAATATGATATACTTAGAAAGCTGTTAATCAACATCCAGAAAATATTATTGGACGATTTCACTCATCCAACATGGAAAAATACTACTTATAACAAAAAAGCTAAAAAATCTCATGCTAACCATGAGTGCCAACAAAATAAGTTACACTAAGTTTTGTATTATTATCAGTTATATATGTGACAGGAATTAATTTCACTCCTTCAAAAAAATTTTTTAGGTGTTATAATTTGCCTTGCATATATGTATCACTAGTTATATTGTGTGATAACAAATATTACTAGTCATATGATTTGTATTTTTCTACCACTTCATCAATTAAAAGGAATGCCAAATCATGCAGATTTTACTTGGATTGAACCGCTTAAGACTGTCCAGTAACTTCCAATTGCTGTCTGTCTTGATAGATAGATAGATAGATAGATAGATAGATAGATAGATAGATAGATAGATAGATAGATAGATAGATAGATAGATAGATAGATAGATAGATAGATAGATAGATAGATAGATAGATAGATAGATAGATAGATAGATAGATAGATAGATAGATAGATAGATAGATAGATAGATAGATAGATAGATAGATAGATAGATAGATAGATAGATAGATAGATAGATAGATAGATAGATAGATAGATAGATAGATAGATAGATAGATAGATAGATAGATAGATAGATAGATAGATAGATAGGTGGAAGGATAAATGGATGGATGGATGGATAGATAGATAGATAAATAAGTAGGTTGCTAGATAGACAGGTAGGTAGATAGATAGAAATCTTTATTATTCATCATAACTGTATTACCCATCCAATTATGGTATCAGGTTTTTATTGACACCATTCAACCTATCGCAGTTGAATACAAATTATATTTCATCAACAATAAATCAGACAACCAAAAATATATTAAAGTGAAGTGTACATTATATATGTTTAAGAATCACATGTCTCATAAACAATGGATTAAGTACAGTAGTGATAAGTTTTAGTTAAAACTAAAAATAAGCAAGGAACTAATAATATTGTATAGACAAATATAAAGAATTATATTATATATTGATGATATTAAAAGTAAGAGAAAAAATAATAATAAAAACAAAATCTATTATTATTTTTTTATAAAAATGTCAAATAAACATTAAAATTAATTTTGTTAACATCTAAAAAAAAAAAAAAAATTGAAATGGCTTTTATTCATTAATCTGTTTAATAATTATATCTTCTTTTTTTTTTTTATCGAATCATTAAAAATGAAATACTATTTATTTTAAAGTTAATTTTAATATTTTCTTAACCTAAACATTATTATTATTTCTATCAAATGCTACAGAAGTCATTTCAGAATATATTTTGCACTAAATAAATATTTTCTTTATTGCTCTAATGTTGTTTTATTTTTTATTGTGCATTTCTTCTACATGGTTAAGAGTAATAACTTTTTTTTTTTAAAAAAAAAAAAAAAAAATTTGATGAAGTGGATTAATGACTTTATAGATGATTATCGTAATGTTGAAAATTAATATTTACCAATTTGTGTTCTTAATATATTCAATATTTCTACACTGAATAAATTTAATGTAAAGATATATTATTAAAAAATCTTATGACATTAAAATAAATTTAACTCTTTAGTATCCACGAAGATAATATAACAACTATTGTATTTTAAAATATTATAAGACTCGTTTAATCTTAATTATTACATAAAAAGGTTTGGTATACATGATTATGTAATCTATTAAATGCTCCCTTACTCTTATGAGGCAACATACATACACTGCCCTCCATCCTATCAGTGATGAAGACTTATTTATATTGCAATATTTTTTTGTTTCCACAGACAATGTATCAACATTCTATTCACTAACTCACATTGATTTGTGGCTCCTATCTCTAGCTAGAAATAGAATTTAATTTATCAAATAATATACCCTATATATTACATATATATAGACACAGGTATATAATAAGCCTGTGTTTCAGTTATTACATTGTAGGGATGTCTGCCCATCCTTGCATATGTATTAAATGGATTATGTCCTGTACATATGGGGTTCAGATTGACCTTAGGTCAACATGGGTGTGACAAGAATCTCAGCCTCAGGGTGGCTTTTCAGCATTTCATCATCAGATTTTCAATTGGATGGACAGTTGAAAAGTTGGAGTGTGGAATAGATTGAAGTCTGTCCATTAAAGTATGAAGATTTTCTATCTTAATATATATCTGAGAACTTATAGTATATATGTGTGTAGAGATGATGATCTGGACCAACTGATGATTGCTGGTTTAGCATGAAATACATATATTGGTGATTATTTATCTTTTCAGCATATATGTGTTTAAGTGTATCAGTGTTATTGGATAGAGTTGAGGGTCATATGAAAGTCTGTGCTCATATACCCTATATATTAAATAATATAGGGAAAATTAGATTGTAAAACACCCAGAAAGAGACTATATGTGATATGGATGGATGAAATAAGAACATGTGCAGAGGTGATGTGGAGAAGAGAGGCTAGATATCAGAGAAGATGGATTGAACTTGGAGAGACCTTCATCCTGCAGTGGATCGATTGTTGATGATGATAATGATATAAAAATTAATTAGGATGGCTATGACACAATTGCACTAATAAAAATTCCTATACTTGTTTGTTTTTGGGAAAAAAATCCAAATTTCACCCTGTTTGAGATATGAACTCTATATTAAGGGCATAACAGCTGGTTACACTAGTATCTATTGTACCGGTCAAAACATGTTTATCCATCTAATATGAGCTGGAACTCACAAAATGTACTTCAAACCCAGTCAAGCCCAAGATTTAAGTCAGGGACCAGCCTAAATTCGAACCCACTCTCTAAGCCTCAGATCTAACACCTAATGAATAACATAATAGTGATGGCACATGAGAATTAATTTTAATCCGGCCAACTAGCAAAGCTGAGCAAAACAATGAGACATCTATTACTATGACTAAACTAATATATATATAAGCATGGCTGTAATATGTGGAAGTGGAGAAAAGAGGAACTTGAACTACTCAAATAAGTTAGACAATAAAATATAGTTTAATATACTGACAAAGTATTTACATAATGACTTAATTATATACATTAGTGTGTGTGTGAATGAGTAAGCAGTAGATGATTACATAGTGTCATTCATGCTATTATTTCGTGCTCTTTATTAGCTAAATGATATATTATAAATAAGCACACATCTTTGGTGGGTCCAATATTAAGATGCCAATTGATTATTAGAAAGAATTTACATAAAATTGCTATTAACGCGTTGATTTATGGTCTGAAACATGTTAACTAACATTATTTCGGGGAGTGTTCTGAGATTCATTACAGATATAATATAAACTATTTTCACACCATTATGGTCATGAAAATAAATAAAATACATTTGAAAACATGTTTGATTATATGATTACAATACTTAATGAAAATTCTTTTAATTACCGCTGGTACGAAGCACGCTTTATTTTTCCCCAAGGCATATAGATAATCTTAAATACAGAAATAAGTTACGATGGTGGGACTGTATAAGATTGAAATAAATTTAATTATTAAAACTAGAAGTAGTTGGCATTTATATATATTTTAAGCAGAGCACAATTTTAATATTAGAGCATTAAAACTGGGTCATGAAGCAAAAGAAATAAATATACGAAGTTTGCGGTGCTGTCATGCTTCTGGACGAGAACGAAGTCTAAGCCCCCTTTCTTGGGTAGTGCTTAGAGAAAAGTTGATAGGCATGGCATGGCCCAGACTTTTGCTGGTATAACCGACATGAGAAGCCTTTTATCTATGAAGCGAATATGCATAGCATGTGCCAAACTTATGGGATCACCACCAGAGGCATTTTATATGAAATAAATGTGATTCCAGATAGATCAACTATCTATGGAATGAGATATGAGAAGAAATCTATGGGTTCGAACTTGTCGCAACCCCCAGATTAGAAGACTAGAAGCACATAATATATATATATATATGAAGATAGGCTAAGTGTCAGTAATGCAGTATGAATGAATGTCCCTAACGACATTGAATAAGATTTACAGCTTTTAAAAATAAATGACCCTAGTTTGAATACCATAATTTAGACAAATAATACGCTATGCAGTTATATATATATATATATAGAGAGAGAGAGAAAGAGAGAGATTTTACTTAGTAACTAAAGTAGTAAAATATTAAAATTTCCCTAATACGTTAAGATTTTATTTAGTAAAAGAAACATGAAGATTTACCCCCTTCCCTTTTCGACTATTTAAAATAATTCAATTCCACCTTCATTGATTTGATAATAACTGGAATATATAAGTACTGTATTTGATATTTTAAGAGTAAATAAAAAAAGACTAGCAGTTATATAGAAAACAAATAATCAGTCACCTTTTCAGAATTGAATAAAAAACAACATTTTAAAAGATTTCAAAGCATTAATTAGCTTAAGTTCTGGATTTACCCTGGGTAGAAAATCCAGAGTTAAACAAATATATATATTTTTATATTAAAGCATAAACAAAATGTTGACATAAAACAATCTGGCGAGCGTATTAATTAATAATGTGTTATGTTTTAAAAGGGGATGTTAATAACTTGCTTCATGAAGGTTTACTTAAAAATGACAGAAAAGATTTTTATAAATTAAGCTCGCCAGTTTGTTTGAGATTGGCAAATTAATAATAAAGGCATACATATAAAATCAAGTAATAAATAACTATAAATAAATGACCACCAAAGTTAAAGAAAGTTAGAGCCTATGAGAAAAAATTAGATTTATAAAAATCATTTAAAAGCAAATTACATTTTACATAAAGTTAATTCAGTTATGAAAGAAACCTTGATGAGATTAGTTAGGCTAGATTGACTATTAGGTGGCGGCTTGGAAATTTACCTTTCAATTTTAAGAGTCCATTTTAAAGTATGGCATGTGCATGGTGATTGAAATGCAAGTACTTCAGTGGCAGAAAACTTCTATTAGCATTCTAAAGTTCTTTTTTAGATCTTTCTTCATTTCAGGGCAGCAGGATATTATGGTAGTGGCAGATGATGACCCACAGGGCTGAGAAGGGTGGTGGATTTACTGCTACATCATTTTTAGTTTCACAGCAATGTTAACAATCATTTTCACTAGAGTAGCTAATCTAATCTGATTCAAAATACAGCCATTTTATACTTTTTCCTTTTTGATTGTTTTTGAAGATGCAACAGTAAGATAATGTCCAAAAATAAATTCAAATCTATTTCCAGATTAGAAATAGATTTGACAACATGTTTACAACAAAAGTATCTTTAATCTTAATCCCATTTTATTTTAAGTAAAACTTTAATTAAAATACCTATCCCAGATTAAAATAAGTGTTTCCAACCCTTCAATTATTTTTAGACAATCAACTGTAGCATCTTCCATATTGGATTTTACAAAATATACAGTTTAAAAGAAGAAAAAAAACAAGCAATTTAAAAAGAAAAAGTTTTTTAAAAAATGACATATAATAAAATATTTAAAACATCAATCTTTTATTAGTAATTTTGCTCCTATATATATATATTTGAGCCGCACCTATGTATTTTAATAAAAAGAATTAATAATCAAAAATTAATAATAATAAAAATGTTAATTTAAAAGTTAAAATTTTATAATTTAGGTGTGCATCTCAAATGTATACATAAAATATATATACATGACAAAAGGAGCGGAATGGGATATAGGGTTTAAATACATGTTAGTAGATAGAACTATGAAGTTCAATCTTAAGCTAAAATTGACTGCTTCATTATGCCACAAAATTTTTAAGTGTTATAAAAGTTTAAAAGTGAATATTTTTAGATGAGTATTTTTTTTTATAAAATAAACTGTATTAATTGCAGCTTAAATATAAGTATTAACATATGCACAAGATAAAAAAATTCCATGATATATAAACCATAGCTTATAATAAATGTAGTAGTTGTATTTGTAGTTCTGAAGAAGATTGCTGGGGCAATCAAAACTGTAAACTGTAAAAGAGAGTGATAAATGAAGCATTGTGTAACAGTAGTAAAGTGCATGGTTGATTTAGTATTATATCGTAAAAAATATAGCCATTGTGATTAGTATTTGAAGGCAGATGAATGTTTCATTTGCATGTACATGAAAATATAAATTTATATTCTCAAATAATGAATAACTAAAAAAAAATATTCTTCTGCCAAATTTTTCCCATGGTACTTTTAAGTAAATATTTAGGGCATATGCATTATACAACTGTTATTTTTTTTAAGAACTATTTTTTAATGTCAAATATTACAGAGCAGTGAGCAAGCCACATGGCTACAAGTGTGCAAATAATTACAATGGCATTATAAGGATTAAATATTTTTCTCAAGCAATTATTTAAGATTAATTATTTGCTTATGAAATACGAATTGACATAAAGATTAGAAGTATGGACAGATTTGAAAAGTGTGTATCATGTCTTCTGGTTGATTATTACCTAGGATATACGTGACATCCAATTTTAGTTGAAGATGGCTAATGACAAAAGTTTTTGTAGGAACTATGTTAAGTGATAAGTTAAACAAAAATTTCAACCATGGTTGAGGAACATATATATTTTTAGAATTTGGTTAAAATTTTGGTAAGAGAAAATTATACCTTAACAAATGCTAAAAAAATCAATATATTTTCAAATATTTTAAAATTTGTTTCATAAATCTAAAACACCATAAAATACAGTAAAGCTTAAAAAAGTGTAATAAAAATTAAAATAATAAAAAATTTCAGAATTTTAAAATTTATTAATTATCAATTTATTTATAAATTTGCATCTTTAGGTATGCTAATTTAAAATCAAAATATTTTTAATGTTCTAAACATATTTTATGCAAAATAATGAAAAGAATGAGATATAAAAGTAATTACTAGTCATTATTCAACAACTTTTTTTTATTTAAATACAAGATATAATTAGAGGAGATTTAAACTCAGACTTTCAAGCTCCATTTAGTCATGCATCCTATCTTACACATCTGATACGCATGATAACATGCATGCAAAAAGATAAATGATCTCCAATATACATATGTCATACTGAGCCAGCACTCATCAGTCAGAGATGATGATCTAGATCAACTGATGAGTGCTGTTTTAGCACAAAATGTATAATAGAGATCATTTATGTTTTTCACATGTATGTGGCCATGTGTATCAGTTATAATGGAGCTTAAGTCTGGCTTCAAATCCTCTCTGTTTTTTTTTATAAAAATGGATGCTTTACTAACAACCATCAGGAGCCATGATCTAGACAGAATTTCATTTAGAGAGTGTTTCATAAAAAAAAATATTAACTATGTATCCTTCAATGATATATTTGAATAATAACGTTTATAAGAAGAAAAATAAAACGGTAGCTGAATTTGATAGATTGATTTATATGCAAATTTATTCATAAATTATATATTTAAGTAGGTTATTTTAAAAACTAAGAGTATCGTTGTTGATAAAATTAATACTATTGCCTCATTAGATGTGATAAAAATGTGTGTGTCTATTAAATAGATGGGATTCCATAAATATTATTGAACAAGCCCTTAATAATTAAAGTATCTGCTAATATACTGCAAAATTTATCATTGATTCTTTGAGGTTAATTCAAGATAATATTGTTGCTTCCTTTGAAGGAAAATACTACAAAATGTCTATAAGTTGACCCATGGGTTGCCTATAGTTTGCTCAGATTGATAACTTTGTTTTGTCTAATATGAAGATACGATTTTAAGTAATTGCAATTTTAAAGATGTTAGCATTTCCAAAAGATATGTTGATGTTTTTGTTTGTGGGTTTGACACTAGTATAGAATATGTTGTAAATGAATTAAGTTAAATAATTTGAAATGAACTATTGTAGAAGAACAGAATGAAGCTATTAAATATGTTCATTTGTATATTACAAGAGATGATGGCTTATTAAGTAAAAAATTGTTAATCAAATCATTGCAAGAGAGAGACTACATACATCATAAATCAAAAGTACCAATTATGCATAAGATGACAGATTTTTATTTTGCAATGAAAAATTATGCCATTGTGAAAATCATACATTATAAAATATTGAGACATTTACAAAAGAATTAATTAATTGGTTATAATCTTAAACAAATTTATAGTACTTTATGTCTAATTAAAAAGAGGTATGTTATTTTAAAGAAAGTGAAAGTTAATTTTTAAAAAATAGACTTCTATTCCATATGTGTCAAATGCTCAAGTTAAATTTTTAAAAAATATATAAATTTAGTTAATGTTTCATTTTGTGATCCACATGATGTCAATACATTGGTAAATAATTCAAAAAATATTATTCCTTTCAAAATTATTAATCAAATTTTATATAAGTGCATGGCTTCATCCATAGATCAATTGAGATATATCTTGAGAAAAGATTAAGAAAGCAATAATTGTTATATAAATGTATAAAAAGTAAGAGTAATAATGATTGAAACTGCTTCTGTTTTTTTTTTGATCATGAAAAAAACATGTGAGTTTATTTTCAGTTTTGATCTTGAAAGTGCTAAGATTCTTTATGAAAAGAGACATCTAATAAAAAAAAATGCATTTTTTATAAATAGAAAGAAGACATCTATAAATTAGTCAACAATTTGCTAATGTTAAAATTCAGAAATCTTAGGATATAACTTTATTTCTGCTATATTTAAATTTCTATGGTTTTCCATTGAAGAAGGTTAAGAAATTAGCTGAAAGCATTTCTGTCATTGTTACAGTTTTTATAAATTATTATCACTGTTATAATTCATTATTAATTTTAATACATGCATATGCATATATAAAACAAAAACATGTTTCTGTAATTATTTGAAATATTTCTTTCACAAATTAATATCTAAAATGTAATTAATATTCTAGTGATAAATTGAATCTGATAAATTTATACATGAGCACATATATATTGTGACCTTCTGAATGGGCACAGGTAATTAAACTATGTTGGATCAGTAGTGAATAACTGCATTGTATTAAAAAAATGAAATAGCCTTAAAATTTTTAAAAATTTTCTATTAATGGTTCAAAAATTTATATGTGGGCTAACTGTGCATTTTGGTTGGAAAATTTTTCAAGCATTTATTGTTATCCTTATGTTTGATAGTGTTTAATACAAGGAAGGGGATGGATTATTATGGAAGGTGTTATGATAGTAGTTAGATTGAGGCAAAGTTGTTTTATTTATTTATAAGATAGTGTTGGTGTTTGTTGAATGGTTTTCTGATTTATTATTCATTGACACCCATCCCTTTTACTAATATTATAGCCAGGTTTAACCCATAGACATATTAAGTATGTTTTAGTTAGAATAATTTAATATTCACATAGCAGCATGTATGTGTATGAATGTTGTCATTATCTCATTTTCATTTCATATTTTAATTGCAATAAACCATATTATACTTATAATAAAACATTTAAATTACAGTAATTATCTTTAATAATTTTGCAAAAATATATCTTCTTTAATGATTAATGGATATTTGAATTAGTAAATTATTTGACTAATCTAAATAATAATATAAACCATTTATTTAATAGTTGATTGATATTCATTTGTTTCAAAGTTATAAAAAAGTTCTTTTTTTTTGTTATTTGATTTAACTTAATTGTGAAGGTCAATATGATTTTTTTTTTAGAAAAGATTTCTTGAATATTAATTAATTGATTAAATGTAAAAAGAACATGGGAGTTAAGCTTTGGATGATCAGGTGACCTTTTTGATTGGTGGGGGGGGAGATTTTTTTTAAAAAACTGATAGTTAATAATAATAATAATAATAATAATAATAATAATAATAATAAATTATCTTTTGTAATTTCAACAAGTGTACCTTTTCATTTTCTGCTGCTATCGATTATATATCTCTCTTCCAAACAGTTTAAAGTGAAACTCTCAAACAGCCTTTTCATGAAGCTCATTATTGGACCTTCAGACATTTAAGCTTTATAAGAGAATGGTTGAATAGAAATATAAAGGTATTGGTCTTGCTTTTTTTGCCTAATTAAGACATTTAAATTAACATTTTCATTTTGTTTAAAGATTTTCTTTTATAATATTAAACTTATGTTATTTCATTTACTTTTATTTATCTCTGTTAAAAAGAATACCAAAATGCAAGAACTTTATAATTTTTTAAGTCCCATGTGTGATGTTTATAATGTTGCTTCAGCATGGAAATCTTTGCAGACTTTTTTAACAAAATTTACTGTGATGAGCTCTCTATTTTACTTATATTTTACATATACAAAAGTGAAGTTAAAATTTAAAAGGATACGTGTTCTTGATTATGTGCTTGATATTTAATAATTATTGCAGAATGCTAACTTTATATCTTATTTTATGCTTATAAAATAATATGTGTTTTATTAAAGAAATATAGATATGACTCACCCAGAATAATTAATTACTACTACTTACCAAATATAGATGTCTAAATCGAATAGAAGGACTTTAATATTACATATTTTTGTTCTCTTCAGATATATGTGTTAACGTTTAAGGAAATACAAATTGCCTGTGGAGAATTATCAGCAACTTATTAAAGTTAATAATGCAAATACCAATCTATAAATTATAAAAGTAAATATTTTCTGTAGAAAAATATGTTGGGTTATCATTGAATTAAATATCTTAGATGTGCTTAAAAATAAATAACAGAGTATATCAATTAATAGCTGAAACTGTCTTTCCACGTATTTATTATTACAAATATTTATCGTTATGTGTAATATATAAGTAAACTCTATTAGCTTATGGCTAAAGGACATTGGAGGTTTACTAAATTAATTGTGAATTATAACTGTTTTGTCCTACAAGAACTTATTTTCTGTTTCATATTCATATTTAAACACGCACTCATTTTGGGATTCATCTCCGGATCATTTAGTAAGCTTGAAAAGGAACTTTGCAAGTGAATATTTTTTTTTCAAGTTTAAAAGAAGAATGACTCTATTTTTTTATTATTATTTATTGTTAATAGTATATACATCATAGATAGTTAGACAGATTTAGTGTTGTATGTATTTAATATTATATGTTTATTTATTTAATTTGCGAACTTCGAGAACTTCTCAGGATAGCATAGCCACAAATGATGAATATGCTGGTAAAATCTTATTGCTTAAGTGTGATTTGTTTTCTTTTATTTGAAAGTGAAACATATATATTTTGGGTATATTATTAAAGATGGTTCAATCTTATATATCTTTCTTTATCTCGAAGTGAGAATTAATTTCAAGAGTAGCTAGAGAATAAAAAAAAGAAAGAATATTGTGTTAGAGATAATAAAACTTAATTTATTAGATTGTTGCTATTTAAGGTATAAAAAAAATTTGTTCATAATAATTAACATTATTTAAATTTGAAACAACCGAATGTCTCATTTAAGCTAAAAGTTTATATTTTAATATGTTATTTATCTATCGCAACTTTCGCATATTATATAACTTAGAATTGTTTTTCATACTCTTATTTATGCGTTTGTGTGTCTATTTTGTGCAATTATTATATTTACTTAATAAAAATTTAGTTTGATAACTATTTCTCAATATAAATGTTGGATGTTGTCATAGTCTAAAGAATTGAAGGAATGAGTGTTTTATCTGTGTGTATTTATCTGCCAGTGTATAATGCTAGATATGTAGAAGAGCTGTGGAAAAGGAAATTATTCTTGATACGTTCTATGTTCGTAGGGTTGAAATATTTTTCCCCTTAGTATATTATTAAGTATTTTGCCATGAGTAGAGTTTATTTAGATTGTATGCATACATATTATGAAATGATATTTATGAAGTCAAGTGACATTTTCCCATTGTTTGTTTGGTGATGAGAAAAATTCCACCAATAGTGTATTTCAGATTTAAATAGGTTATTGTTGATGTATTAGTCTTAAAGAGTTTGTTCGCTCCTCATGTGCTGGGATTCCTCTTGAACGTCTAGTTTGTATTATCATAAACATATCGCTCTGTGTAATTCAGTCAGTGGTCGGATAAATAGTTAATTTAAATTCTTTATTGAATATTAGAATGGATAGAGTGTTCTATTGTTTTGGGTGGTCTATGACATTGTCCGAAATTAAATAATTATTTAATAATTTTTGAATAAATTGATAATGTGTAGAAAAGTTTGTTCTCTCGTATTATTGCTTGGGATGTAACACACACGCATAATTTAAATAATATCACGCGTATATAAAATATAATATTGTTAAACTTAAAATAGGAAATAAATGTTTTGAAACATCTCATATTAATTTCCCACACGTTAGAGATCATCAAAATCATCAGAATGAATATGATTTTATTGTTATGTCTGAAAAGTGTACTTATTTAAAGCGATTGTTTAATTAAGATTATTTAAAGCTGCTCTCTTGATAGCAAAGTGTATATTGTGCCCAATAATATAATGTATTATTTATTCAGTGTTGTTTATTGATAAAAAGTATTTAGATAGCCTGGATATTCAAAGTCAGAATATTAAGGTATAATTTGTTTGCTAATTTATGTTTATAAACATGTCAATAATAAATTATGTAATATGTAATGGGGATAATCCTAAATTTCAATTAATAAATTTGTTTGTAAATTTTAAAATTAAGATAAAAGTTTTATTCTGATATTAATTACATTTAACTAAACCTTAAATGTAAATAAAAGTTTTGTTTATTATTTAAAGAACTGTGTCTCGAGTTGTTCTTATATGCATTTAAATTCTGGTTTCCACATCTCCATATTTCATAAATCTATTACAAAATTAAATATATTATTTTATGGCTTTGATATTAAATATGCTAAGATCTGATAATATTGTTTCCTATATCCAAACATTACATGAAATATTTTACCACGTGATAAACTTATGAAGATGCTGCCTAGTTAAAGTATTATTTGGATGACGATGTGAAATTAAAAGATATCCTATCTCCTTCGTTATCTGATTGCTAGCCCAGTAAACATTATTCAATTTATTTCATTGTATCTTATTATAATTTAGAGTCATAAATTACTGGCTAATATAGTTCTTTAGTCTAACTATGTTATAGATTCCCTGAGATCTGATTTTTATATTCTTAGATCAACATTGATTCAGCTTTTTAGATTAAGATGTGCTGAACAATAGAGTTATTTAGTGTTGTGCTTTTCTATTCTGTCAGAGTTATATTGAGATATTATAGAGTGTAACTGGATGATGAAAGAGATCAAATTGAAATTATATTTTGTTAAGATGGAATAAATGAAACTCTGCTAGCCTGTATCATTTGGTTAATTAATAAATAAGGTTTATATTTTATTTCATAGCTTATAGTATTTCTTCCTTCATTTATTTATATTCTCTATATGTTATGAACTTTCTGTAACCTACTACTGAGTGAAGCTGTAAGATAAACATAAGTAAAAGAGTCTCAGCATTAATTATGAATCAGATAAAGTGATAAATCGTTCTATTCATTAATAGAACTGGCGCCTGGGGCATTCGCTCATATAATGTTCATGAGCGGTGATGTGTGAGTATGTTATAATATATATATATATATATGTGAACTCAGAATTTCAAGTTTCCTTCAACTATCCACTCCATCATATACAACCAATATACATGACCACATGTGAAAAAAGTAAATGGTCTCCAATATACATATTTTGTGCTGAATCAGCACAAAACATATTGGAGTTCATTTATCTTTTTTACATAAAGATGGAGTGGATATCTGTAGGAAGCTTGAAAGTCTGAGTTCAAATCCCTTCTAAGTTTGGTATAGACAGTAGTTAAATATTACACATTTAGCCTGTAATATGCCCATCCCTCTTCTGTCTATTTCAATGGGCATATAATGATCCTATATGTGAGAGATTAGAGGGACTTAAAAATCAACATATATGGCAATAATAATGGCATCAATAGATGCTTTTAGCATTCCATTTCATATTTTCAATGATATGGATGGCTGAAGAGTTGGCAGGTGGAGAAAATTGAAGCCTGTTCATTACAGTTTGAAGATTTTATATCTTAATATAAAGTGAGCACTGATTATATATGTGGGTGAGGAATGATATTTTGGACCAACTGATGAGTGCTGGTTCAGCATAAAATACTTGTATTGGAAATAATTTATCTTTTTTACATTATGTAACCATGTGTATTGGTTGTATAAAATGGAGTAATAGCTGTAGAGAGCATGAATGTCCGAGTTCAAATTCCTTCTAATTACATTAAATTTAGTAGAGACAATATACTTGTAGTTAAATTTTACAGATATATTTCAACATATGGAAATATATGTTGAATTTTAATATTATAAAAATCACTATTAGTCCTCAATGGACAATAATTAATGAAAATAGCAAATTATAAACACTTTCTAAATCCAATACACCTTTGAATGTATAAAACATTTACAGTTTGCTATTTCCAATAATTACGGTCCATTGACATCTGACAGTTATTTTTATAATATAAAACTTCAACAGCTTTTTCCACATATGAAATATTTAAACATTTACTTCTGTTAAAAATTATCAATATATATTATATAAAAATATTTGAATACAAGTATGGTGTATATACTTAACCCAGAGGTAATTAAAAGGGATTTGAGCACAGACTTTCAAATGCCCAGTCATTTACTCTGTCTTATATTACTGATACATTATGACCACATATTAAGATCCTACATATAAAGGGTCAGAATGATTAAAGGTTAACATGGGTATGACAGTAATATTGGCATCAACAAGCGCTTTAGGCATTCCATCATCAGATTTTCAATGATATGGATAGCTGAAGAGTAGATAGAATTGAAGCCTTTCCATTGATGTTTGTAGATTTTCCATCAAAACATTAATTAAAACAGACAAAACTCTCTATACATATTGCCACTCAGTGCAAGCCAGAATAATCAATGGATGCCAGAAGGCTTGTGCATAAAATTCCCATCTATTGCCTAATCATCCAATATCTCAGACTAGTTTGGTGATCATGTGATGTTTATTAGATTTGCTATCTTAGTATAAAGTGAATACGTATTATATATATATGGGAGATGATGATTTGGACCAAATGATGAGTGCTAGTTTAGCACAAAATATGTATATTGGAAATCATTTATCTTTTTCACAATGTATCTGTTATATAAGATAGAGTGAATGACTAAAAGACACTTGAACACCTGTTTAAATACCCTTTAATTATATTAAAAGTAATATATATTCAAGATTTTTTTTTATTTAAAGGTGAAGTGTGGCAGAAAGAATATAGCCATGGGGCATTTAAAATATATATGATATTATTTGACCTATTTCTTTTACAAATTAATATTTTAAAATATAATTAATATTGTAAGTGATAAATGTATTTATTTTTAAATTAAAAATAGTTTTTTTACCAAAGTATTTGACTTTGATATATTTTAAGAATATGATAATTAATATTGTATATATCTCAATTTTTCTATCAATTTATTCTAAAATTATATACATAAATTTGTAGTACTTTTTTTATATAAAGTTTTTAAAAATATATAACAATTAAAGATATTCATGTTAAAAAACTACAGCTGAAAAATAAAAAAAAATATTTACAATGTGATATAACATATGCACACATATAGTGTACTGCTTTATTTCTATGTTTTTACAGAAATAATTAAATATGAATTTATTGAAGATGTAATTTTCACTGTAACTTAATCATCATCATCATCAACCATTATCAATCCACTGCAGGATGAAGGTCTCTCCAAGTTCAATCCATCTTTTCCTATCTTTAGCTTCTCTTCTCCACATCACCTCTGCACACTTTCTTATTTCATCCATCCATCTCACACGTGGTCTCTTTCTGGGTCTTTTACAATCTTTTGGAATCCAGTTCAAAATTTCAATTGTCCATCTATTATCATCTCTTCTAGCAATATGTCCAGCCTAACTCTACTTCAGTCTTTTAATTTATTTAAGGAGATCACTAACATCTGTTTGTTCTCTTACCCATATATTGTGTTTTCGATCTCTTCTTGTTACTCCCAACATGCATCTCTCCATACTTCTTTGAATGGTCTGAAGTCTTTGTATTGCTCTTCTATTAAGTGTCCAAGTCTCAGATCCATAAATAAGAACTTAATAATACACCATGATAAAAATAAAATTTCAATGCTCCATAAAAATAACATATCAGAAAATCAATAAGGCTTTAAAAAATATATAACAATTAGCACACAAAAAAAAATAAAGAATTTAAACATTTCAAAAGTTATTAATTGTAAATTTATTCATAAATTATATACTTAGTTATATTAATTTAAAATTTAATACATTTTTAATGTTTAAAACATATTCTCTATAAAATAATGAAAAAAAAAAAGATACTAACTGTCATTTGCAGTTACTATTAATAGGCTTTTTTTTATTAAAAAAATTCTTAAATCTTGCAAAAGAATTTTAAACTTAGGTTTTATTAAAACATTTAGAAGCTCTTTTTGTTAACATCAAAATAAATATTAATTATTCATATTTTGTTTTCAAGTTCTTATTTTAATAACATTAATAAATATGGAAAAGCAAAATATATTTAACTGAATTTGGCCAATTTACACATACATGCAAATACATATATATGCATTGGACAAATATATATATATATGGATAATGCCTTTTGTGAACTAAAAAGAGATCGATTTTTAAAAGGAAATAATTTAAAAATACATCGATTTATCAGAGAGTGAAATACAATGTAACAATATTACATCTGAAAGCAGATTTAAATAGTTGTGGTTTCTAGATTAATCACACCTTCACATTATACACTATCGATCTTTTAAGAACATGCATATAAACAACACTACCAAGCGAGTATCAATATCATTTATAAATGGCAGTTTTTCTGTGTGTAGCATGGAGAAACAGCACCACATAGTGGGCTAGATTGCTGTAGTTGCTGGTAGCAGACAATGTAAGCTAGATGTATTTACCTGTGGCTATCAGCATGACCAAACAGGCAGTAGTGTTGGAAGCTACATGGCACAAGGTTCCTGTGTGTACACATGGTGAACAGCACCACTTAGCAGCTGGAACTTGCATCACTGCTTTTGGCCCCCTACTCTGAATATTTCTGTGGTTGACACTGAAACAGTGTCTCTTGCGTCACATGGGGCATAAGTTACAACTACCTAAAGATATAATTATTATTGCAGTGACAAATTTAATTTTCTTTTTATAATTAAAAGTAGTTTTGCATCAAAATAATGATAATTAAAATTGGACATATCTGAAAATATCTATTATTTTATTGTATCTATCATTTTAATTAAAAGTTATTAATATTTACTAAGGCAATAAACCTCAAGAGTGTGCACCTAATATGTAAAGGTAGGGACCTCTACAGGTCTTAACCACAAGCTTGTGTTAAATAAATTTATAATTAAAAGTTGTTGTATGGAAAACTTGTGACTTTTTTCTATAAAAAAGGTGTTTTTTTTTTGAAAAATGTACATTTACAAAAAAAATCATAAAAAACTATAAGTTGTATTGTAATTTTGAATATATGGTTCAAAAATAAAATAAATTATCTATAACATTGTGGATCTCTTAATGCATTATATAAATGTTTTTTGTCTATGCTTTTTCAAATATAACTAATGTTTTTATTATACAAAGCTTGCATTTTATACACAATTAATGAAGCTATACATCACAATTGATAAGCTAAGCACTTTCAGAAATATTATGTTCCCATATTCATAGCTCTTTTCACTAGTAGTTAGTGAATGCTACAGTAATGTATGCAAATTTATTCAATAATGTTTAAATGGCCCACATTTTAGAGATAGTAAAACAGGTGTCTCTTTGGTTGATTGCTTTGGAATCATCTGCAATAAAACAAGCTTCCTTCACTTTGCGTTTCATGTCATTGTACTCTGTGCACATTATCTCAGCTAAAGCTGGTTGGAAGGTGTGTCCAGTTACCCTTTCATGTTCTACAAATATTAAGCTTCCTTCAGCTTTAGTTCACATTCTGTGGTATATGTATCAATGTTGTGATGCTCTAGAGGCAATATTTGCTTTAGTTTCACCATAGTATGTTGCTTGACAATGTAAAACACAAAGTGAAGAAGGCTTATTTTATTGCAGGTGATCCCAAAGCAATCAACCAAAGAGACACCTGCTTTACTATCTGTAAAAAGTGGGCCATTTAAACATTATTGAATAAATTTGCATACATTACTGTGGCATTCACTAACTACTAGTGTAAAGAGCTATGAATAAGGGAACATAGAATCCCCAAAAGTGCTTAGTTTATCACTTGTTATGTATAGATTCATTAATTGTGTATAAAATGCAAGCTTAGTATTATGAAATATTAATGTTTTTATTGAATTTTAGTAGCAGTTGCCATGTAGTGGGTAAATTAAACTAACGCTAGTCCTGTTGCCATGAATAGAAGTATTTAATCATTAGAAGTTAAAAAATATTTTTTTAAATGGGAAAGAGAACAATAGCGAATCACATGAAGAAATTACATTTTTTATTTTTAATATTTTGATTTACTCTTTGACTATCTATATTCAAATATATATATATCTAACAACTTTTGTTCATTAAAAATAAAAATATTTGTATTTTATACTTACTTTCACAGCAAAAAAATGGTAAAGTAGCTTTTAAACAGCTTACTTCAGAGTAAAGATTTCCCCAAATATAATATCAGACTAATGAAGAAGAAGTCGTTCATTACTAGACTTGCCAATTTCTGATTTTATCTTGCAATTAATAATAGCTTTATACCAATTTACTGACTAATATTAGCTGGTCTGACTAGGTAACAACTATCTGAAAGAAAAATTATGAGCTTGAGTCTGAAACTGGAAAAAAATAATTGACTTCGTAGCAGAGAATAAAAATCACACCATAGGCATAGCAAACCGATTTGATACAAATTTTGACAAATTCTTTTTATATATAATGTCAAAGATGTAGTGATAAAGTATAGAAAAGCAGTAAAGTTTATAGGACACCAATTTATCAAGAGATTCCATTGCCAACACGTTATATTATGCAAATTTATTTCAAAACCTGCTAAATTTATTCCAAGCATGTTTTATCAGTATACATACAAAATTTACTCATTTATTATGCTTAAAACTGACCAATTACTATCTGTTTGGTGGCAGGAAAAGCAAAGAACCAAATGTTTGACTTGCCGAATATACCAAAAAACTCACTATGACAATGCAGCATGAAAAGAAACGGATGAATTGCAATTCAGGGAATCTTTGCTCTTGAATTCACTAGTCTAACACTGCACCAAACTGCACAATTTAACATTCAATACAATGATAGAATTGTGGACTCAGGAGTTATAAGTTTTTATATAGATTTCCAATTAAGGCAAATAATTTTTAAAAAAAACCATTTCATTAAATTGAATGAAATTGCTGTGCTCATTTCACATTGGTGCTTAGTTTATCACATGATTTCCTGAAAAAATAATTGTATTATTATATATTTTAATGCTATTTTTTTCAGCTCTCATTTAATTATTAAATACACGTGGGTTTCGTTTTATACGGATTATTTTAATGCGATTTTGAAGTTATGTGATTCGTGTTTCTTCTTAATATACTTCATATTTCACTATATTTATTAGATATCAAGAAATTAAAATTATTAATAACTTATTTTGACTTGAAATACTTTTTTTTCTTCAAAAATATAACATTATATTAGCAGCTAATGTGAATATGGCCTGAAGCTGTATTTAGAATTTTAGCTTCTATGTACATAACCTATTTATACTAATGAGTAAATAATAATAATAATAGATTTATACTTACATATAAAAATATTGCAATAAATATTCAAAAAATTTAAACTTTTAAACCGTATTTTGTTATATATAACAGAAATAAATAATCTTTTAGATTTTTAAAATAAAAAATGAAGATTTTATAAACTGAAAATAATCTTTCTAATGATAATCTTTTTGTTTTGATTACGATCTCATTTTTTTTATATAGAAACAGAAAACCATTAACACAGCACAAAACTAAAAGTGGTGCTAGTTGTACATCACATCACGAACAAAAATAAAGTGGCTAACAGGTTTTTCTGGGCATAATTGCTGAGGGATTCTTGACTTCGTTTAAGGAGAAGCCACAATACATCACATCAGTTTACAAATGAACGCTAGTGGTAATGATTAAAATCTGTATAAAAAATGTAAAATTAAATACTGTAGTTAATAAAAAAAGTAAAAAAAGTTTGTCTTGTATTAATTTTTTTCAAATATTTGAAATTTTTTATTAGTCATACTTTATTTGCTTATTTTTATAATGCGAATTTTAAAGCAATTTTTCCTTGTTGCTTTGCTTTTATGAGACTTCTGAAAAATACAGAACCTATCCCCCATTTTTCAAGGTAAGTTAAGTCTATTTTTGTGTGATTTTTTTAATGCAGGTTTTCTGTGGAACCTATCTACCACATAAAACGAGACCCAGGTATATTACTAAATTTACCATTTTCTTTATTTTGCTGTAATATCTTATATAAATGCAATTTATCCACTCTACTTTGAACATTTTTTAGAAAAAACCTTTTATTGTATATATATATATATGCAAAAACAATCTTATGTTTCAACTGTCCTGCAGTCTTCTTCAGAGCCACTTTTACTTTATTTTTAAAAATTAAAATAAAGTGGCTCTGAAGAAGACTGCAGGGCAGTCAAAATGTAAGATTGTATACGCATATATATACAATAAAAGGTTTTTGCTAAAAAAAAAAGTAAAAATGGCTCTGAAGAAGACTGCAGAACAGTTGAAATGTAAGAGTGTGTGTATATATGTACAATAAAAGGTTTTTTTAAAAAAAATGTTCAAAGTAGAGAGGATAAATTGCATTTATATAATTATTAAATACTGCCTAAGGCTATATTAGTAATTATAAATAAAATAAAAATTTGTATAACATTATAATACTAGTCAAAAAATCAAATTTACTAAAATTCTTCTACAATCATGGTTTCATCTATTAACAAATAGACTTTTCAAATAAATTCAACAAAAACACACAATATATATATATATATATATGTAATGATATTCTTATTCGGAATCTTGTAATTGAATATTAATAAATGCAGTAACCAAATATATGTAAAGTACACTTAAAAACTTTTATCCACTTAGAAGCGCTTTTGACTATCTTCATAGTCTTTGTCAACTAAAACTTTCAAAGGCTAACCTTCCCACAATTCTGCTATTTTTACCTCTCTGTTTATTAAGTCTTGCTTATATTTATATATTAATATAACTTCTTTTATTTTCATTTTATTTTTATTTCTTTCAACAATAAAACAAAACAGCCTTACCATTGTTCTCTTCAAAAACCATCTTCATTTAACCTCAAGTCTCATGAAAACCTTCTTTGATGTTAAAGGAAATTAGTTTTTGAAGTGAGTGATAGGAAAGCTATTTTTTGTATATATATATATATATGATGTGTATTTTTTGTTGATGGTGTCACAGTTTTAAAACTACTCCCAAATTTTGTTCTTTGGCTGATATTGTAATGTTGTATAAAATTCTATTTTATTTCATTTAATTAATATATTTATTGTAATATGTTGTTGTTGTTTTTTTAAAGATGCAATTTTTTCTAAAAAATAGAACTTCAGCTTAATGGTTTCTCTAAATAAATAAATATCTAGAAAAATCATTAAATTCAAAAAACTAAACTCTTTTTTAAATTTGTTTAAAGAGTCTAGTTAATACAAGATTAGATTAACACCCTATTTTAAGAATTCACAATAATTTATTATATTAACATTATTATCTTTTAAAAATTAATTATATAACTGAAAAGTTTTCAGTAATATTATTAATGCCTTTTATAAAAGCAATATTTTTTAAAAACCAATATATGTATGGTTGTTAGTTATATGTAAGTACAATATGTTTTATGACTAAAGACAGTTTTGAAATAACTTGTTAAAAGAATCCTATGAACATGTGATAATATTTGATTATTAAACAGATTGGGATAACTAGATAAATGGATGCTGTAATCAGGTGATAACATGTGCGTATCATAGCCTAGTGGAACAGTGAGGTGACAAAATGATGATCTGGTGTTTTTAGACAAAAATTTGATATTTATTTTGCCACATCTAATCTGGCTGAGAATCTTTCTTCAAGTAGTCGGTCTTAATTAGTTAACTACCCAAAATTTTTAGTAAATGGATATCTAGAGCCAGACAAGATGATAAAAACAAGAGTGAAGAACTGCCCAAACACAAATCCTCACCTCCCAGTAATTGGCAGATCTTGTGATTAATGTTTCTTTTTTATTATTTTTTAAGAGGGCCATTTACCTCAAAGTGAACTATTTGAAGACAGTTCATCTTATTAAACATATTAAATAACTGAAATACAGGCTTTTTACAGAGTGAAGTGTGGTGGGTCATATGAAAGTCTGTGCTCATATATCCTATATAGTACTTATATTGATATAGGTATATAATAAACCTGTATTTCAGTTATTACATAGCAGAGATGTCTGCCCATACCTTGTTTATGTATTAAATAAATTATGTCCTGTACATAAGGGGTCAGATTGACTTTAGGTCAACATGGGTGTGGTGAGAATCTCAGCCTCAGGGTTGCCTTTGAGTGTTCCATCATCCGATTTTCAATTGGATGGATGGTTGAAGAGTTGGAGTGTGGAGTGGATTGAAGCCTGTCCATTAAAGTATGAGGATTAGCTATCTTAATATATATATATATATATCTGAGCACTTATTGCATATATGTGTAGAAATAATAATCTGGATCAACTGATGATTGCTGGTCTAGCATGAAATACGTATATTGGTGATTATTTATCTTTTCGACATATGGGTATTCCAGTATATCAGTGTTATGAGATAGAGTGGAGAGTGGTAAGTCATGTGAAAGTCTGTGCTCATATACCCTATATGTTGCATATATTAAACAAATATTTTTCCCATTTACTTTTAGTGCTTAATCGTCATATTTTTATGTTTTGAAAAATAAACGTAATTATTTTAAAGGTGTTGTTGACCCAGAAAAATAGACTCTCACATTACCAAAAATTAATATTAATGTGGATGTAAAGATATATACCTTATTTTTTCCAGATAGTTTTTGCATATGTGAATAATTTCATTATCAGATAGATTCCAAACATTATAAATTTAATTTATTTTTTAAAAGTTAGTATCTGTTGAAAAAACATCGCTATGAATCTCATTGTATTAGATTTAGTTCTGCTTCAATTAACTTAGCATTGTAATATTATTTCATTTTGATTAAACCTAGTATAAATTTATTTTAGCAATAAAATCCTAAGGTAATTGATCCAATCAATTCTTGTTGATGACAAACTAATTTCTAATTTTATTACCCTGATATTTCTAAGAATTTTACCCATAATGACTCAACAGGGGATACGTTTGATTGCAATGCAAACCTTTTCCTTTTTTGCTATTTTAATTTAATGTGATCCGAATAAAAATAATTTGGATTTTAGGTGACCTCTTCTATAAGGTAAAAAAAAAATCATTTTTCTAAAACTACAGATAAATTAGTTTTAGCTTAAATTTTTAATAATATTTTTAAACCGTAAACAAACTAGCTAAAAATATATAAATAGATTACGAGAAAAAAAATTAAATAATTTTATATTTATAAAACAATATTTTTTCTAATAAAAAAAAAACTAACTTTATTTTTATGTAAAAAGTAATAAAGGGAATTGTTAATTAGATTTTGACTTTTTTTATTTCTTTGGATTATTAACTTCCAGTGGATGCTTGCAATGTGCGTAAGATAAAATAAAAACAGCCTTTCACTGCAGGGCTAAAGCTCACAGAACAGTGGAAAATGCATTATGTACTAGGTTTGCCAATTGCTAGTGAAAGATTGGCTGGTTTTCTATATTTGTTTTATCCTCTAACTAGCAATAGTTTTTTTTTTTTATGTGTCAAAGCGTAGGCCAGGAAGCGAACCCCGGGAAAACTGCTTGTAAGGTAGCTGCTAACCACTCGGCCACCTACGCTTGACTAACTAACAATGGTTAGATACCTATTTTTCTACCAATATTAGATGATCTGAAAACCAAATCCTAAGTCTTATTTTTAACTTTTTCTTTTGTCTATTCGAAGCCAGGTTGTAAAACATGACTAGTGGCCACAATACTTTTAGGTCTCTGTATGTACCCACCGCAAAATATGAGGTGTGACAATTTAATTCCTGGAATGCGTTTCCATAAAATATACATGTGGAAAAGTACACTAGTGGCTTCTGACACTTTCAAAATTGTTTATCTATACACTGATTAAAATGGAATTCCCATTTCTAGAAGCACACTTAGAACACATTTTTAGAAATAATATTGAGTGGCATGTCTCACATTCTTTTGGATATCAGCTGCAGTAGAAAATCTTCATCCTTTCAGCACAGTTTTTAATTTTGAAAATAACCAAGAATCACATGGGACTAAGTCAGATGAATGAATGCATCATGACCCATATTTACAACAATGCGTACACATGGATATTTATTATCTTCTCTACAGCTAAATTACAACTAGTTCTATCAGCTAAAATTTACACACATGTTCAAACATGAATGTTCAATAATCATGATTTCAATACAATTGGTTCATGGGTGACATCACATTGCCATTCCAGGAATTTATTATCACACCTCATATAAAAGAATATTCACTATACATGTATGGATTCTAGCTGATGGTGAATTTTGCAAAAATAAATTTTATACTAATTATATTTTTTGATATATTAATATGTTATATTCTTTCACAGAAACTCATGCAATATCTGTAAGGTTTCACTTGTTATGTTTACAATTTGAGTTTGAATACAGACTAGGTAAAATTTGGGAATGTTTTTAGAATCTAATTAAATAGTTAACTCGGATATGATTGGTTGATAAATATAACTAGCTAATCTTAGTTTATCAAAAAGTTTGTGCTAAATGTCCTTTTTAAAAAAATATTTATTTGTTTTAAAAATATCTTCTGTCATCTCTCTCTCTCTAACTATATTGTAACGAGCCAGTCATTGTCCTAAGAAAGTAAGAACGCATCTAACTACAGTCAGACTTGGTATCTTTGGATAGGATGCTGGTGATGTCATGATGAAATGCTTAGCCTAAGATCACATCTACCATCAATGGGCTAGCTCAATGTTTATTCATTAAATCTAGATGTAATTTTAATTAGTTTATGCACATCTCACCCCCCTTTCTGGCTCCATTATGCCTCAGTATTCAAACTGAGGGAGATTTGCACATGGTTCTCTTCAGGGATGGGCTTACTCAGGTTAACAACTACTGCATTTCTATATAAGTGAGGATCAATTAAGGCACTCTCTCAGAATGGTTTCTAATATCAATATGCATGTAAGGAGAGGTGTGGATATTAATGTTTAATATATATATTTAGTGGTGAGAATGCATGATGATGATGATAAGGTAGAGACCAAATTGATTGAAATAGCTTAACAACATTTATTAAATAGCAAATCTAATATAACAACATTAGCATGTATACAATTGCAGGGGTCAAGGATGGCTTTCTAACACCTTAAGGGTTAAATACAATGGATACCCTAATCCCAAATTCTGTGGTAGAAGTCCATACCCTGGCAATCTTTATTTACAAAGTTTAAAATAATATATAAAAAAATATTTCAAAAGATTGTGAATCTGACTTGCTAATTAATTTATTTACAGAAGCATCATAAAGTAATATTTGTTGTCTGATTCACAATGATTATGATTATCCAACACCCTCTATACCTATGTGTGATTCCGTAATGTTAATAGGAAAGATCATCCATTCAAGACAGACATACGCACAGAATATATATATAACTAATTTTAGTATAACATTTAATAAATAATGAAAACTTTGTTCGTTCACTATGGTATGCCCTTAATGTGGAACATCATCAAAATCTTACCTCATCCCACATTCAGAGTTGTCAATGTCAAGCTACTAGAGGAGTATGTAGACCTAAATTTTATTTAATATAAAATATTTGCTCAATCTAACACTTCCCTCCCTTTGTGCTTAAAATAAACTCTTCCATTTTCTAAAACATAAGCTTCCAAATATGAAAACGAAAAGTAAAAAATACAAATAAAATGATAAATAATAAAATAAAATAAAATACAAATCAATATGATTGATAAAATAAATTCCTGAGCCTGACAAGCACTGTTCATTATATTCACAGTCTCTTACTCTTGGTGATAGATCTTCTTGGGGCAGTGTGCTGTCCATAGGTTTAGTTGACACACACTCACTCCAGGATTATAGATCATCAGCACTGTCCAGTTTGTTTCCATTAAACAAGACACAACAGATCCACTGAAGAATCATTTTCGATCAGTGTTCAATAAAGAAAGACATCTTATATGTTCTGATACTTCTATGGGCATGGAAAGATGGCATCAGCCTCACACGACATAACTCCTTTAGCCAGACCAAATTGCAATACCCACTTTAGTATATGTAGTTTTTACATGATTGTTTCTATCCATAGAAAAGTGGCATAAAAAATAAACTATTTTTGATGAATTCTAGCTGTTGTTTATTTCTTTTCTTAATGATTTCATTCAAACTTAGAGTTCTTTACAATTTGTTTACCATTCGATTTGCTTTCATCATTTAGATGTATTTATGTTTCGATTTATACTAGTGGATGAAATCAATTCATATTCACTCTTGTGCAATAGAAATTCATTCTAGAATCGAACATATACATCCATCATGCTTTGTTCTAAAAATGTAATTATCGAGATGTTGACTTTCTCATGCAATCTTTGCAATTATCATAAAACAAAGTGGTAGAATCATGCTATAGCTTTCATTTCCTATGCTTGCTGCAATTGTTCATTGTTGGGCAATGTACATCAAAGTAATATTATTAAGATAAATATTTAATGGAATTATCTTTTCATTTTCAAGCCTGGTTGGTTAATAATATGCTTGACATTAGCCATTATCCTTTATGTTTTATCTATGGTCACATCATAATGTTGATTAGTTAATGACACTTGGTCGTATTATATATATATATGTGTGTGTGTATTTATTTTTTTAATGTTTAATCTAAAAATTTATCTCTCTTTTGTAAAAAAAAAATAATTTACTTAATGCAATGTTTTATGTGTGTGTGTATATATATATATGTGTGTGCATTTGACCAAGGATAATTGTTACTTAATAATTACTTGATTAGGCTTAGTATAGTATAGATTACTGCAGGTGGGTTGTTGGTTGTAAGTCCTCCTTACAATATATATATATATATATATATATATATATATATATATATATATATATATATATAGTCTGATAGTTTTACATTAACTCTTGCCTGGAGCCATTGGCTTTCATTACTTACAGTTGTAGATAAAGTGCTTTCAAATTAAATAATTATAAATGGGTAACTTCACTCATATTTATTTCTATTTATATAAATAAAAATTCTGGAATAATTTTTACTTTATTCAAAATATCAATATATAAAAATAAATAATGTCTATAGCCAGCTTACAGCATCTCTGCCATCCTTAGTCTCATTTTATAGTTTTAAATTAAAAATTAAAAAAAAAATTCATTAAAATTGCACAATATAATTGTTCCAATGTGAATGACCAATTTTTAAAATTTATGTACATTAATACAATTGTATTGTTCATTTAATAAATTGCCATTGTAAAAACTTCCATTACAAATAACTTAATGTTCAGCATATACAAATTTAAGTCTATCCTTAAAATATAAAAATGTATTGTATAAAAGTTTATGTTCATGAATTCACATATTTAATGCACATCTTGATTCACCAATATAGTGAGATCCACATTAAAATGTCATTTTATATTTAACATTACATTTATTGATTATATTAACAGCATCCTTTCCATTAGTAATTAACCCATAAGTACTGCATTCAACATTAATGTAATATTCAAATGGAAAAAAACAATGATGCACACATACTATATAGTTTATTGTTTATATATGGTAATGAAATTCATGTTTTCTCTTCAACATCATTCTTCCTCCATCTATCTGTAAATTTTTATAATATACATAAATCATTTTTTCTATTATATCATCCCATTTAATTCATTAGCATATATATCAATATTGGATCTTTTTTTTAAAATAATATTGGATCATTTTTCACTTTGAAATTTACACAATTTATTATTTCTAGATAAAAATGTTCTAATTTTAGCCAAATTTATGCATAAGAAAAACATTTGTCTTGGGATGTATAAATTCCCTATTTGATAATGGTATTATAAATATTTTATATTTGATTATATTTTCTCTCCATAAAAGTTAAATTAAACAATTTTTTTAGAAACATTATGTCTATTTATATACATACTTTTTAAGTATAGAGGATTTGAACTCAGATTTTCAAGCATCCTTACAATTAAGCTCCCAGGTTTGTGAAGAGTGCCTGGTTTTCAAATATTTAAATATATACATACTTTTTATAAAATTTAAAAATTTCAACAACCTTTATGCATATAAATAAAGCAATGCTTTATTAATGCAAAATATCTCATAGATATCCTGCTCCATTTTATGCTTACATACAATTCTTGTTTTACAACATTTAAAGTATTAAAACTTTGACATGTAAAAAAACTTGTTTTTAAAAAACTATTTTTTTTAAATGGTGCCCATTTTGCTAGATTTGTGATTCATAGATTCACTAACCTGTTTACTGTTGACTTTAACTATTGTGGAACATGACTTTAAATTGCTCTAAAACTGGCAAATTTTATGTTGTTGTAGCGAGTTTATGCTTATTTTAAAACTTAAAAAGTACCATAAGATACTGCCCTCCCTAGAATTATTTTACAACTAAAAAATCAATAATATTTAAATTTAAAGTTTTAACAATAGGGAGAAGGTGGACTTTCAAAGACACTGATTGGTTGTTTTTTATTTTGACCAAAAGGGAGTGCATGTCAACAATTTTCACCACTCCAGGTTCTTTGTTTTGATTTTCAAAACAAAAATGAATGTTTTACAGTATTTTTTAAGTATTTTTTACATATTATAAATTATTTTGATAAAATATGCTGAAAATATAATTATTTTAGAAAAATAGTTAAGATTTTAGTAAAAATTCTTTACTTTTACACAAATGTAAATTGAAAAAGAAATCAATGATGTACAGAACATTTTCCAATAGGTTATGAATGGTTTTTTAGGTTCAGTGCTATAGAATATTTTTATAATTATAAATAGAAACTTATTTTTGGAAAAACTTTTGTTCACTTTCATAATCTTACAAATTATTAATTTGCTTTTTACAAATGAAACTAAAATGAATCTAATATTATATATTTTTACTGCTGATTCTGTAATTGACCAATCAAAAGTTTAGTATGTTAATTCACTCGACCAATAGGTATTTTGAACAAGAAAAATATTAAAACTATATCATCCCCAAATAAATTGATGATAATTCTTGCTAAAATATACAGTATTTACAGTTTATTCATTATACAGCATACAGTATGGTTTTGATTATAGGATTAAAGTACAATTAATGTCCTTTTTTTCATTTTCATCCAATGTCATTGTAAAGCAATTAGAGCATTCATTTATGACATTCTCAGAGAAAAGAAAATTTTCATCTTTAAAAGCTACAAAAGTAAAAGAAATGCCAGTTTCATTCAGTACAATAAGTAATCAAGAACATACTTTGATCATGTGCAACAACATAGTGTATTAAAATTAATTTTAAAAAGTGTACATTACCTAAATTATATTCAATTAATTTTATGGATTCAAATTATTACAAACATTATTTTGCCAATGACAAAATTATCACTATTGCAATTGTAAATTATTTTGTTTATTATGCTGTTAATAATGAACTTATATGAGACAAGGCTACTAAACATAAGTTTATATTATCATTTATTTGCTCAATTTTAAATTAATAATCTCATAATTTATTTTTGACATATTGTAAACATAAAAAATGCAATATCAGCAACAACAAAAAAAGATTTCATTATTTACATTATTCTGAAAAAACTTGAGCTGAGTCAAGACACTAAGAAAATGTATAACCATATAGATATATTCTCTTAATAGCATTAAGTTAACTTTTGGTAAATTCTCACCAGAATCATAGTACAAAGATACTTAACTAAATAAGCAGGGAGCAGGATGAATATAGAGTTTATAAAATATGAAAATGATTGCAGCGAGAAATGATCATAAGAGAAAATTTAAGAAGGCATGGATTATTGCTAGAGACCTGAATTCAATCAACAGGAAGGCATCTTGCATCCCTTTGTCAAAAAAAATGGAACACCTGACATTTATAATTTACATTTCTCACTACAATAATTTGCATATTTTATAGACTATATAGTTATCCTTCTCTCAGTGCAGTTAGTTAATTAATTTATACTATGATTCTGGTGAAAATTTGCCGAAAGCTAACTCAGCGCTATCAAGTAAGAATATATCTATAGGGTTATACCTTTACATAGTGGCTTGACTCAACTCAAGTTTTTGTGAAGTATTTCATTAGTATATAAAAAGAGTTTCATGTTAAATAATTACATACTTACATTATTCAAACTATAACAATCAACTCTAATTTTTATTTAATTTTGACTGCATTTAAGTAAAATAAATAAATTCATCAACAGCCACTTAAAAAAAAATTTTAAATGCTACAAAAAATAATTCAAAGTTTTATTAGTTAAATATTACATAAATAAAAAGCTTTGATAATAGAACATAAAGTGCTTTAAAAATAAATATTAAAAATGTATATTGTATTAATATTACCAAATTCACCACTTCTTTTATTTTACTGTAATATCTCATATAAATGCAATTTATCCACTCTACTTCAAACACTTTTTAGCAAAAAGCTTTTATTGTATATATATGCATACACAGTTTTATGTTTCAACTGTCCTGCAGTCTTCTTTAGAGTCACTTTTACTTTAATTTTTTAATGTTTACTCTACTTTAAACATTTTTTAACAAAACCCTTTTATTCCACATATATACATACACAATCTTATGTTTCAATTGTTCTGCAGTCTTCTTCAGAACCATTTTTACTTTTTTTTTAAAAAAGTTAAAAAATGAAAGTAAAAGTGGCTCTGAAGAAAGCTGCAGGACAGTTGAAACATAAAATTGTGTATGCATATATGTTCAATAAATGGTTTTGGCTAAAAAATGTTTAAAGTAGAATGGATAAATTGCATTTATATATATATATTGTATTAAGTTAATTTTTTTTTTTAATTTTAAAACGTACATTGTTGTTAGTTAATTTCTTGTTTGTACATGCTTTATTTTAATTTAATGAATCACAATTCAGAAAATCTCTGGCTACAAATGGTGCAGCTATCAATGCAAAAATAAGATATTTTTTTTAATAAAAAATTTATAGTAATGAAATATTGTTATGCATTATATTTACTCACAGGTTAGTATTTTTTTACTACTAATAATATACTTAACAAAATGCTTATTCATTAATTAATGCTTTTTCAATTTAAGCTTTATTTTTTTAATCAGATTTTTATAAAGTTTAAATTTTAGGCAATGAATTGATTTTTTTCATATAGAAACTCATTATAATTGTTTATTTTTATGCAAATTTTGAGGAACTAATAGAGTTCTCTATTTGTGTTAAAGGTATACTCTCTATTGCCCTTAATACTGTATTACATAAATATGCACATACATGCTGACAAATGTATGTCTATCTTCACACATGCACATACAAGTGTATCAGTGTTATGAGATAGAGTGGAGAGTGGTGGGTCATGTGAAAGTCTATGCTCATATACCCTATATATTATATATAGTTAATGTAAAATAGAAATGTTAATGAGAATAGGCTAAAAATATTAAATGTAGTTTTTTAATTTAAATTATTCAGATATTACTATTTTTATTATTATTTTCATGCTGCTTTTGAAAAAAAAAAACTTGGTTATATCTTCAAAATAAAATATACCCTATGTCTATAATGAATAATCATAAGCATGTAAATATATGCAAATATTTTTCATTATATTATTGATCCAATTTGAATAATTGGATATATGATGTTAATACATATAAATGAAGATAGAATAATAAAATGAAGGAGATGAAGCTAAAATAGAACCAGGAAGATTCGTTTGTTGTGAATGACAACAAAAGTAAATTAATTAATGGATGGTGAATATGGTGATTTATAGAGGTGATTGTTTTGATGAGATATGTTCAGAACATTAAAACACTACCAGATTCACAATACAGGACAACTCAAATCATTGACCATCTCTATTTTATTCTTCATGAACTCCCTAAAAAACCTATAGCTGCACAATTACAGAAAATAAAAATAAATTAGATATCTATAATTAGAATATCACATACCAATTCCTTGTGTGTGAATGATTTTATATGCCACACATTGTCTGTGCCTCCATATCTCATTTTTATGCATGTTCCATGCTGATAGTGATCAGATAACTTTCATCTGGCAATCAGATATTGGATCAAATCTCTCATGATAATAAAGTCTAAATGTCTGTTCACTTATTTTAAACCATAAGATTTGAGATATAATTATGGTGAACTTCAGTAAAAATACACAAAGTATTAGACTATAAAGAAGAAAGAAATCGTTTTATTACACAGATGAACAAACTTTTGCAAATTTGAATTATTAAATTATCAATAACAATTTAGATATGACAATTATTAA
This sequence comes from Epiperipatus broadwayi, assembly GCA_028023455.1. Classification (NCBI taxonomy): domain Eukaryota; kingdom Metazoa; phylum Onychophora; class Udeonychophora; order Euonychophora; family Peripatidae; genus Epiperipatus; species Epiperipatus broadwayi. The sequence continues at coordinate 30,743 of JAQFVV010006810.1, read as the reverse complement.
ATGATAAATAGAATATACTTTTTATTTACAACAAATAATCTTAATTTATACTTTTTTTACGTCACTCAAATGGCCTATTTGCAGAGTAATATGCATTAAAATGCATTTATAATGATTTGAATTGTGGATGATTTAATTCACATGAAGACTAAAATTTATTTTATTAATTAAGTAATTAATACACTATACAGGCTCAAAACTGCATATGCATATATATATAATGTATACAGGATTTGAACTCAGACTTTCACATGACCTTCAATTCTTTTTGCCATCTCATATTGCTGACCCATCACACATGTGTTGAAAAGATAAATAATCACTAATATATGCATTTCGTGCTAAACCAGCACTCATCAGTTGGTCTAGATTACCATCTTCACACATATATACAACCAGTGTTCATCTTTATATTAAGATAATCTTCATACTTTAATGAACAGGCTTCAAACTACTCCAACTCACAACTTTTCAGCCATCCATTTCATTGAAAATCTGATGATGGAACGTTCTGTTGGTGTGTTCAATTTTGTGTGTGTGTGTACAACAATTATTGATCTTGATATGGAAACAACATTCTCATTCATAATAGCAAATGCATATAAAAAGAAATGATGAAAACAGCAAATAAAAAGTATATAGAAATATTAATATATGCCTAACATAACTAGAAACATTTTATTGACCAAAATTATAGCTTTCATATGTTAAAAGATTCTAAAAATTATTATGGTGCAAATATCTTTTTATTAGTCTAATCAAACACAAAATAACGCTACAAAATACATTAGCTGGTTATAATATCCAAAATATATTGGGATTTTAAAGTACAGAACTATTAAATCTCAATAAATTCTTGATTCAATAGAAAATGATGGAAAGATTTCTACATCACTACGTCTTAGCAATAAAATTCCCTTGCAAATATATTCACTATTATTATAATCCACTACTCATTATTGATTGAATATGATGTATTATTTGATTTTTGTTAAGATTTAATTAGCACTGGTGCAATGAGTTAAACTGCATGATAAGCTATTACTTTTTTTTTTTCATATGTCAAATGCGTTGACCGGGAAGTGACCCCGGGCCAGCTGCTTGGAAGGCAACTATGCTAACCACTAGGCCACCAACGCTTGATGATAATCTATTACTTTTGATATTTTTATTTCTTTTTTGTTTGGAATATCCACGATTAAAGGTACATAGAAAGATATTGAGTTCAAGAATCATTTCTTAATGGTACTTTTATATGCAATGAATTACTCTGACGTGGTGTATTGTTTTTATTGCTAAAAATTCCATTCGTACTTTAGACTTATAATTCTTATCACTAGATAATCCTTGCCCTGTGCAAAGGAAGGCCATTCACTTATTGTATATCTAAATCTTTGTCATTGCTTTCATGGGAACAACTACAAAAAATATATATAATTCATTGCTCTGAAGGTAATGTGATGTTATAACACCCTGGTGGCAAATGGAGCATTTAACAGTTTCATTCAGTCATAACATAATACACAAATTTTGATTGCATTCTATAACATTTAATATTTTATATAAAGTATAATGTTTGTGTGAGGAGTTTCGTAGTATAAAGAAAATGCATTCACTTATTATTCTCAAGACTAGTATTGCATCTTTTTAATAAAACTTTAATTTTAAGATAACATATGGATTAAAAAACAAAACCTATTTACAAATGCCTTTTACTATATTTTTTAGATCGAACTAACAAACTTCAAACAAAGTAAAGAATGTTTAAGATGACCAAACCATCTTTTTTTTCCTAGATGTGTTGTAATCTGCTAATTATCTGTCGTGATGTTAAAAACTATTTAATTTTCCAAAAGATTAAACAGTAAAACAAAGTATTTACTTAATTATAGGTTGTTGTTGTTGTTTTTACAAATTATTAACTACTGCTGTTGCAATATGGCCAAACGTTCTCTTTTACTTTTGAAGAGTTTTTGGGTATATTTAAACTTGTTTTTAGGAATAAGTGATGTTTTAATTATTATTTTACAAATTTTGACAATGGTTCTGTTATAAACCACAACTATTTCAAGTAGAGTGAAAATATTTAGTAATGAGTTTCAAACACTAAAAAATGATAAAAATATATAAATATTGTATTTATAGTTAATTTTTCAGAATCGTTTTAAATGAAAAAAACAATAACAACTATACAACATTATAGTTGTATTTATTGTTTGGACTATTTCCATCGTCTAATATGAGCATTGAATGTCTTTAGAAAAAATTAACTTTATTTAAATGTTTCAAATACATTCAACTATTAGTAAAATCACATCAAACAGGTTAGTATATGCACAATGTTTTGAGAGGTATTATTCTCCCCTCTTCTTCCGGTGTTGCTGGTCTGACCAATGACAATACTAGTATGGGATTTGAACCTGAACATTGAATTTTAAGGTGATGCTCTAACCAATGAGCTATACCTCTTGAAACATTATGAATATACTAACCTGTTTGGTGTGCTATTACTAACAGTTGAATGTGTTTGGACTATTTAAATGAAGCTAAATTTTTTTTAAAGACATTCAATACTTATATTAGATGGTGAAAATAGTCCAAACAAAAAATACGACTAAAACACCATCATTACAAACCTTCAGGAAAATAATATACAATATTATACTTTCTAGATATTCAGAAAACAAACAATACTTTTATTTGTTGTAAATTTATGATGATAGCATGTTATTATTAGTTATATATTGAACTATTTTCAACATCTAGTTTAATTGTTAATAGTTTTTAGAAAATTCTCTATTTATACTTTTCCAAATACAGTCATCTATTTGTAATAGCATGCACATTACTGTGTGTTATTGAAAAAATATAAAGTTTAGGAAATGATTCTAAAAAACCTTTTAACAGATAAACTAGATTATGAAAATAGACCAACATATTACTATAATCTCCCCCCCCCTCTTGTACCAAATCACTTTATTAATACATTGTACTAAGAACGTAATCTACTCATAATGATGACAGTATTTTTATACTAACAATTCTTAGATGCACATACTTTAACATGCAGACATACTTTTCCGGTATATAAGCAAATTACTTGAAAATCATACTAAAATTTAAATAGAATAGATATTGATGATGATGATCAAATCTTATGTTCTTTATAGAACTATTTATATAAAGTATCCTGGTTATATTTTTTGCTCATCATACTTCAGATCATCTCTCAGAGAATCTCAGTTAACATCCATTCTTAAGTATTTATTTGAATATACAGGTTTAAATTCCATTACCCCTCATTTGGGCTGCCATGTTCATACAAGTAAGAACATCTATTGAAATACTATCCTTTGCCATCACTATCATGCTTTTTTTGGTAATAATCACACTTCACTTGAGCTCAGAACATAAACTCTTACGATTACTGAAGGATTATACATAAACATTGGAGATGAAGCTATTAAGAGAAGAACGGCACAGACAACTAAGTAATTTAAATAATATTATTTATTTTAGATTACCTTAAATGATATATGAAAATTATCCAAAGACATTATTACTTTATAAATAAAGCAATAAACCAATAAATGTAATAAAGAAATAATACTTAAAATTTAAATGTAAATGTCAAAATTAAATATACATACGTGATTATATAAAATTCATCTCTACTAATTTTCTTATTTTCTGACCAAATATAACATCTGTTAATTAATAAATGTACTCACAGAAAAAGTAGTTGAATAGCTTATTAGGTGATAATTGAACACTGATGTAAAGAACTTGTACCACACCATTTAAAGCCATGAATATGATATAATTATTATATTGAAAGTAAGCTAGGCAGTAATAAAATTAGATATTAAAAATCTATCTTTTCTGTGAATATAGTATTGATGGCCTAGTGATTAGCACAGCTACCTTCTAAACAGCTGGCCCGGGTTTGCTTCCCGGTCAATGCATTTGACGTATGAAAAATACCAGATTATATAAAATATTTATCAGTTTATTAGGAATATTCATCATTAATAAATTTTTACAATATTTATACTCAAAAATATATGTAGTAAAATATGTCAATGAAGTTTTAAATTATGGAGGTCAATTATCTATATGCAAATAAATTTAAAAGTCTTATCATGGCTTCTTTAAATAATTTAGTATGTTTACTAAACTTCATAAGTCCACATCTTAAATACTATGGAAAATTAAACTTTGTTAGTTGATTAAGGTTGAATTTTTTTTGTTTTGGTCACCTACTGCTGAATTATGTGGGCTGTACAACCACAGTGAGGACAAATAATTGTTCTCTAATGGATAAATAAGTTTTATTTGATATCTCCTCCATCTCTAAATTCCTTATAGATATTTGCAATGTTGGTGGATTTATATTGTTCAGGTTCAAGCTGTTACACATCAGTTGGGCTTAACATATCTTTTTTATAATTTTTACTACACAGAATTTAACATCCTGTGTTAGATTTATTACTGAAAAGTATTTTAACTGCAGTATTCTTAGATTATGTATAATGTTTCCATAGCCAGAAATGAAATTTTTCCATGCTGCAAGATGCTGGAGACGTGCACCTTATCTTTCCACAGATATTGTTTTTTCCCTCTTTTTTCTCTTTAAATAGCTTTTGCCTGAAGGACAACTCTTACCAAAAGTGTTAACTTGTTTTTGTTGATGCAGTTTTTAATCTTGCTTTTCTCTTTTCTAGTAATATACCACTAAGCTATTGGACTATTTCCATCATCTATGATTCAATGTTGAATATACAGAAAATTTTAAACTTTATTTAAACTTTTCAAATACAAACAAGGTTAGTAATTGCACAATGTTTTGAGTAGTAGTATTCTCTACCCTTCTTCAGGTATTGATGGTCTGACTAGCAACAATATTAGCATAGAATGCTGTAATTACCCTTAATTAGTTATTTTTTCTTTAAAGCAATTTGAATGTTTGTTTTTTTGATAAGATGCTTAACTGTGACTTAATTATTACACAAAGTAAGAAAATATATTTTATTTTTTTTATAAGATTTGAAATACAGGTATTCTTATACCTGGAACTTAATTAAATATAGGGGACTTGAACTCAGACTTTCAAGCAACCTTCAACTATCCACACTATCTTATACCACTGATACACATGACCACACACATCTTTTCTACATGTGTATCAGTGGTATGAGTTAGTGTGGACAGTTGAAAGTTTCTTGAAAGTCTGAGTTCAAATCCCCTATATTTATTTTTTTATGCCAAAAAAAATAATTTCAGACCATATCTAAATTATTTAATTTCATACATTGTTTATTAAATCACATGTATTCTACTTTATCTGATCTATAGGAGACTATAAATTATTTGTTTTCAACACTGTCTTAGGTCAATTTTCAATAAAAAGAATATACTAATGGTTTCTTTACATCTATGCATATTATTTGCAAGATATGCAGCAGTTTTACAAATATGATTGTTTTATTAAATAATATAGTCAGACGAATGTAAGACATCTATTGAGAGAATCTTATGTTTCTACATTATTTTTCTTTCCTTTTATTTTAAGATGTTTGGTTTACCCCTAAGTTCATCATTTTAGGAGGGCTGTACTGTATGACAATGTTAAAACTAGCCAAGTTTGTATTATTATAATATATATATATATATATGTAAGTGTAATAATGCTCGAAGCTAAATGGGTTTGTAAGTAATCACTAAAAACCAGTCAACATATAGAGATGCCAATATCAATAACAGTGAACAATTTTAAACTGTTGTCAAGGCAACTTTCCAATAGCAATAACAATGAACAATTTCAAACTGTTGTCCTCCTATTATTGTTGATAGGAAGTTGCCTTGACAACAGTTTGATATTATTCATTGTTATTGATATTGGGATTGTCTAATTGTTGACTGGTTTTTAGTGATATATATATATATTGATGTTTTCCTGAAGGTTTGTGATGATGGTGTTGTAGTAGTATTTTTATATTGGACTATTTCCATCATCTAATATGAGTATTGAATGTCTTTATAAAAATTTAACTTTATTTAAATATTCCAAATACATTCACTGTTAGTAATAGCACATCAAACAGATTAATATATGCACAATGTTTCAAGAGGTATTATTCTCCACTCTTCTTCAGGTGTTGATGGCCTGACCAATGAAGTACTAGCATGGGATTCAAACCTGGACCCTTAGATTCTTACATATTGAACTTTAAGGTAATGCTCTAACTAACTGAGCCATCCTGCCAAAAACACCAATCAGTAGAAATTTCATATACTTATCTATGAGATACCTCCTGATTTCTCCACTTTTTTCTAACAGCAATAGATTAGCTTATGGGATTTTTGCCATTGTCATGTGAGCAGTTTCTTTAACCCTTGGATAGGGTTCAACACATTGTTGCAGACAAAGTGCCACCTGTGGCAATAGTAGTCAATGCAATATTGCTTTTGAATTTCCTTTTACAACTGTTAGCAGATTTGTCCGAATATTTTCATTTTTTCGATTTTAGCACAACATATATGATTCAGGTATTAGTTTGTAAAGTTTCACATAGATGGCAGTTATAATCTGTAATTGTATAAAGGTACAATTTGGGCCTCTTTTTTGAAAAAAAAAACTATGGAAAGGTTAAATTTAGCTTGAAATACTGAAAAGAAAAAACTGTATCTATGAAATACCACGTGAATGTGGAAGAACTTATATTGGTGAGACCAGTTGTCCCATTGAAAAGCACTTGCAAGAACACAAACTGATGATTAGAAGAGAGAAAACAGATGTGTCTAAAGTAGCAGAGCATGTATGTGCCAATGAACATATGTTCAATTGGGAAAATACAAAAACATTGGATAGAAAAGAAAAGGTAAAAAAGAAGAAAATTTAAAGAAGCTGCTCACATGACAATGGCAAAAAATCCCATAAGCCAACCTAGTGTGACTATACATAATATATGGAAACCACTAATCAACTTTGCTCTTAGGAAAAAGTGGAGAAATCAGGAGGAAACTCATAGGTAAGTATATGAAATTTCTAATGGTTGTTGCCTTTGGCAGGATGGCTCAGTTGGTTAGTGTGTTACCTTAAAATTCAATACTCAAGAATCTAAGAGTCTGGGTTTGAATTCCATGCTACTACTGTAACTGGTTAGGCCAGCAACACTTGAAGAAGAGGGGAGAATAATATTGAAACATTGTGCATATACTAACCTGTTTGATGTACTATTACTAACAGTTGAATGTATTTGAAATATTTAAATAATGTTAAATTTTTCTAAAGACATTCAATACCCATTTTAGTTGATGGAAATAGTCCAATATAAATATTATATATCAGTCTGTTGGGAAATTTGCAATCATTAAAATGTTATTTTTATTGAGATTGAAAAATGCTATTTATATTAATATAGCATATAAAATACATGTGCTAATCATAGAGGGTTTTGTTTTGAATACAATTTATAAAAATTCATTTTATATAAAGTCTCAAAATGTTTTATAATATTCAGCAATGTTTAGGTAGAATGATTATTATCTTAAGAATATGTGTCAATTAAAATCTCTTGGTGACTTGGTTTAAAAGGACGTCTGGATGCTGAGAGGCCATAAGACTTCAAAGTTCTGTCAATTATTTCATCACAGTAAAATAACTATTACAATTCAATTTGTTCTTCAATATACACATTTCGTTCTGAACCAGCACTCATCAGTTTGGTCCAGATCATCATCTCCAGATATATATATAATCAGTGTTCAGTTTATATTAAAATAGCAAATCTTCAAATTTTAATGGACATATTTCAACCTTCTCTATCCTCCAAATCTTCAACCATCCATACCATTGAAAATCTGATGATGGATGTGTGAGAGATGATGATCTGGACCAGCTGATGAGTGTCGTTTCAGCACGAAATGCGAGTGTTGGAGATCATTTATCTTATTCATAAGTGTATGGTTATATGTATTGGTTAAATGAGATGGAGAGATTAGCTGAAGGAAGCTTAAAGTCTGTGCTCAAATTTCCTTTTAATTACATCTTAAAGTTCAGTATTTACAATATACTAGTATAGATTTATTACAAATTTTCTGGATGTAATTTTATTGAATCTGCTACACAAAATAGCATTTAGTTGCATTGGACATATGAAGTATATTCTACGGTAAATAACTTCAGTATAGTTTTCATGGGAGAGGTCAACTTGATTTACATTATAACAATTATTTCAAATATATTCTAAACAAGAGCAATAGCGACCGCTTTTATTGAAAAGACATGAATAAAGATAAAATGTAGAGAACTATAATGAAGTGAAAGATAGTGACGTCTTTAAAAAAAGAAAAGTTGACTGCAGATGAAATTTTAACCCACCCACCCCCCATCACAAGATGGCAAATAAAATATTCAAAAGACAAGAATGTTAAATATGTGGAATGGTTTTAATTTCGGACAGGTTTGTATAGTAATAAAACTTATCTTTAATCTTTTTTCTTTTCCTATTTTTTTCTTTCCTTTTTTTTTTTTAAATTCCATAATTGGAATCGCATTAATAGATAACTGACTGCTAATAAAATATTTTTCATCCTGCTATAATCATTTTAACTAGAAAAACATTTTCGAAATTGTATTATATCTTAAATATAATGAAATTAAAACTTAAAAGTAATAAAAAAAGTATATAATTTTTTTGATTGAATTGGACTAAATATTTTTCAATAAAGTGTTTTTATTTTCATAAATAAAATTTATAAAATTCTGATTTATTAGAATATTTAGAGAGGCGATTGAGTATTTATTTCTCCTCTGTATTCTAAATTAAGATCTTTTTTTTTCTTTTCTGTCATTTAATGGTAAATAATTATCTGTTACGAAATGCCTTCTGCTATTAGAAAATATTTTCATATAATGGATTGATAAATATCTTTATTATAAAATAATGTAAATAAATTTTCATATGAAATAAAACTGCTTACAATTTATTTGAATGGTTGCATCATTTATATCCTAGTAGCTCCAGAAGAAATTATAAAGCAACGGGGAATACTTAATATAATATGTGAGTGCTTTGATAAATTAAATATTGCATTAAATGTGGTAAACATTTTTCTAATGTTTCAGTCACGTGAATTCAGCTTAAATTCACTGAGGACTTTTATGTAAATTTTTTTCCCTTCATTTTATACAATTTCTTACTACTTGAGATATTTACATATTTTTTTTATTTTTCTAAAAAACTTTTTCCGAAAGTAGTATTACCATAGTAACAACAATTTGTAACACCAGTGGAAAAAAAAAATTGAAAAAAGGTTAGGAATATTGGTTTGTTTATTTATTTTCTTTCTTTCACTGAAATTTTTTTAAAGATATTGACTCCAAGGATTAGTTTAAATACACTAAAAAAAAAAGAAAGCTAATATTAACCATTTTACTTTCTTGCGTTACTATGTTTTATATACTGCGTTAAATTTTATATAATGCATATATAATTGTACGATTATTTAATTTAAAAAAGAAGCGTAGTTTGTCTTGCATTGGTGGTCGAGAGGTCAGCGCGATTGCCTTGCACTTGCAGGCAGTTGCCCGGGTTGCGGGTTCGCGTCCCGGCCGATGCTATGACACTTAAAAAAAAAAAAAAGAAGCGTAGTTTGAACACGAAAGAAACAGAATAATTTCAATCAAATGATTGAGCACATATTTTCATTATTACTATTTTTTCTCATGTAACACTTGGGCAATCCTCCAACTCCCATCCTCTCAGCCTCTGTCATAGGATTCAATCACGAAGACATGCATTTCGGACCGGCATGAACTACACACCGTTCCACTTCCCATTCCCTTTTCACATGTATTCTTCCCCTCTTACCATGTTGTTTCTGAAATTTCAATTTATCATATAATCACTCCCTTGTAAACCTTTTTCTAACTGTATCTGGGGTTTTTTTTTTTTTGATGAATAAACGTTCATCACTGGGGGGTAAGAATCAATCTAGAAAGAAATCTTTGTTTCGTGAATCCACAAATCAGTCTTGCACTAAACTGCTTTAGCAAAATTTATATTAATTTTTAATAACTGAAACATAGGCTTATTATATACCTGTGTCTATATATGTAATATAGGGTATATGAGCACAGACTTTCAGATGACCCATCACTCTCCACTCTATCTAATAACACTGATACACTCAATCACATATCTGCTGAAAAGATAAATAATCACCAATATACGTATTTCGTGCTAAACCAGCAATCATCAGTTGGTCCAGATTATCATCTCCCACACATATATACTATAAGTGCTCAGATATATATTAAGATAGACAATCTTCATACTTTAATGGACAGGCTCCAATCTACTACACACTCCAACTCTTCAACCGTCCATCCATTTTTAATATCAATTTTCGGAAAAGTAATTATTTTACTTATCTGCTTTTAATATGCAGGTATTTAAAAGAAACTGAATTTTACAAATAATATTTATATGTAATTATGTAAAAGGCTTGAACACAGATTTTCAAGCTCTCTTCTGCTATATGCTCTATCTCATACAACCAATACATATAACCACACACGTGTGATCTCCAATGTATGTATTTCGTGCTGAACCAGTACTCATCAGTTGGTCCAGATCATCATCTTCCACATGTATATAAATTCAGTGTTCCATTTATATTAAGATAGAAAATCTTCTAACTTTAGTGGACAGGCTTCAATCTTCTCCACCCTCCAACTCTTCAGCCATCCACACCATTGAAAATCTAATGACAGACTATCCAAATCTTTTGTTTATGCCACTATTACTATCATGACCATGTTGACTTTATCATTCTGATCCCTCATGTATAGAACCTTATCCTTTTAAATACACAGAAGAAAGATGGGAAGGATAGAGGCTGATGTAATATTTGATTGAATACAAGTATTATTTATATATTTGGAGTTTTAGATATGTAAAAGATTCGAACACAGACTCTCAGGCTCCCTTCAGCTATATCCTCTATCTCATACAACTGATGCACATGAGCACATTCATGTGAAAAAGAAAAATGATCATCTTATTTCATGCTGAACCAGCACTCATCAGTTGGTCAGAATGACTTAAAGTCAATATAACATGATGAAAATTATTGGCATCATCAAGGGATTGGGGCATTCCATCATCACATTTTCAATGATATGGATGGCTGAAGAATTGGAAGGTGGAGTAGATTGAAGCATGCCTATCAAAGTTTGAAGATTTTCAGTCTTACTATAAACCAAGCACTGAATGTATGTATATGTGTGGAAGATGATGATCTGTTGGTTCAGCATGAAATACATATATTGGAGGTCATTTATCTTTTTCATACGTGTGTGGTCATTATATCAGTTGTAATACTTAAACGTTCAACTATGTGTTAGAAAATATATTTGTAAACTATAATATTTGTGTTAATATGAAAATATACATGATAGAGCATATAATTGAAGAGAACTTGAAAGTCTGAGTTCAAGTCCTTTATATAATTATATCTAAAACTCCCAAGTATATAAATTATATTTGTATTCAATCAAATAATATTGCTGGAGTGTAGTTTTCAATACATCACTCTCACACAAAGTAGAGACTCTATTTCTATCTGTTCTCAGCACCTTGTGGAGAGCTGTAATCATAAACATATGACCAAAGACAAGATGCTGTTAAAAGTGGATAAAAGTCAGTCCCTACCTTTTATGAGATAGTGTAGTCATTATTGAATAATCTCTAGTCTAATGAGTGACTAATAAAAATTTATTAATGAATTGAAATAGTTAAGGCTTTACTTCATTAGTGTTTGAAATCAATAAATATATATGTGCTTTGCGCACAGATAATGAAGCTGTTAAACATAAGTAATATTATCCAAAAGTTACTGCTAATCAAGCGTTGTTAGCCGAGAGGTCATCGCAGCCACCTTGCAAGCAAGTAGTTGGTTGCAGATGGTTGTGGGTTCACCTCCCGGCCGATGCTATGACATATGAGAAAAAAAAAGTTACCGCTAGGGAATGGTGATGCTTCAATTGATTTGTTGATACAGTTTTTGTCTGTGCTATTTCAAACGATAAGTTGATTATTCAGGTGTGTGATCCAGCACTTCTTTTCATAGAAGAACAATGGAATACAAGATGTAATTCACCAGGATTGAAAATTACTGATGAAGATTTAAGCAGTTTTCAAATTTTGTTTACCTTCTGGCCAACCCTAATTAGACTGCTCTTTGACTGGCTAATAGTGGAGGGTCATTTGTTTTCTTTCTATCTGAAATATAAAATTAGGCTTGATTAAATTATGAAAATGGACCTCGCTGCCTGTTGTGGTGGTTGGCACAATGCTGGACTTCACCTATTCAGCTGAAGCATTTGAGTCTTCGCTTCGGGGCCCCAGGGGTGGGACCATTGGGTGATGGTTAACTTCTCAACAGCCGGGCCATGTGGATCCACGTACAGATACATATTAATCACATTACAGCAATTTTTATGGATGTAATAATTTTTGAACATATGTACATTTTACCTTGTTGCATTGAATCACTGTGTAATCCTCAATGGGTAAGCGTTCCCAAAATTTTTGTAATCTTTTATTAATAAAGGTTGGTTACTTTGAGAAAATTTAGATTTTATCCAGCATATACTACTAGTTATATATGAGCAGTACCTATCTCAAGTAATTATTCTATTTATATGTAAAGAGCAATTTAAAACAGGCTGTTAACATTTACAAAAGAATAAACATTTAATATCTTTTATATTAATATTACTTATATCATTATAAAATTACATTTACTTTATTTCTGAAGTGTAAAAAGTTTAAAAAGTATATCAGCTACAAACAAATGTTAATATTTCTAATTCCAATCTATATAAAAATGAGTTAAGAGTATATTTCAAAATGTTCGTGTAAATAATATTAGAGTTAAAAATTGAAATCATAAATGAGATTTTAATGATCAGTGGTATGAGATAGCATGATGGTTGAGGGTTGTGTGAAAGTCTGAGTTCAGACCCTCTACATATTACATATATAAGTGCAGGTATAAAAAAGCCTGTTCTGTAGAAGAAAAAAAATTCATATTTCAAATATAGTGCCTTAAGGTCTGTCAATCCTTTGTATGTATATATATATATGTCCTATACATGAAGGGTCAGGGTGACTTATGGTCAACACGGGTAGGATGAGAAGGTTGGCACTAAGGTGGGCTTTGAGCGTTTCATCATCAAAATTTTCAAGGAAATGGATGGCTGAAGAGTTGTAGTGTTGAGTAATTTAAAGCCTGTCCATTAAAGTATGAAGGTTGGCTATCTTAATATAAGCTGAGCTTTGATTGTATATAAGTGTGGAGATGATAATCTGGACCAACTGTATAGTGCTGGTTTAGCACAAATACATATATTGGTGATTATTTATCTTTTCAACATGACTATGATCAAGTGTATCCACGGTATAATATAGCATGATGGTTGAGGGTCCTGTAAAAGTCTGAGTCCAAACCCCCTATATGTTACATATATAAGTGCAGATATGAAAAAGCCTGTTCTGTAGAAAGAAAAAAAAATTCATATTTCATGCATTTAAATGAAATGTCTGTTAACAATTTCTTACTATACTATGTCTTGTATGATTTATTCATATTAAACATATATAAAATATCTATTTTGAAGTTTTTAAGTTTATTTGTATTAAAATGACTGCGTGAATTCTCAAAAACGAGATCAATAAAAATACAAGTTGACTGCTATTATTCTAAAACTTTGGATTGAACCTTGAATTCAAATTCTATAAATTTTCAGAAATTGTAATTCTTTCAGTAACGTCAAAAATGTTTAAAAATTTAGTGTTTACTATAGTTTAAATGTAACACATCAGTTATATTAGTGATTATTTCTTTAGAAAATTAACTTACTTTTACTTACTTTATTATGGAAAAAGGTTGAATTCCTAAGCAGCAGAAGTTCAAATACTGTGTTCATTTTTGTATATTGTAAAAGTAATGATAAACAAGAAATGCTTAAATGTACTATAGGGGGTGCAAACACAGACTTTCAAGCTCTCTTCAATGATCTACTCTATCTCATACAACCAATACACATGACCACACCTATGTGAAAAAGATAATAATGTCCAGTATATGTATTTTATGCTGAACCAGCACTCATCAGTTGCTCCAGATCAACATCTTCCACCCATAAATATAATCAGTGCTTAATGTATATCAAAACCGAAAATCTTCAAACTTTAATGGACAGGCTTCAATCTACTCCACCCTCCAAGTCATTAATATCTTTGAAAATTTGATGTGAAATTCTCAAATCCCTTGTTGGTGCCAATATTGTAATCATGCCCATGTTAACTTTTAAGTCATTCTGATCTCTCAAGGCACCATAGGATCTTAAACATTTAAATACACAGAAGAGAAAATGGGCAAGATAAGGTTGAATCTGTAAATTTGAAATATATGAGAGGTCAGTGTAACTTAAAGTCAACATGGGCATGACTATAATATTGGCATCAACAAGAGATTTGGTCATTTCATCATCAGATTTTCAATGATATAAATGGTTGAAGAATTGGAGTGTGGAGTAGATTGAAGCCTGACCATTAAAATTTTGAAGATTTGTTATCTTAATATAAAGTGAGCACTGATTATGTATATATATGGGAGATGATCTGGACCAGCTGATGGGTTCTGGCTCAGCATGAAATATGCATATTGGAGATCATTTATCTTTTTCACATGTGTGGTCATGTGTATTGGTTATATGAGATAGGGTGGATTGCTGAAAGGATCTTGAAAGTCTGTGTTCAAATCCTCTATATAACATTTAACCTCCAAGTATATATAAATTATACTTTGCATTTCAAATATTAGAAATGCTCAAAATTTTGATTAATTTATTAATAAAAAACATATAAGTTCATTATCTGTTTACATTACTTGAAATTTTGCCTTATTAAATGGCAACTAGATTTATAATAGAAGTTTTTTATACATTTTTTTCAAAAATTGCTTTAAAATAAAAATGGCTGCTTTATAAAAATTCTTTCTCTATAAATATTTTTGGATAATATAAATTACCTTGGAATTGTGAAATTTTTGATTTTATATTTTATACGGGGGGGGGGGATAAATCATGAATAAATCGGCATGACTTTTTAACAATTCAACTTTTTCATAGAGAAATTATAGTATATTCTGATGATCAAATTATAGAGGTATATAATCTTGCATGAACATTAAAACTGGCACACTTTTTGTATTAAAAAAAGGAACTTTTAGCATAGAACTGTCACTTTTCTGATTTCAGCTGTTATACAAAATTGCAAATAAATACTTCATCCAGATTATGTTAAATTGAACTGTTATTAAAACAGGCAAAACTCATTATATGTATTGCCACTCACTACAAGCTAGAGTAATCAATGGATGCCAGAAGGCTTGTGCATAAAATCCCTATCTAACCCTCAGATCCAAGGCTCTTTACTGATGAAGGCCACAAGCTAAAAACTAGTCTGGGAATATTGGATGAGTAGGCATTAGATAGGGATTTTATGCACAAACCTTCTGGCATCCATTGACTACTCTAGCTTGCAGTGAGTGGCAGTACGTATAATGAGTTTTTGCCTGTTGTACTAACAGTTATAAGCAAGCATAAGAAATTATGATCATGTGATGTTTATCCACTTAAATTGAACTGCATAATCATGCTATGTCAAATGATAGACATAATCTTGCATGGACATATTAAAGATATAACCATATTCCATCACTTGTTTTAAATTAATTTTTAATGTGCAGAAATTTTTTTGCTTTTGAGCATTACTATATAGAAAAGTGAGAAAATTACTACACAGTTTAATGTTTAGTTTAATCTCTTTATAAAAATGTATTATGAATATTAAACTCTAATTATGTGGATTTCCTTTTTTAATCTTTTAAGTAATAATAATCTGGCATTAGAAACTGCTGATGTATTTCATATTTTGTATTTGTTATTGAAAACAGATTTTTATTGGAGTATTGCACATTTTTTGTTTTAGAAATTGCTGTATAAAATCTTGAAAATTTCATACAGTTTAAGTATTTTTATTAATCATTCATTAGACTAGAGATTATCCACTTAAGGAATAATATTTCTGTGGTGTAATTTTTACCACGCCACTCTCACACAAGGTAGGGACTGTTTATTTTCCATCAAGTGGTTTGTGTCAAAGTTGTGAGGGCAGTACGTTTGACATTTATTAATTAAACCTTAGTAATTGGGTATCTATAAATACTGAAGAATGATAAGGATATGTACAAGGGATAGTGATCTGGGTTAACTGATGGGTACTGGTTCAGCATAATATTTCATCCTGGTGATCATATATCCTTTCCCCATATCTTTGGCCATATGTTTATGATTATACCCTCCACAAGATGTTAACAGTGGATAGAATCCAGTCCCTTCATTGTAGGAGAGTGGTGTAGTAAAAATTTCACTACAGAAATATTATTCATGAAGTTTGCATATTAGTTTAGCTTCTGTACAAAATTATGGAAATTA
Source organism: Epiperipatus broadwayi (assembly GCA_028023455.1). Taxonomy (NCBI): domain Eukaryota; kingdom Metazoa; phylum Onychophora; class Udeonychophora; order Euonychophora; family Peripatidae; genus Epiperipatus; species Epiperipatus broadwayi. The sequence goes on along the minus strand of JAQFVV010006810.1, from coordinate 14,170 downwards.
AATTCTGATTATATGTTTTGTTTGGTTGCAGATAATTATAATAGCAATCAGATATCAGAAATTAATACTATATTTTTTGTTTTATTTTTTAAATTAATGGAATTAAATTATTACATACCATTTCAAGTTTTTTTTATGTCATAGACATTTGATAATCACTGTATGCAGCATGTATTCATACAGCATTTAAATTTTAATTTGATTTTATTTAACCCCTTTTTTCTTCCAAAGCATAAGCTTGTGGTTAAGACCTGTAGAGGTCCCTGCCTTCGCATTTTTCAGACACATATTCCTGAGGTTACAGCCTTAGTAAATATTACTTAACAATTTAACATTTTGTTAATGTATGCACCATGAAGATTATGATTTTTGTATATAAATTTAAACACAGGCAAAACTCTCCATACAGTATTGCTATTCAGTGCAAGACAGAGTAATCAATGGATGCCAGAAGGCTTCTGCATAAAATCCCCATCTAGTGCCTACTCATCCAATATCCCCAGACTAGCACTGAGTGGCAATACTGTATGGAGAGTTTTGCTTGTTTAATAACAGTTATAAGCAAGCATAAGAAATGGTGATCATGTGATGTTTATTGTGTATAGATTTACAATGCCAAAGTGTCTGACCTAAAAGTTTGACTTTATGCAGATTGCATTCACTTGTAAAAAAGAATCATTCATAGATACATTTTAAAAATTGAATATTGAATCATTCTCATAATTTTAAGATTCTTAAAATTACTGTTTGAATGTGATCACTAGTTTCAGGTTAGAAATTTTAAACTATGAAACATTATCATTACATTTTTATTTACCACTATCAAACTCCTTCCACTCACAGCTTTGACGCCATCCATTTCAAATAAATACACTAATGATTATTATTAATCATTTTCAAAACTAGAGATGATCTCTAGCACATTTATAAACTTCAAACCTCAGTTAAAGATTAACATATCTGATTTTTTTTATGGATGAGTGCTGGTTCAGTACGAAATGCATCTTGGGGGTCATTTGTCTTTTATTATATCTTTATTTATATGAATTTAAAATAAATGAGGAAGTATGGAGGTATTTATTATATCTATAAAGATATTACATACGGGACAGAGAAAGGTGTATAAGTCCGTGTGTGTAAATTTAAAAAAAAAAAAAACATATATTAATCTTTAACTGAGGTTTAAAGTTTATATCTGTGCTAGAAATAATCTCTAGTTTCGAAAATGATTAGTAATAATCATTAGTGTATTTATCTGAAATGGATGGCGGTCGGAGTTGTGAGTGGACGGAGTTTGACAGTGGTAAATGAAAATGTAACAATTTACTCTAGATAAATACCTTGTATATAATAGAGATATATATGAGAGATAGTGACCTGGGCCAACTGATGAGTGCTGGTTCAGCACAAAATGCATCTTGGGGATCGTTTGTCTTTTATTATATCTTTATTTATATGTATTTAAAAAGAATTGGGAAGTATGGAGATGTTTATTATATCTATATGAAACATTAGTATTTATTTTTAAAAGTAATCTTACTAAAAAAGTTGTAAAAATGTAAACAAAACACTTCTCAAACTGACATCAGATGATTTTTTTTTTCAAAAAATAAGTTTATATTGCATCATTTTAATAAACTGTTTTTAATATTGAAAAATGTGTTAGAATTTATATATTATACTCTCGCGCACAAGTAATATGTCTACAATACACATAAGCATGACTTTATTTTCACTCAGCAGAATATTTATCCATCTATTTAACATTTTCTGACTCGTATACATTTTAGCTATGTGAACATAGTAGGCAATAACACTAGATTTATGAAATTTGCTCAGTCTTTTAGACATAATGTTTGCCCACCAAAAATAAAAGAACTGAGTTTTGATCCAGGGTCATTTATTTTTTGAGCTCATAATTCTACAACTGCATCACACTAAATAATCAGTCTTTTAGAATGAAATGTATTACACATGAATATTTTACTCAACATATAAATTAATTTTGAAATATAGGCACTCTTCATATACCTGGAGCCTAATTGTAAATATAGGGGATTTGAACTCAGACTTTCAGGACTTTTCAACTATCCACACTATCTCTTATCACTGATACACATGATCACACATTTGTAAAAAAGATCATGTGTATCAGTGATATGAGATAGTGTGGATAGCTGAAAAGTGCTTGAAAGTCTGAGTTCAAGTCGTCTATATTTATCAACATATAAATAAAATTAAACAAATTATTGTTTTATATGAATTATTATTATTTGCAAAACCAATTCAGGCTAGTAAAACAAAGCATATATAAACGCAATACAAATAAAATATCATTTTTAATGTTCTTAAATATGTAAATTGTTTTGAAAGATTCATACTAATAAAATTATATAAACAACAATATTGAAAAATAGCAGATAACATAATTTATCATTCTTTGAAGAAAAAAAAGTATCCTATAAAACATTTTATAGACTATTCAAAATATATCAAGAAAAATTATCACGACTGCGAGCATCCTCAGATTACACATGGATATTTTCATCTATTGAATTTATACTTAAACCTGTTGGATGGGTATGTGCAATCCAATGCTTTTGAGAGGACAAAATTAAATAAAAACCACCATTAGTGTTGTATATGTAACTTATGCCTACATAATTGCCTCAGAGTAAATTATATATCTTTACTAGTTTTTTTTCCCCTGAAGGTTTGTGTGTTTAGCGTAGTGTAGAATGAAAACTCAAGAGCAGAAAGTCTATGGATTGCAATTTAATTCTACACTTATGTGTTCAAATACCATACATCTCCCATATGCCAAGTTATTCAATTATTTATTATAAATTTATTTAAACACACATTAATATATTAAGTAATATTTACTAAGGTTTTAACCTCCGATAATATGCGTCTGAAAAATGCAAAGGTAGGGACCTCTACAGGTCTTAACCACAAGCATATCTCTATAGGTCTTAACCACAAGCAAGCATAAGCTTGTGGTTAAGACCTGCAGAGGTCCCTACCTTCACATTTTTCAGACGCATATTATCGAGGTTAAAGCGTTAGTAAACATTACTCAATTATTTATTGTAGCAATAAAATCAAGTCATACATCACCTGACTTAATTTAATAAGCTTGTATTATAAAGCTAATATAATGAGCAAGCTAATAGCTCTAAACAAGCTTTTCCGATAAATGTCACAAGTGAAAGCATTTAAAATCTCTATCTAAAATTATCCCTATCCCCGAAACTAGTTTTGAGCTAATGACTCTTATCACCAGATATAAAATACCAACTCAAACCCATCATTTATCTTATAATCAACACTTAAGTAGAAAATCTGAAAGTTTCAGACACCTATACGTCTTCAAATCCAATTGTCTAACTTAAATAGCTATATGGGTCTGAATAATTTTCAGTTTGGGGATAGGGATAATTCTAAATAGAGATTTTAAATGCTTTTTCTTGCTGCATTTATTGTAAAAGCTTGTTTAATGCTGTTAGCACACTCATATTAGATTTGTAATATAATCTTATTAAATTAAGTCACATGATGTATGACTTGATTTTATTACTATAATAGTTTTGCTTTTGAGGCTTTAGTAATGTTATATTGCTAAGGCTATTAATATATGGTTTCACTGAAAATTATTCAGACCCACATAGCTATTTAAATAAGATAACTGGATTTGAAGACATATAGGTGTCTGAAAATTTCAGATTTTCTACTTAATACTTAAATTATTAGATGGATGCTGAAATTGAGTTGGTATTTTATATCTAGTGGCTGAATATCCTAGTGCCTCACTGATGAGAGTCATTATCTCGAAACCGGTTTGAGGATAAGATAGAGATTTTAAATTCATTCTCTTGTAGCATTCATCGGAAAAACTTGTTTAGAACTATTGGAATGCTCATTATATTAAAATTATTTATTGTATAGAAATCTTTGCTCTAAATACTATTTAGAATTTCAAGATAATTTTATCCAGTAAATGACTTTCAAGTTTGAATATTATTGACATCTTCCCTTACTGGATCATCAAATAATCAATAAGAAAAATATTAAATACCCCCCCCTCTTCTTTTCAGCTCAATATTTTTCTATTCATTTACTCACTTATAAATTTTAAATAATACTGTTTTCATTTAAAAGATTGCTTTTAAAATCTTTTCACTTGGAAGTATTAATGGAATACGAAGAAATGCAAAATAAAATGTTTCTTTTATCAAATAAAAGGAAGGGGGAGGGTGGAACGAATTTGTTATTCAATATTAAAATTAGTTTTTTTTCTTTTTTGAGAAAAAAAATCCTTACATGAATAATTAATGAATGAACTTTAAGAATTAATAAAAAAAGATTAAAAAAATAATTCTTTTTAAACAAATGATAAAAATCGTACTATATTACTTTTTTTAAAAAAAAAAATACCAATATTATAAATACTGCACCGAGTTAAAGTTAAAAAAAAAAAGGAAAGTTCATAGAATTTTAAGTAAAAAGATATTTACTGATATTATTTTGTTTAGTGAAATTTATATTGCTAGCAAAAAAATATTCTGTTTACATAGGCATATAAAATGCACATATATTTATATATTAGGCTATGTGTGTATATATATATGCACAATGTATTGCCTACACATCTATAGATATCAGCGTTTCTCACACTTCTCCTACAATAGACCACTTCACAAATTCTGAAATTTTATCAGAAGACGATTATTTTATAAGATAGATAGATATTATAAACAATGAGGTGTCTCTGAGGAGTGCCAAAGCATGAAACCATGGTCAGGGGTTTGGGGGTTCCTGACAGAGATATTTTAAATGCTTTCTCTGTCTAAGCATTTATCACAAAGCTTGTCGAGGAATTGGCAATCCTCATTGTTTATAACTTGCAAGCTTAAGAGAATCGGGTCATGTGATCTATGACTCTTATTTTGACTATAGATAGATATTATTTTTATCTTCTCCTTTTGACTTTCTTTTCATCTTTCTTCAGATATTCATATATATTAAACGTTTCTATATACTCTCCTCATATGCACTTCAATGCAGTTTTTAAATAATTCCTGATGAAGACTGCAAAACAGTCGAAACTGTAAGGAAAATAAAGGAGGAATTATATAAAAATTGCATTGAAATGTATATGAGGAGAGTATATAAAAAAATTTAATAGATATGTAGATAGATAATAATAAATTAACTAAGCAAGCAAGTATAAGAGTTAAAAAATCAAAACAAACATTTATTCTCAATTTTTAATTATATAAAACCAGAACTTGAAAGTAATAAAATAACTTAGCATATTTATAATAAAATTACATTCTTAATGATTTTGCTGTTTTGGGGTCTTTGAATTTCAATTTTTTATATATCAGGTACAATATTAGGAAACTGAATTCTAATATTCAGTATAGAATTGAGTCTGTTCCTGTACTTTAATTTGGATACAGCATAATATAAAATCCTGCCTCCATAAATATGCCATTGTAAAAGAAACCAGCTAGTTTTGACATATTGAGTTACTCTTCTGCTAAATTTTTTCAGACTTGTACTTCTGTTTTAAATCAAAGTTACTAATTAAATCAATTAGATTTTCAAAATCACATATGCCAAAGCCTATTAGTATAACTGCCACTATAAATGGATTCTGAACCCAGAAATTGTCCACACTGGAATTTGTGAAATATTGCAAATGTGTTGAATGTAAGCCGTGCAAGTATTGTAAAATTATATTGGAAACATCATCATCTTTTTTGGAATTTATTTCAATTAAAAATTGATGTAAGATCGAAAAACAATCAAAATTATTCTGTTCAACTGTAGAAATCCAGAATTATAATAGTATCCTATCAAAAGACACAATTTTATCTCTTACATAAAAAATTGTTATAGTTTTTTCTTGTAATAATAAATTAATTTCATGGCAAACAAAGAGCTTTGCTAATTGCTCAACAAGCTTTGTGATAAATGCTAACTAAGAGAAAACATTTAAAATATCTCTATCAGAAACCACACCCAATCCCCTGATGAATGGTTTCATGCTTTGGCACTCCTTAGAGAAGCACTAGGGTAGTTTCAGACACTAGATCTAAAACTACTAACCCAAATCCAGCATTTATCTAAGAGTTAACCATTGAGTAGAAAATCTGAAAATTTCAGATACTTAAATGTCTTCAAACCCAGCTATCTAACACAAATAGCTACATGGGCTGAGAGATCTTCAGCCAAACCATATATTAGTAGTCTTCACAATATAACATCACTTAAGACTTAAAGCAAAGACTATAAATAGTCAATAAAAAAAAATGAGTCATATATTACATGACCCCATTTCTTTTTTTATTCTTGTAAAATATAAACAAAGAGCTTTGCTAAGTGCTCAACAAGCTTTGTGATAAATGCTAACTAAGAGAAAGCATTTTTTAGATCTAGTATGTCTCTCCGAGGAGTACCAAAGCATGAAACCATTGGTCAGGGGATTGGGTGTGGTTTCTGATAGAGATATTTTAAATGCTTTCCCTTGGTTAGCATTTATCACAAAGGATGTTGAGCAATTAAAAAAGTTATTTGTTTACATTTTACAAGCTTAAAAAAAAAGAAATGGGGTCATGTGATGTATGACTCTTTTCTTTGTTACTAATGCTTTCTATGCAGAACACAATGACTTTGTGGCTTTTATAACTAATTGCAGAATACATGTTACAACACTATCTTTCTTACCATTGCTTGAGTACCATCCACACAAATATTAATACATTTCTGATCAATTTCTCGTTTTTAACGTAATTAATTATTAATACAGCTAAATCTATCTTTTTCAGGAGCTCTTTCTTGTAAATATTCACACGAGTAAATCTTCTTCAGCATTTTTATCAAGTACATAAGGAGCAAACACCAATAATATCACAAGCTGTACAATATCTGCAAACATCCATTTGTGAAGAGAGATACATAATTAACCACAAGAGCAGCCAAGGACTGATTACTTTCGAAGTAACAGTTTTAATAATGATGATAAGAAAAAAGGGTACACAATAGGTTAAGAAAGGAAAAAGATTTCTTTTATTTCACAGATTTAAAATTTGCTTGTATTATTTCTAAATTTAACATTCAGAATTCAAAGTTTAAAATTCAATTATTCAAAGTTTGAAATTAAAATATTATTTTAAACTATTCAAGTTTTATCAGAATGTCAAGTTTATAAAAAATATTTTGTATTATAATAAATATTTTTTGTTATTATAATTAATAAAACTAACTAAAAAATTGATGAGAAAATAATAAAATGTAATTTAAACAATGATTAGTTTAAGTAAAAGGTGTACTTAAAATTTTTATTAAAAGCTTACACTCTCTCCTGTGTCTTCATTCTTTTTGTTTATAAGTCAACATCAGCTGTTTCTAAAAACTTCATTTTATTTTTATTTAGCAGCCAAGTTTGAATACAAGGCAGTATTGTCAAATGATTCTGATGGCACATTTCTAAATTCACAGTATGTGTGCCATTTATCCTTGACATGATGTAATTCTAATTAATTATCTTATTCAAAGTCTGATATGCAGTTAAACTTGAACCGCCAGTTGAATGAAAGGCATCTCTCATGAAATATTTGTATCCTCAGAGAGGTGAAGAAGCATGACCCAAATTCATTTAACATAAAGCATCTAAAGAAGTTAAAAACCTTAATTGTATTTTTATATTGGACTATCATCATCTAATATAAGTATTGAATGTCTTTAGAAAAATTTAACTTTATTGAAATATTCCAAATACATTCAACTGTTAGTAACAGCACATCAAACAGGTTAGTATATGCACAATGTTTCGAGAGGTATTAATCTCCCCTCTTTTTCAGGTGTTGCTGGCCTGACCAGTGACAGTACTAGGATGGGATTTGAACCTGGGTGGTTAGATTCTTGGGTTTTGAATTTTAAGATAATGCTCTAACCAACTGAGCCATCCTGCCAAAGGCAACAGTCTGTAGTAATTTCATATACTTATCTATGAAGTAAATATTGTGTATATACTAATCTGTTTGATGTGCTACTAAAATAAATGTATTTGGAATATTTAAACAAAGTTAAAAAATTTCTAAAGACATTCAACACATATATTAGATGATGGAAATAGTCCAATATAAAAATACAATTAGAACACCATCATCACAAACCTTCAGGAAAACACAAAAACCTTAATATTTCTCAATCTTCAAGAATGGAATCTATAACATCTAAAAACTCAGAATAGTCTCTATAATATAAAAACAAAACAAATAAAGAAAAATGAAAATGACTTGACAAATGTTAAGCATAACAAAAAACCCATTTATAACCGGAGGCCCTGACAAAACTTTTAATATCCGAAGTGTGGTCACCTGAAGGATGGTAGCATTTATAATAATTTATTTATGTACTTTATCATTTATTTATATTTTATAATTTTAAGTAATAGTGTCTTAATACTTTGCATGTCTTAATGTAGAACATTAAGTTTATTAAAAAATGTAGGATAGTTCAACTAATATCATATAATAAACTTTTTTTTGTTATTTATTAACCTAGTCTCCTGTCTCTTTCCTTACAAATTCTTACTATTCAAATATTAATTAATTATAAAATGTAATGTCAATTTCTTGTATTAATATTATTTGATTAAATCTAAAGGGTGCATGTTCAGTTCCCATGCTAGTACTGGCACTGGTCAAACCAGCAACACCTGAAGAAGAGCGGAAAATAATACTTCTCAAAACTTTGTGCTTATATTAACCTGTGTGTTATTACTAACAGTTGAATGTATTTGGAATATTTAAATAAAGTTACATTTTTCTAAAGACATTTAATACTCATATTAGATGATGGAAATAGTCCAATATATAAATACAACTAAAATACCATCATCACAAACCTTTAGGAAAACACTGTCTCTCAATATATGTCTTTGTACAGACCAAAGGATATATAAATGGAAAAGATATATTCAATAGCTGAAACAGGCCAATGACTGATGATCATCAGTGAATCTGATTCCTCCAATCATAGTAGGAGATCTGACTATAAATAGTTCATTTGGAAGTGAATAGCATCTTGCACATTCATAATATTATAAAAGCAGTGACACAATCTATGTCGAACTAGAAGCTGCTAGAATATAAACATGACAAGAGGCAAGCTATCACAATACAGCTGGAAGTGTTAGATAAATCTAGAAAGGCACTTAAGTCCCTTCCTTCAATAGGGAAATAGACTCTACAACTAGCCAATAGTATCAGACGAAGGTATGTCAAATGTTATTGTAGATATATTGTAAGTATATCAGCTGCATGTATTGAATATAAGCTTTAATAAAATACTTGATTGTATTTATACGATTCCATCTTTATTACAATCATATATAAACATAATAAATTCATTATCCTTTTTATTCTTGTTTTTCAATTTTTATTAACTTACTAAAATTTTCAGTATCATTATGCTTATTTGACACATATTCCACTCCCACTGCGAAGATAAACTTTTTAAAAAATATTTAATGTAAATTTAAGACTTTCTTTTATTTATTTTTTTTAAAAGCAGTAATTATATATAATTAAAACATTATTCCATATTATCTATAAAATTAAAATATATTAATAATAACAATGTACTCTTAGTTTCAACCATAGACATTCCCAGAATGCAGTTCTATCTTTATAGAAAGCTCAAATTTGAATATCAATACCATATATTTCGAATCAACAAGCAAATTTCGTAAGAAAAATTTATAAAGGTATATGTGACATTGCATTTTATGCACCTCCTACCTTAAATAAGTTAATAAATAACTCTAAAGATAAAACCCCATTTATAAATAAAAATTGCATCATTTATAAACGGATATGTAGGTGTGGCATTGGATATATAGGTGAATCGAGATGTACATTGGAGAAAAGAACTAAAGAGCACTTGCTGTTATTAAAAAGGGCTCAAAATATAAAACAAAATTGTAAAGGTAATAATAGTGTATCACCTTCCATTTTTATGACCATAATAAATCATGTATTAATTTCAATTATAATAATATAAAAATATTGAAAACTGAAAGAAATAACAATATTTGGAAAATAAAGGAAGCTATGCTAATATATAAATATAAGCAAGACTTAATCAATAGGCAGGCAGCAAACGTTAAGATCACAGAATTATGGGAAGGTTAATCTTTCAAATATTAGTGGACAAAGACTATGATGATAGTCAAAATCACTCCTAAGTGACGATTATATTTTTTGTACTTTTCAAAATTTTTGATTACTATATTTACTAACATTTAATTATAAGATTATATATATATATATTGATTTGCAGAAAGAGAAAAGAGATGAAAGAGGAAAACCCAAAATCTTTTCTCCTCTTTCTATGTTTCTTACATGAGGAGAGAAAAAATCATATAAATTATAATAAATATAGGCTTGTCCTAGATTAAATAAATAAAAGTTATTATTGGTAAACAAAATTGGCTTTGTGTATACATACCAACATTATTGGGACATCATATAAATATATCATTGAAATTAGTAACATATTTAAGGGGTTGGCTTTTTTGCTTGGATTGAAATGTTCAAAATTAATGTAAAATGTTCAAATCAGTCTAACATAATTAAAATTCTTGGCAAGATTATTTGTATATGCTTAATATATATATATATATATATATATATATAATTAATATAATGATTCTTATGAATAACTTCTCACATAAATTTAGATTGTTAGGAATTATTCTCTCTTATATATTGAGCTGGTGTTTTTCTGCCAGCTCATATTCATATATATATACGCATATATATATTATTAAATTCGCGTAAGATTACCTTTTAAAAAATATATATTTGGTGATTGTCGTTCATAAATAAATGATTGGCCATGACTGTGGAAACCTTAACAATCTGTTCCGGGCTACAAATGCTTGATGGCAACCTCAAACGGCCACCATATTTGTGTAATCTTTGAAAATTTATGAACCAAATTAAAATGTCATGACACAGAGAAAAAAAGATTAAAAAATGGTGTCTCAATATGTAGGGCATGTTAACTAAATAAATGACCTGAGATCAGGGTAAAAGGGGAATAAGGCAGGTTCAGGTGGTTAAAGCGGGGAGTTAGTGTCCCAGTAGGGGTGAGTTTTGAATTTGAAACAATTTTTTTTTTTAAAAAAAAGAGAGAGAGAGAGAAATAGAATGAGCGAAGATGAAAGTACCATAGAAAACCCAATGGTGACATTTAAAAACCCCAAGCAGTGTCAGTTCAAAGAAATACTAAAAGCTATCACTGATCTAAAAGATATAGTGATTAGAGATAGACAAGAAATTAAAGAAATGAAAGTGATGATACAATACCTCAAAAAAGACATAAATGAATTAAAAAAGAATGAAGAAAAGAGAAATGGTGAGAAAAAAATTGAAGAGGATCTAATAAGAGCAGGTTCTTAAGTTAATAAGGTTATGAAAGAAAAGATAGAAAGTGTAGGGAAAGAACAGTTCATAGGGGAAATAGAATTGAGTCCGAAAAGAAAAAGGAACACAGTGATAGACTTGAATAAAAGTATAATGGAAAGGATGCTTAATGAAACAGGGGAAGCTAATTATGAAAGGACAGCATTAGCAAAATTTATCCAAATAAGAGTATTTAAAGGTGAGGGGGGAGAAAACCCATTTGATTATTTGGATAGCTTAAATGATTTTTTTTTTATTTTCATAAGTCAAATGAAAAGAAGAAGGTTATTATAGCGATGAGCCATTTAAGGGCTTCTGCTTGAGAATGGTGGAAGGTGGTGGATTATAACCTTCAAATGTTCCAAGAATACAGAACAATGATTCTGAGGGTTTTCTGAAGCATGGAAAAACAAGAAGTTATACACATGAAAATAATGTGAGAAAAATATAGTGGATAGAAATGAAACTTATAGCCAGTTTTTTCAATGACAGGCAATGAAACTAAACGAGCTGGAGGCTTACCCGCTGGATCAATTCTAGATTGTAAGAACTATAAGGTATAACCTTCTGATAGGGGTTCAACATAAGTTGGCTGAAAAATGCTGTTTGTCAATAGAGGAAGTGCTAGAAATATTAGTAGATATGAAATATAGTGATCCAGAAAAAGGAAAAGATTCTAAAGTTAGGTGAGGAAATTGTAATGAACCCATGGGGAAGAGTAACTATAACTCCAAGAAAGAATTGGACAACACTCCGTGGTATGATTAAAAGTTGTTTTTTTTTTTTGTTTCAGGAAAGAGTGCAATGAGCTGGTATTTTTCTGTCAGCTCATATTCATACATATATAGACATATCATATTCATACATATATAGACATATATATATATATATTATTAAATTCACGTAAGATTACCTTCTAAAAATATATATATTTGGTGATTGCCTTTCGTAAATAAATAATTGACCATGACTGTGGAAACCTTCACAATCTGGTTCCAAACTAGAAATGCTTGGTAGTGCCCTCGAACAGCCACCGTATTTGTGTAATCTTTAAAAATTTACAGACCAAGTTAAAGTGTCATGGCACAATACATATGCATATTGTTTGTTCAATAAAATAAAAATATGTATATTAGAGATCATTTATCTTTTTCACATATATGTGGTCATGTGTATCGGTTATATTGGATAGAGTGGATGACTATAGTGAGCTTGAAAGTCTGACTTCAAATCCCCTTTACATCTATGTTAAGTATATACTTTATAATTGTATTTCCATATTAAAATTAAAATACATAAATATATTTTATTATTGTTGTTGTTATTACTATTATTATCATCGTCATCATCTATGCATAATATTTTTCAATAATGGCTCTTTCTATAATCACTTTGCTGAAAGTTATAGAAACTATTTGGTACATTTGGAAAAGCATTTAATAAATGAAAGAAAAATTAAATTTTTTATATCTTTGGTATTTTCCATTTTGGAGTATGGTTCAATGATATGGAATCGTCACACCAAAACAGATATTATAAAAATTCAATCTGTTTTTGACAAAAAAAATTTAATTAAATAATAATCAATACACCGAATTAGTGCTGAGACAAAAAACAAGAGATCTTAATTTTTTGCATAAAATTATTTCCCAAAATATTTCTGTATCTAACATCTTAAGTAGCAAAAAACAGCATTATAATAATCATCAACGCCAGCCTTTGGATTTTGTGGCCCCGGGCATAAATATGGAGTGGGACTACCAGTAAATAAAAAAGTGAATGAATGAATAAATAAAATCTTTAATTTTTAATACAGAAAGGAACATATACAAAACGTATTCTTATCTAAATAGTAATCCTTAATTTATAAAGTGTTAATATAAAAGAAAAACAAAATTAATATAACTTTATTTTTCTTGCTTTAATTTCAGCAAATTTAACTATTATCTTACTTAAATTTAAGTCTTCACATAATTTATTTTCTATGGAAAACAACGTTAGGTTGGATAGTCTTTCTTATGTCATTGTAGATCTTAAATAGTTTTTTATTATTTTAAGTTTTGACAAACTATGTTCCGACTCAACAGTGGTCATCGGAATTGTTAATAAAATTGTTAAGATTATACTTAAATTAAGAAATGCATTTCCTATTTGGTGAATGTTTTTAAGGCACTAGCCCCTGGGGCCAGGCCATACGCCCAGTTGACCGACCTTAGGGGCGCTTCTAATAATCGTACTCATAATATTTTTGAACTTACAATTTATAAGTTTGATATATTAAAATTCTCTCCTTTACTTCATTTACCAGAACTTATAATAAAGATTTTACTAATAAAGACATTTTTGATTTAGATTTTAAACGGTTTACTAAAGCCATCTTTAAAAAATATTAACCTTATACTTTACCTTTTTATTTACTTGTTCATTTCATTGTTTTTTTTTTACTTTGTTTCTATTATTTATTTATTTTTTGCTAATTTATATTAATTAACTCACTATACAATCTAATTGGCTAAATGCTGTTGATATATACATTAAATGGAGAATATAGGAAATTTGAACACAGACTTCCAAGCTCTCTTCAGTGATCCATTCTATTTCATACAACTGATACCCATGTCCACACACATGTGAAAAAGATAAATGATCTACAATATACATATTTCATGCTGAACCAGCATAGTTGA